>JALAZF010000289.1:600000-1095000 GCA_022829125.1 Lathyrus tuberosus | reverse complement strand
AAATAAAAACACACAAAAACTGGGGCGTTACAACTCTCCCCCACTTAGAAATTTTCGTCCTCGAAAATATACCTGAGGCGAACAACTCTGGATACGACTCCCGCATCCGACTCTCCAACTCCCAAGTCAAATTGCCCTCAGCAGCGCCTCCCCACGCCACTTTCACAAGTGCAATATCCTTGCCCCGCAATCTCTTCACCTCGCGATCCAAAATCCTAACTGGTAATGCCTCGACCGTAAGGTTCTCCCTTACCTCAACCTCATCCATCGGAATCACATGCGACAGATCTGGAACATACTTCCGAAGCTGTGAAACATGAAACACATCGTGCAAATTCGACAGATTCGGTGGCAACGCCACCCTATAAGCCACAACACCCACTCTCGCGGATATCTGGTAAGGACCAATAAATCGAGAAGTAAGTTTCTTCGATTTCAATGCACGACCTACACCCGTCACCGGTGTAACTCTCAGAAATACATGATCGCCCTCTTGGAACTCAAGATCCTTCCGTCTCCGATCATGATAACTCTTTTGCCTACTCTGAGAAGCCTTCATTTTCTCTCGAATAAGCTTCACTTTTTTCGTCATCTGTTGTACCAACTCCGGCCCAACCACCGTCCTCTCACCAGATTCGTGCCAACACAACGGTGTTCGACATCTTCGTCCATACAATGCTTCAAATGGTGCCATTCCAATACTAGAATAAAAACTGTTATTATACGTGAACTCAATCAACGCAAGATAACTATCCCACGCACCACCTTGTTCCAAAACACACGCTCTCAACAAATCCTCCAACGACTGAATCGTCCTCTCCGTCTGACCATCCGTCTGCGGATGATAAGCCGAACTCAATCTCAATTTAGAACCCAAAGCCTTCTGTAAACTTTCCCAAAATCTTGAGGTAAATCTAGGATCTCGATCAGACACAATACTCAATGAAACCCCATGCAACTTCACAATCACACTGATGTAAATCTCAGCTAACCGCTCCAAAGGAAAACTGATGTCAATCGGAATAAAATGAGCCGATTTAGTCAGCCTATCAACAACCACCCAAATAGCATTATGCCCTCGCTGAGTATTCGGTAACCCTGTCACAAAATCCATGGAAATGCTATCCCACTTCCACTCAGGAATATCCAACGGTTGCAACAAACCACTAGGCCTCAGATGTTCTACTTTCGATTTCTGACAAGTCAAACATGCATAAACAAACTGAGCCACATCTCTTTTCAATCCAGACCACCAGAAAATCTTCTTCAAATCCTGATACATCTTATTCGCTCCCAGATGTATACTCAAATTACTCTGGTGTCCTTCTTCCAAAATCATCCTTTTCAACTCCGCATCATCCGGAATACAAATTCTACCTCGGAATCTCAAAACACCATTAACATCCACTTGAAAATCACTATTCGTATCTTTTTCTCCCACCAACATCAAATCCACAAATTTCACATCCAGCTTTTGCTTCTCACTAACCGTCATCAGAAAATCATTAGTAATCGTTAGCATTCCAAGCCTCACGCTATCCGACGTCACTTCACAAACCAAACTCAAATCTCTAAAAGATTCCAAAAGTTCCCACTCTTTAACCATTAAAGCGGACATATGTAACGATTTCCGGCTCAACGCACCGGCTACCACATTAGCTTTACCAGGATGGTAATTCAAGCCAGAGTCGTAGTCCTTCAAAAATTCTAACCATCTACGTTGCCTCATATTTAGCTCTTTCTGATCAAACAAATATTTCAAACTTTTATGATCACTAAAGACTTCAAATCTTGCACCGTAGAGATAATGCCTCCAAATCTTCAACACAAAAACCACAGCCGCTAATTCAAGATCATGAGTAGGATAATTCTTCTCATGAACTCTTAGTTGCCTTGAAGCATAAGCCACCACCTTACCTTCTTGCATCAAAACACCACCTAGACCAATCAAAGAAGCATCACAATAAACCACAAATGGTTCATTAGGATTCGTCAAAATCAAAATCGGAGTTGTCGTCAACCTTCTCTTCAGCTCATTAAAACTTTCCTCGCACCGAATATCCCAAATGAACGCTTGCCCTTTACAAGTTAACTGGGTCAAAGGAAGTGCTAGCTTAGAAAAACCTTCAATAAACCTTCGATAATAACCAGCCAATCCCAAAAAGCTTCGAATTTCAGTAACAGATCTCGGAGCCTCCCATTGTAGAACTGCTTCTACTTTAGATGGATCCACAGAAATACCATTACCTGAAATTACGTGTCCAAGAAAACTCACCTCCGACAACCAGAATTCACACTTGGACAATTTGGCAAAAAGCTTCCTTTCTTTCAAAACCTGCAAAACAATACGCAAATGTTCCGCATGCTCCTCTCGAGACTTAGAATAAATCAAAATGTCATCAATAAACACAACGACAAATCGATCCAAATGCTCGTGAAAAATATGATTCATGTATTCCATAAACACACCTGGCGCATTAGAAACCCCGAACGGCATCACAGAATATTCATAATGACCGTAACATATCCTAAAAGCCGTCTTTTGAATATCTTCCTCCTTTACCCTAATCTGATGATACCCTGATCTCAAATCAATCTTACTGAACACACACGCACCAACCAACTGATCCATCAGATCATCGATTCTTGGAAGAGGATATTTATTCTTAATCGTCACCTTATTCAACTGGCGATAATCAATACACAATCGCATACTTCCGTCCTTCTTTTTCACCAATAAAACTGGAGCACCCCAAGAAGAAACACTTGGCCTCACAAACCTCTTCTCCAACAACTCATTCAACTGTTTCTTTAACTCAACCAACTCAGATGCCGACATACGATAAGGTGCCATAGAAACAGGTCTAGTACCAGGAACTAGATCTATAGAAAACTCCACCTCTCTCTCTGGCGGCAAGTCTGAAATATCCTTAGGAAACACTTCCGGAAATTCACTCACAACAGGAAACACATCAAGTGAAACTTGACTATCCACAGTCAAAGATGCAAACAACCTAAACAACTGAGCTTCATCAGCCAAAAGTCTCTTCAACTCTTTGGTAGATAAGAAACTCGAGTCTTCGTCTTCCTCCAGAGAAGGAAACCTTACCAGCTTATGATAACAATCAATATGAACTCGATTGAATTGCAACCAATTCATTCCCAGAACCACATCTAAACCCTCCAACGGAAAACACACCAAATCCATCTCAAAGTCTTTACCATAAATGGTCAAAGGACATCTTAGACAAACCAAAGAAGTAGTTACTGACCCCATTGCTGGAGTATCAATAACCATCTCACCACCCATCAAAGACAACACAAGATTCAAATGCTTCGCGCACTCAGATGAAATAAACGAATGAGTCGCTCCAGTATCAATAATAGCAATCAAAGGAGTACTATTAATAAAACAAGTACCTCTAATCAGACGATCTGCACTTGAAGTCTGAGTCCCTGCCAAAGAAAATACCTTCCCACTAGCTGGAGCTTGCTTCGGTTTCGGACACTTGGTACTAATATGACCAGGTTCACCACAGTTAAAACACTTAACCACATTCTTTCTCTTGCACTCAGCTGCTACATGTCCTAAACCCCCACAATTAGAACACTTACTCACATCCTTCCTGCACTCAAACTGACGATGCCCCAACTCACCACATTTAAAACATCTCGGAGAATTAGACATACCTCCTCCACCTGACCTTCGATCAAAAGTACCCCTTTGCTTACCTTTATCAGCTGGTGTCACATACGGACCACCACGGAACTGTTGCTTCCCTTTCCTCTCGCTCACACTCTTGTAATGAGTGGAACGAGCCTTACTGTCCTCTTCATAAATCCTACAACAATCCACCAAATCAGAAAACCTCCAAATCCTCTGATATCCAATCGCCTGCTTTATCTCAGGACGCAATCCGTTCTCAAACTTAACACACTTGGAAAATTCAGCGGTCGCTTCAGCATAATGAGGATAAAACTGCACAAGTTCCACAAACTTAGCAGTATAATCAACAACAGACATATTACCTTGTTTTAGTTCCAAAAACTCAATTTCCTTCTTTCCTCTCACATCTTCAGGAAAGTACCTCCTCAAGAACTCCCGGCTAAAAACTTCCCAAGTAATTTCTTCCTCTTCTGCAGCTTCCAACACATGACGAGTACCTACCCACCAATCATCAGCTTCTTCCAATAACATATGAGTACCCAGTCTCACCTTCTGATCTTCAGCACAATCCATCACTCAGAAAATCCTTTCAATCTCTTTCAGCCAAATCTGCGCACCATCAGGATCATATCTTCCTTTGAAGACAGGCGGTTTGTTCTTCCTGAACTCATCGTTACCTGCAGCATTAGGTACACCCTGCACAACACGAGCCATAGCTTGCATAGCAGCAGCCAAAGCAGCATCGTTCCTACCAGCCATATTCTGTTTATTTCCAATAACAGAAACTATGGTTAAACAAACAACTCACTCCAACGCCAAAACCGACAAGGACAGACACAAACTGACACGGACTAGCTCTGATACCACTTAATGTAACACCCCCAATCTATACCCCCAATTAAATAAAGCAGTAAAAGAAAATTCGAAAATTCGTCAGAGTATATCTAAATTATCATGGCATAGACTGGGAGAATCACATTATATTGAAACAATACATACAACACCTGCTCATAAAGATATGCAACAGTGGGGTAGCAATCAACAGAGGAACTCAGTTCCTTACACCCACATTTCAGAATTTAGAATAAAAGCGGAAAATCTAAAATTGAATAACATATATACATATATATCATGAAAGGTTTGTCATACATGAAGTTGTACATGCAAAAGCCAAAAGGTATATATACATAATACACGAATATCACAAACGGCCTCCCTAACTACCCGGTGTCACATATTAGAGCCGACCGACAAAAGAATGAAGACGCAAAGCTTCACAAAAATACCTCCAGCAACTCTAATCTGCAATGCCCCATAGAGCATTATAAAACAGCAGAAGGGTGAGAAAAACAACCATAATATAATTGCATATAATTATATATTAACACCAAAATGCACATATAGATTTCTCACCACAAACATACAACAGAATCCAAAAACCACACAGCATCATACATATTTCATTTATCTAACGTCAATGCACCTTAATCGTACACAATGCAATTATCACCAAGAATATCAATCCCACACACGATTAATCCAATCACAATTCTCACACATAATCAATCATAATTATGATTTATGCAAATGCACAGAGATCGACACAACGACTCTATGCACATGCCATGCGGTACCGACTTCCAATATTTCTCATCACTAGTTCACTCAGGAACTCTGCTGGAATCATCGCTCGTTACTAAGGATCACTCAAGTAACACCCCGTCGGGCATACGATGTTCTCCCGTTGCTTTAGGTCCTCTTGGTATAAGGCGCACGACGTTTATGGATTGCTTTAGGTCTTCTCGGTATAAGGCGCACAATCCGATCTCTCACACCCCACTTGGGCACACGATCTTCTATAACCATCGCTTTCGGTCCTCTTATTTTTAAGGCTATTCATAGCTCTTATTTTTAAGGCTCACGATGTTATAGCAGATTCCCTCTGGAATCAAACCGTCACTCAGGATGTCACAACAATGCATATCATGATGCTTGGCATACAATGACTCATGACATTTAATATGCGCACATACATGCATTCATCCACATCAACAAAATCACACTTTACACTTATGCCCAAAACAATGCATTTAATTACCAATAATAATGAACACTAAAAACATGATTTCCAACACATTTAATCGATTTCTAATCAATTTTACATCCTTTTAGCTTCTATCTCGGGCTTCGTACGAGATACTAAAAACACTCTCTTGTTGAGTATAAAAGACTCTCTTGTTGAGTAAACTTCCTTTTAGCCTCTATCTCGGGCTTCGTACGAGATACTAAAACACTCTCTTGTTGAGTATAAAAGACTCTCTTGTTGAGTCAATCTCCCTTTAGCCTCTATCTCGGGCTTCATACGAGACATCAAATCACTCTCTTGTTGAGTATAAAAGACTCTCTTGTTGAGTCAAACCTTTTTAGACTCCGTCTTAGGCTTCATATAAGACAGATAAAAGACTCTCTTGTTGAGTCAAAACCTTTTAGCCTCCGTCTTGGGCTTCGTACAAGACACATAAAAGCACTCTCTTGTTGAGTTAGTCACTTGTTAGCACCCTCTTGTTGGGTCACTAGCCTCCTCTTAGGCTTTGTATAAAGAAAACCCCGGTTGAGTCAATTAACCTTTTGGCATCAAATATGTACCTTGCTCATAGCATACAAACATCAACAACTCCTCTTTAGAGATGACAAATTCTCTCTCATCCAAAACCCTTTAGCTTCACCTCTTGGGCTTTGAACAAGATACAAACCACCTTTAGCTTCACGTCTTGGGCTTTGAACAAGACACCAAACCAACCTTTTTCCTCCCATAGAATAGGAGGAACTACGATCGCTCTGATTTCCCTATTTCATTAAACGGGAATACGTAGGCATAAGATTGAAAAAATCTTATCGAGCATACTAATAAAAAAACCCAAAATCTAGTAGTTCTACCGAATCAACCCAAAAGCATCAAATTTAAACACATTACCAAAAACCTCACAAATAATCCAGACACTGTGTTCTTAGCAAAATAACCAAAGATTGGGCCCCACATCCACATAGCATCTGTAACCTAACAGACCGCTGTTCAAACTCAGTATGCAAGTAGGGTTAATTGGACACATCTATTTCCCTTCCTTAATCAGCTCAATAGGATAAAAAATGAATCGAACTATAGTACCCAAGCGATCGTGACTCAGGACCACAAAAATTGCGCTACAGAAAAATGGCGCCCACCGTGGGGCTCTGTCCTCTTTCTTACAATCTTAGGTAGAAAACCCTGAGTTCACAAAATGTCACAGAAATGGAGACTCTGTTGGGGAACCATTATCTGTATAGGATCATAATACTAGAGGTCTAAGATGATTAAGACAAATATATATACTGTTTTTCCTAATTGATATATGTGTTTATTTTTCTGCTAATGGGAATGCGTGTGATGCCGCATGTGGAAATATTGAGTATACACCTAAGATAGGTGATGGCAATGTCGGTAATCTTATGGGGAGTGAATCCCAGTTAAGAGCCCCCGGTCGACCATCAAACTTAGTAGAGACTCCTTTTGCAGATACATTGCCTATACGACTTCAGTTGTTGAAAGTAGTGTGGTCGACTGGGTTATCTGAGAAGCTGAGGTTTTTAGTAGACTGAAACCTTTTTGTAGTGCGGAAGCTATCGGTAATAGTTGTCATGTGATACTACCTTCATCTGAGATCACTCTAAGATACATCAGCTCGTTGGTGATCCGCTTGCTATTGTTATCCCAAGAGGGATCAATGATTTTGCGGACAGGTACAAAAAATCACCAGTATAAACCTTTGGGGGGGGGTTAGAGCCTTGACTTCATGACACCGACCCTTTGACCCCATGTTTTTTCTATGTTTTTGTGTGCTGCATTCATACATTCATCTAAAAAACATTTAAACAAAGAAAAATCTTCTCTTCTAGTCTCTCTTTTTCAAATTAAATTAAGACAATGATTGCAAATGTCAGAGAAAGAAGATTGCGCTAATGGATTTCGGTAGAAGAAAAACTCATAAGTACACCTTCAAAGTTCCAAAGTTAGAGGATTTAAGAGGTCTGGTAAGAATGATTACCAACCACGAGGCTTTCAGAGCCAAATATGGGGGACTACTGTCTCTATTAAGGGTCCATGTAATCGAAGGAATCTTGTCCACACTAATCCAGTTCTACGATCCGGTCTATCACTGTTTCACATTCCCGGATTATCAACTAGCACCAACACTGTAGGAGTGTTCTCATCTGACTGATCTACATATCACTGATCAAGCTCCCTTTTCTGGACTGGAAGAAATTCCAAAGGATCAAACCATTGCAAGAGCAATTTATTTGGACGAGTCAGAAGTCAGGACTCACATGACCATTAAAGGTGGTATCTAGGGTTTGCCAGCCCAGTTCTTAATCAAGAAAGCCATGTACTTTGCCAATATAGGGAACGTGGCTGCTTTCGAAAGCATCTTTGTTTTGCTTACCTACGGGTTATTTTTGTTTCCCAACATCTATAACTTTGTAGATATCAACGCCATTAAGATTTTCCTGATCGAAAACCCTGTACCGACCTTACTCGCAGATGCGTATCATTCGGTGCACTTAAGGAATTTGTATAATGGAGGAATGATCACATGCTGTGTACCCCTGCTTTACAAATGGTTCACTTCCCATTTGCCAAAGTCTGCCACATTTTGGGATCAAAAGAATACTTTACGTTGGTCGCAGAGAATCATTTCTCTTACCAACTCTGACATCGATTGGTACAATCAAATCTATGACGGGATCAGAATCATTGACCGTTATGGAAGCTTCCCAAATGTACCCCTTATAGGAACTAAGGGGGGAATCAATTATCATCTAGTTTTAGTTCGTCGTCAATTTGGATACCCGATAAGGCATGTCTCGCGTCATGCTCATCTGGAAGGTCTTTTCTTCAAGGAAGGAGAAAATGACAGCGCACTAAAGATGGAAATAGTGCATGCCTGGAAACACGTTCATAGGAAAGGACGAGAGTCTCTAGGAAAACCAGATTGTGTCTCGATGGAGCCTTATCTCCACTGGGTACAAACTAGAGCTCTCAAGCTGAGGATGCCTTACTCTCGTCAGGAAGTTCTTCCATTAAGGGACTCTTCCCTTTATTTTATGTCCGGGACGGAAAAACTTCAGGTGACTCTCAACAAAGTTCAGCAGGAGAAGAGGTCTTGGAGGAACAAGTACCGTATTCTCAATGTGGAGTGCAAGAAAATACAGCAGCTATTAAAAGAAAAAGATGCTCTGATTGAAATTTTAGAGCAACATGATGTAGAAAATCAGGATGACCAAAGGAATTTGCTTGCTCCTTTCGCTTGGCAAAGGAATGACAACCCGACAACGGCTGAAGAGCCCCGGTCAAAGAAAAGGAAAGCACCCAAACCAGCACTTGAGCTCTCCTCAAAGAGGACTCGGGATCCATTAGTTTAGATTTCCTTTTACAACACTTTGTAATCTCCTGTATTTCCACTTCCGAAATCTTTGAATTCAATAAAACGGGGTTTCCCCACTGTTTGATATTTGCAATCTAATTGTCGAAGTTTACTTTGAATAAACAAAAGCATATAATTAATACAATCATTGCATATCATTCATCATTCTCGCATCACGCATTCTTCTTACCTACGAATCTCACGTTTGCGTCTCGATTCTAGAGTCAAAGTGTCTCATTCGTACAATACTCGGGCCAATTGCCAGAAAAAGATGGATGATCTCAAGGAAGAGAACAAAGAGTTGAGAGAAGAGATCGACACTCTGAAAGAAGATCTGAAAAAGCTTCATAACGACATGCAAGCTCTAGTAGAGGCTCAGATGCAACAACAAAGGACTGTGATCTCAGAAATCACATCGACGCCCATAGTGGAGAAGTATAATCCTAGGTACAAAATGCCGAAAGATCGTCCCTGGGGCATGCCACTCAACTATATCCCGGAAGGATATGTTCCGCCAATCCCTGAGGATCAGGGAACCGCAGCAGGAACCGCTGGGCCTGAAGGTTACAAACTTCGGGAAAGCGAAGATGCCAGGGGCATACAGCAACTCCTGAAGGTTACAAACTTTGGGAGGCACCGAGAGTCTCTGCCATGATGACTATACCACCGCCTGTGGTGCACACTGTCCCGGAAGGACAGATTCCACAGATACCTTCTGGTGGAAATGAAAGTATGTTTGACATAATGAATGAGTTCCAGGAACAGTTCCTAGAGATGCAGAAAGAACTGCAAGCCATTCGCGGTCAGGAACTATTTGGAAAAGACGCCGCAGACCTTTGTTTGGTCCCCAATGTGAAAGTTCCGCACAAGTTCCAAGTGCCCGATTTTGAAAAGTACAAGGGTAACTCTTGCCCTCAAAGTCATTTAGTGATGTACGCTTGGCGAATGTCAGCTCAGACAAAGAACCAGGATCTACTAATTCACTACTTTCAGGATAGTTTAACCGGTGCTGCATTAAAATGGTACATGGGTTTAAACCGCGCTACGATCGGCACGTTCAGAGATCTTGGCGCTGCTTTCGTCCAACAATATAAATACAATTTGGACATGGCACCGGACAGAGATCAACTCAGATCGATGTCACAAAAGGACAAGGAAACCTTTAAAGAGTACGCTCAGAGATAGTGTGAAATCGCAGCCCAGATTTGTCCACCTCTTGAGGAAAAAGAGATGACAAAGATCTTCTTGAAAACATCGAGCTCATTTTACTACGGCCGAATGGTTGCCAGTACGCCCAGTGACTTCACCGAGATGGTGGGCATGGGAGTTCGTCTTGAGGAAGCGGTACGGGAAGGACGTTTAGTTAAAGACGTTGGATCATCAAGCAGTACAAAATGATACAGTAGTGCTCTCCCTAAGAAAAAAGAGCAGGATATTAGGAATATCTCTCTCGGAAAGCAAAGGCGACGATACCAACCAGTAGCAATTGTAACTCCAGCTATCAATCCTGCGCTTGTTCCTATGTATCAACCTCAGGTTGCTCAGAGCCAACCGATTCAACAACAATATCAGCAAAGGACACAACAGCCTCTTCAGCGGGCTCGTCCTCCGTATAACAACAACCGTACAACGCGGCCACCAAGGTTTGACCCTATACCCATATTGTACGCAGATTTGTTTCCATTATTACTGGTCAAGGGGCATGTCCAACTAAGTCTCCTCTTACAGTATCGGAAAATCCGCCTTTTTGGTTTAAAACGGATCAGACTTGTTCTTACCATCAAGGAGGACCAGGGTATAACATAGAAAACTGTCTCAGTTTCAAATCCGATGTGTAAAAGCTTGTCAAGAGCGGGGTCTTATCTTTCAAAGATACGAATCCTAATGTTCTCACGAATCCGCTGCCTCAACATGAGAAAGCTACAGTCAATTTGATAGAGGGAGAGTCTAACAAAATCTATCAAATTCATGATGTACTCTTATTTAGGGCCAATTTGATCATGATGCATTGTAGACAGAGCGGATACGGCCATGTACCACCTCATAACTATCACCATTGTGATATATGCTCTAAAGACAATCAAGGATGTTCTGTGGTGCAATCAGCTCTATAGGAACAATTGGATCTCGGGTGGATCCAAAAGCTTCGAGTCGTGGAGTCAACACGACCTACACAAATTCCAACATCATTCAGAACCATGAGATCCGTGTGATGAATGCCAACTTAGTGGCAATGCACTCAAGGCAAAGCCGATATCATAATCTACCGCGAAACGATTACAATTCCTGTCTGACTTGCTCGGTAAACAAACAGGGATGCTCTTTTGTACAAGAGGCCCTCCAGCGTCAGATGGATCTTGGATGGATCCAGGACTACCATGATAAAAATCCTTATCAGATCAACATGGTTCAAATCTTTGATAATCGTTTGATGAATACCAGCTTGGTGGAGTTACACGCCAAGCAAGTTCAACTCGGTTTTCTCACTTCACATGATTATATGAGCTGTACAGTATGCCGTGAGAGTAACCAAGGGTGTGCTCTCATTCAAAGAATTTTACAACACTTGTTAAACCACTGGTGGCTTCCAATATATATGGATGAAGACACGCAACAAATCAGTGTGCTTAATGGGAACCCTACTCGGCGTCAAAGTCAGGATGTCTGATCTATGTAAACTGACCTAGTGAGGTTACACTGTATTCAAAGCGGACGTGGCCAGGTGCCACCACATAATTACGAACGATGTAGAGTATTCTCGGAAAATAACCAAGGATGTTACCTCGTGCGAGCAGCCCTTCAAGGTCGGTTGGACCGAAAAGAGATCCACCTATGTCCGAGTTCCGAGCCAATCAACTGGACGCCGAACTATTTCGCCGATCAAATCAAAGACGTTGTCATAATCTCTGATCATCAACAGAACAAGGATGTTTATACCATCATCCCTCTACTTGACGAGTCAAAAGTTCCTAGCCAGGAACTGATTGAAGTTACTTACGACAGTGAGAAAAATCAGAAGGCTCCTGTAGTTATATATTTACCAGGACCATTACCGTATGAATCAGCTAAGGCGATCCCTTACAAATACGGTGCAACGATAATTGAGAATGGAAAGGAAGTTTCATTACCCTCCGTCGTGAATATTGCAGACATCAATCGAGTAACACGGAGCGGTCGAATCTTCAACCGAGGGGTTGGAGAACCTAACAAAGAAAAGGAACTTCAGACAGAAGCTCCCAATCCACCAGTCGGTCAATCCAGTAATCCCGACCTTTAGAAAAACAATGATGAGATGCTGAAGCTCATCCAAAGGAGAGAATACAACATTGTTGATCAACTATTACAAACTCCTTCAAGGATCTCTGTGCTATCACTTTTACTTAGTTCTGAAGCCCACATAGAGGCTCTAAAGAAAGTATTAGAGCAGGCCTTTGTGGAACAGGATGTGTCAATACGACAGTTCAATAGCATCATCTCTAACATCACTTCCTGCAACAACTTAGGATTCCGTGATGAGGATTTGCTAGAAGAGGGTAAAAGTCACAACATGGCACTCAATATCACAGTTAATTGCCAGGACGATGCTTTAGCCAGCGTACTGGTAGACACCGGATCGGCTCTGAACGTTATGCCGAAGTCCAATTTAATGCGACTATCATTCAAAGGGTCCCCGATGAGGGGCAATGAGGTCATCGTCAAAGCCTTTAACGGATCTCAAAAAGTAGTTATCGCCGAAGTTGACCTTCCTATAACTATCGGTCCTCACACTTTCCTAATCACTTTCTAAGTCATGGACGTCCAGGCAGCGTACAGTTGCTTATTAGGAAGACCTTGGATACACCAAGTTGGGACAGTCACTTCGACACTGCACCAGAAACTGAAATTCGTCAAGAACGATCAACTCGTCACGGTCTGTGGAGAACAAGCCTTGATCGTGAGTAACATGTCATTATCTACTTGCGTAGAACACGAGGAGGTTGTTGGAACTCGGTTCCAAGCACTTTCGGTGAGCAACGAGAATCAATCAGAGAAAGGAACCTCTATTTCCTCATACAAAGATGCTCTCGAGGAAATTGAAAGTAACAATATGAAAGGATGGGGACAGCTTGTCATTCCTCCTGATAATAAAATAAAGAAGGGTCTTGGTTTTTTTGTGACCTGCACCCTGACAGTTGCTAACGACGAAAGTTTTCATCCCATTCAGAACTTCTTCCACAGTGGAGGTTTCCTTCACCCAGTGTCCCAAGAAGTACACACTATCAACGAGGAAGATTCCCCCAACACAGATGAGGAGTGGAAGTCCTATTTTAACAAGGACGACTATATGTCTTAGGAAGAAGTACCTACGCCATTTTCCTATCCCGCACAGAGTCCGAGATTTATACCAAGGTCAGATGTCAAAATGATATACGGAGGTTGTGATCCGGAAGGATGTCGTGCTCCGCCAAATTCATTAGAGGGAGACATTCCGATGAAATACAAGTTTGACCACGACTACTATGGCCCAATGGATGGCCTGCCTATCTGGCAGCCGTACCCAGGAAACTCAGGGCAAGAAAATCAGCCGAACAATGAAAATTAGTTGAGCATCATTGAACAGAATACCTGCGTCCCCACTATGTCATGGGATCAACACTCAGGTTATTCGAAAAATATCCAGCACGATGATGAATTGGCAAAGCTTGCCGGACTAGAATTCATCAACTATGCTTTTCCTGAGGTCAACGTCATCGAGAGAGATGACTCCTCCAATCCCAAAGAAGTATGGGACACCTTAGGACAACCAAGTGGAAAGTACGACTATATGGTCAAGTACGCTGCTCCTGAGAGCTCTCGTATCAGGCTCGAAGACATCCAGCCAACTGGATGGGGAGATTTACCTGAGAGCACGAATACTATGCAAAATACAACTGAGGAATCCTCCTACGACAACTCTTCCTGGGAGACAGATTCCAATGATCCTGTTCCACCAGAAATCAACGTTATTTCTGAAGACAAATCAAGGAAGGTACCAAACTTTGTGATTCACCGAGGAGTTCGCCGCCAATGAGTTGTTGTCGATGCTCCGAAGATCGTTCATAAGTCAAAGTAATTGTCGTCTTTACTTTAACCTTTCACCCTGCCCAGGTGAAATAGATGTTTTTGATAGGGCTCACTTTCTGTAAATATCCCTCTTCGCTTCGCCCAAAGCGATTGAGTTTTGTTTTATAGGGCTGTAGTTTCAAGAATCGACTTGTTCATAAATAAAATAAACGTCGTTCTGTAATTTCCACATTTATTGCTGTTTTCTCTTTTCGTTTTTCAGAAAATGGTAATCAAAAAACAAATTCAATAATAAAAACAAGCAGTAAAAAAATAATACACTGCACACACTCTTGCATTCTCTCTATCTCTTCTAAACACAAATCATCCCGTCATGCAGATTGCATATTTTAAACCCCATTGAAACATACGATCCGATGCCTTCTCCCGACTTTGAAGTCCCGGTATTCGAGGCTGAAGAAGAAGTTAACGACGAAATTCCAGAAGAGATCTCCCGATTACTCAGACAGGAGGAAAGGTCCATCGAACCTCACAAAGAGCCGTTGGAAACGGTAAACTTGGGTTCAGAAAAAGAGAGAAAAGAAGTCAAGATTGGGGCATTGCTCAGTCCAACTGCCAAAGAGAGTTTGAAAAAGCTTCTCAAAGAATTTCCCGATGTATTCGCTTGGTCCTATCAGGATATGCCAGGGTTGGATACCAGCATCGTGGAACATCATCTACCGTTAAGATCAGAATGTCCGCCAGTAAAACAGAGGTTGAGACGAACTCATCCAGACATGGCCATCAAAATCAAAGAGGAAGTACAGAAACAGATTGACGCGGGTTTCCTCACCACATCAGAATATCCTCAATGGTTAGCCAACATCGTACCCATTCCGAAAAAGGACGGAAAGGTCAGAATGTGTGTCTATTACAGAGATCTAAACAAGGCTAGTCCGAAGGACGACTTTCCTTTACCACACATTAACATGCTGGTTGATAGTACAACAAAGTTCAAAGTCTTCTCCTTCATGGATGGATTCTCGGGCTATAATCAGGTAAAAATGGCGCCGAAAGACATGGAAAAAACTTCATTTATTACCCCATGGGGTACCTTTTGTTACAAGGTAATGTCGTTCGGATTGAAGAGCGCCGGGGCAACCTATCAAAGGGCCATGACTACTCTCTTTCATGACATGATACACAAGGAAATTGAGATATATGTCGATGACATGATTGCCAAATCTAAAACAGAGGAGGAGCATGTGACCCACCTATCAAAATTATTAGGGTGGTTGAGGAGTTACAAACTCCGCTTGAATCCCAACAAGTGCACCTTCAGTGTCCGTTCAGGGAAACTCTTAGGGTTCATCGTCAGCCAGAAAGGAATTGAGGTTGATCCTAACAAGGTCAAGGCCATTCAAGAAATGCCTTCTTCGAAAACTGAAAAACAAGTCAGAGGATTCCTGGGACGTTTAAACTACATTTCCCGATTCATATTCCTCATGAACGTGACGTGCGCGCCGATTTTCAAATTACTCAAAAAGAACCAGGATTGTGTTTGGACAGAAGATTGCCAAACCGCCTTCGACAATATTAAGAAATACCTGTTGAACCCACCTATCCTGTCACCTCCAGTGGAAGGAAGGCCACTGATTATCTACTTAACAGTCCTAGAGGACTCAACGGGTTGTGTGCTTGGCCAACAAGACAAAACCAAAAGAAAAGCGTCTGCCATCTACTATTTAAGCAAGAAATTCACCGACTGCGAGACTCGGTACACTATGCTTGAGAAAACTTGTTGTGCTCTGGCTTGGGCAGCCAAATGTCTTTGCCAGTATATGATTCGCCACACTACTTGGTTAATCTCAGAAATGGATCTGATCAAGTACGTCTTTGAAAAACCCGCTCTCACGGAAAGGATTGCCCGTTGGCAGATGTTGTTATCAGAATATAACATAGAATACCACGCTCAGAAAGTCGTTAAGGGAAGTATTTTAGCTGATCATTTGGCTCATCAACCGATTGACGATCAATAATTAATCGGGTTTGACTTCCCAAACGAATATGTCATGTATCTAAAAATGAAAGATTGCGATGAACCGCTACCCAGTGAAGGGCCAGAACTAGGTTCCTAATGGGGACTTATCTTTGACGGAGCCGTCAATCATTTTGGAAATGTAATTGGGGCAATCATCATAACACCTCAGGGTACCCACATTCCTTTCACTGCCAGACTAACGTTCAAGTGCACAAACAACGAGGCCGAATACGAAGCTTGTATCATGGGTCTCGAAGAAGCGATCGACTTAAGGATCAAGAACTTGGATGTATATGGCGACTCAGCCCTGGATATCAATCATATTAAAGGAGATTGGAACACATACTAATCAGGACTGATTCCTTACAAAGACTACGCGAGAAGGTTGTTACCATTCTTCAACAGAATCGAGTTTCATCATATCCCTCGTGAAGAGAATCACACGGCTGATGCATTAGCCACCCCCTCTTCCATGATTAGTGTAGGTCAATGGAACGACTTACCTAAGATCGACATAATGCGCCTAGAAAGGCCCGCCTACATCTTCAAGATTGAAGCAGTCAGAGATGACAAACCTTGGTACCATGATATCAAATGCTTCCTTCATAAACAAGAGTACCCACCTGGGGCACTAAGGAAAGACAGAAAAACCCTCAGAAGGCTGGCTCTTCCTGAGCGGTGATACACTCTATAAGAGAAACTTTGACATGGTCTTGCTTCGATGCATAGACAGACCAGAAGCAGACATGCTGATAAAAGAAATTCACGAAGGATCCTTTGGCACTCATGCCAACGGACACACAATGGTGAGGAAAATTCTAAGAGCAGGGTACTACTGGTTGACCATGGAATCTGACTACTACAAGTACATGAGGAAGTGTCACAAGTGTCAAATATACGCTGACAAAATCCAAGTACCGCCAACACATCTCAAAGTTCTTTCTTCCCCATGGCCTTTTTCCATGTGGGGAATCGACATGATTGGCATGATCGAACCCAAGGCTTCGAACGGACACCGGTTCATCCTGGTAGCCATTGATTACTTCACCAAGTGGGTCGAAGCAGTGTCATACGCTAATGTAACCCGACAAGTGGTGGTCCGATTTATCAAAAACAATATCATCTACCGTTATGGTGTTCCTAGCCAGATCATTACTGACAATGGATTTAATTTGAATAACAAGGTGATGAAAGAGTTGTGTTTTGAGTTCAAGATCGAACACCATAACTCATCTCCTTACCCGCCTAAGATGAACGGAGCGGTAGAAGTGGCTAACAAGAACATCAAGAAGATTGTTCAAAAGATGGGTGTAACCTACAAAGACTAGCACGAGATGCTGCCATTTGCTCTCCACGGTTATCGCACATCTGCCCGCACTTCAACAGGGGCAACCCCTTTCTCTCTAGTATATGCCATAGAGGCAGTGCTTCCCATAGAAGTAGAGATCCCATCAATCTGGGTATTGATGGAAGCTAAGCTTACCGAAGCTGAATGGTGTCAAAGTCGAGACGAAGAACTGAATCTGATTGAAGAAAAATGAATAACGGCTCTATGCCATGGTCAATTGTATCAATAAAGAATGAAGAGGGCGTTTGACAAAAACGTTCGACCTCGCATCTTTAGGAAAGGAGACCTCATGCTCAAAAAGATACAATCATTTCTCACTGATTCCCGGGGCAAATGGACCCCGAATTATGACGGCCCCTAGGTGGTCAAGAAAACTTTCTCAGGCGACGCCTTGAGACTCGCAACCATGGATGGGGAGGAATTTGCCTACCCCATAAATGTTGATGTAGTCAAGAAATACTTCGCCTAAACTAAAAAAAACGTCTCGGTGGATTGAAAACCCGAAATGGCGGTCCAGGCAAAAATTAGATACATGATAAAAAATCATCCTGGTGGACTGGAAACATCACGGTACGATCCAGGCAAAAATTAGGGATAATGGAAACTAACTATGTTCAACAAAGGGGCAAATCCCTCTGCAGCAGTCATGCCATCCATCAGAAAACTCCAGTCAAGGTCATCTTCGACAGAAGCTCAGGATGTCCAGAATTCAAAGTTGGTAGAAGGATAGTGGTCGTTGTGTTTCAATGTAGCCCTTTTCCCTTTAATTACCATTTTCTAACTTTGTAAATACTCTGTGGAATCACGCGTTTGGCTGATTTCCATCCTATCAATAAAATTTGAGCCCTGGTGCTTTTATTTGCAATTCTTATTTGTTTTAGCTTTACATAACGACATTTTAACATGATTAACGATTCTTGAAACGAAACAAAAATGAATTTACTTGTTAAAACTTTTCTGCCTTTAAAATAAAGATGCCAATTCTTTTGACTGTTAAACATCAAAAAGACATCGACCGCTTCTCCGAAGGTGGTTGAGCTTCAAAGTGCATAATCAAAGTACTCCTTCTAACCCAGTACACCTGATTGAAGGATCAGTTGTGTCAGAGACCGTGTTTTATCTGACACCCCCTGGCAGAGTTCTTACCTCCTAAGCCTGACCAACAGTTGTTCCCCGCAGGGACTATCTCTCCTAAGCAAGGCAGAATTGCTACTTTTGGACTAGTGATACCTCTTCGTCCCCCGTAGTGGCCAAGTATCCAGTCGTGTTCATCCATCAGTTTCTATGTCGCGTCAGTTTTGTCAGCATATACATACATACACCATGCATTGTTGATTTACATTCACATTCATATTGCATCACCATCACTCTAGTCGATCTTGTCCCCTAGTGATAAAAGTCCTCTCAATCGAGTTGTCGGCCCTTTCCTCGTCAGGAAGTGAACCATCTAAACAATCTCGCCTCCAGTTTATTTCTGGATTAGAGTTGGTCCCTCGACCACTTTGATAACTTGAACCTCTGAAAGACCAGAGAACTTTCGACAAACATCACTCTTCGCCATTGAAGATGATATCTTCGCTTTCCCGGATTAAGGAAAATCCCCAGAGAAAGCCTCTTAATCAGAGATTCGGTAATACAGCCGTTTTTCTCCGAAAAATCCGTTGACGAAAAGGTCATCAGCACCTCAAAATTGGATCACATCATATGGCATTTCTCCGAGAAGATCCCAAGAAAAGTATGATGTAATATCCCAAGCGAAAGCTGTCTCTCAAGAGACTCGTTTTCCCCGGTAGAGTCGACAAATGGCATCTCCAACAGAGAAGTTTGTGCAACTCTACAACTCAGACGACTGGGTTCCCCAGCAACTCTGACATCCAAATTTTTTCTATCAAATGGCATCTCACCAGGAAAATTCGGCGAGAAGTTTGAGGAAAACCGCTACGAACAGCGTCCCTGTCAAGAAAGTTTATTGACAAAAGAAACTTAGACCAACTCCTTGGTAGGAAACCAGGATCGAGGGGAAGTTTGCAAAAGAAACTTAGACCAGATCCTTGGTAGGAAACCAGGATCGGGGGGAAGTTTATTTCAGAAACTGAGACCAGTTCCTTGGTAGGAAACCAGGATCGAGGGGAAGTTTACTTAAGAAACTGAGACCAGTTCCTTGGTAGGAAACCAGGATCGAGGGGAAGTTTATTACAGAAACTGAGACCATTTCCTTGGTAGGAAACCAGGATCGAGGGGAAGTTTACTTAAGAAACTGAGACCAGATCCTTGGTAGGAAACCATGATCGAGGGGAAGTTTATTTCAGAAACTGAGACCAGTTCCTTGGTAGGAAACCAGGATCGAGGGGAAGTTTACTTAAGAAACTGAGACCAGTTCCTTGGTAGGAAACCAGGATCGAGGGGAAGTTTATATCAGAAACTTAGACCAGTTCCTTGGTAGGAAACCAGGATCGAGGGGAAGTTTATATCAGAAATTGAGACCAGTTCCTTGGTAGGAAACCAGGATTGAGGGGAAGTTTGTATCAGAAGCTTAGACCAGCTCCTTGGTAGAAAACCAGGATCGAGGGGAAGTTTACCTTTTCTAAGAATCATTGCTTAGCAAAAGAAGAAGTATGCGTGAATGGCCATTCTTAACCACCATCAAAATTTCGGGTATTCCGATATTTAATCCTCTTGCACCCCGAATGCCCGAATACCTTCGCCATTCACACCTTCGGGTCCAAGAAGATTAAATAGGGGCATCTGTCATACCCCAAATTTTGACCACTAAGATTTCCCATCATTGGGCAAATCATCATCACAATATGGATGAACCATTATGCCTCATCAGTCTCCCCAAAGATGGGTGAGCATTCACTACTATAAAAAAATTAGGGTTTCAAGCCCTCTCTGAGCCTTAGACAAAGGATCAATCAAGAATTGACATGATCTTCAACTTGTCTAACCTCTCAAACATCCACAATGGATCAAGAGGACTCCCACAGCAAGAATCAGGCACAAGGTTGCAGCATTCTGAGTGGATTAAGCCTCGAGATCGCCAGTGTCACCAAATTAGGGTTTTGGTCAACCAAGGCATCCAGATGAAAATTTTCATCTGGGCATGAGCCAATGCTTCAAAGCATAACCTAAGATGCTCCAAGGGACATCATAAACCCAATCATCAAGTCGATTTTGCCTCAGGGGATGCATTTATAAAAAATCAGGGATTAGGGTTTCTTGACCTAATTCACCCCTAAGTTGACTTTTGGGACAAAACATGAGCCAAGACCTCAAGACACGATTTGAGGGTCTCCAATACACCATATTGATCCATTTGCAACAATAGATTGATCCAAGAAGCTTGATCTACAAGTTTCAATTTCATCTGGATCACAATTAGGGTTTTGAAGAAAAAGTCAACTGTGCCTTTGACTTTTGACCAGGACATGCTCCCAAACCTTGGGACATGATTCAATACACCCTATAACATCTATGAAATCAATCCATCAAATTTGATTTAGGTCAAGGACCTGATTTCATAGCGGATCGCACAGTTTGGAGTTCATCTGATAAAAAGTCAACTGTGCCCAAAAGTCAAAGTTTGACTTTTTTATTTTTTGATCAATTATGGTTCCCTAACCCTAAAATGATGTTAATGTGTGATTTGAATCAACATTCATCAAGAAAATCAAGAAAAGTGGGATAACTTGTAAAAGGGGTAACCATAAAAAAAACTTAGAAATTTTCTAAGTTATGGAACAAAGTGGCTAGGGTACCAACTTCCAAGGATCATAACTTATGATCCAAGCAACCATTTTAGCTGATCCAAAGATGGATTAGTAGCTCTCATGGCACTCTACTAAAGCTTCAAACACAACTCATTCCAATTCCTCATGGATTTTAAGTTATGGAATTATCAAAATCACAAAAAGTGAAAATGTCACTTTTTTCCAACACTTAGTGAAATTTTCACTAAGTCAGAATCTGCCTTCACTGTTTTCCAAATGTAGGGGCATTTTTCACTTGGATCCAAAAAGTATCAAAACCAACTATGATCAAACAGTTGTTGTATCATATGAGGGATTTCCGAAATGGCCAAGAACTCCATCAAATTCCACTTGAGCCATGAGATATGACAATGGCAATATGCCTTGCTGAAAACTGTCAAAGCAAGGCAGATTTGTGCATTTTGCTCGATTTGCCAAATTTCTGCAAATGACAAACACACTTATCCATCTGAACACCTCATGGGGAGACCAAGGAGGGACAAACACTGATCCATAAGCCTCCAAAGTCTTTGGAACCAAAACTAGCATGCCAAACCTAGAAGTGCTTAAAAGAGGGACAAGACTCCAATTTTGGTTTGGAGCATTTAATGGATGCACCAAGGTGGCATGGACTGAGCCCTTCCCAACTGAATTCAGTCAAGACTTATCCAAGACCAAGGGAACCAGCAGCCTGTGCCCTAACCTCTAGTCAATGGCTAGAGGAGACTTGGATTCTCATTGATCAACATTGGCCAAACCTCTGCAGCAGTTGCCATTCACTATTGCTTGCAAAACAAACTTGCTCCACTATAAATAGAGCTCATTTTTTATCAGTTTGAGTACACCAAAGCCATCAAACAGATGCTTTCCTCAAAATCTCCTTCTCACTTCCAAATTTGCCTTCCAAAGCAAGTCACTATCGGGTTTTGAGTTTGAGAGAAATTCCAACCAAACCAATCACACACACACCTCATAAACATCATATAGAAGTGATCCAAACACTTAAACAACATCTGGAACACTGATTTCTCATAATCACCAGCCAGCTGCTCAAGGTTTTAACCAAGTTGCAGTTGGGATACCATCTTCAGTTCCAGCTTGTTTCAAACCATTTCAAGCACTCAGGCACATCACTTGGCACCTAGGGAAGCTATCCACATCATTGGAACCTAGATGTAACACCTCTAACACAAAACACGATCACCAGCTGCAAGAGGTAAGCATGAGCTTTTTTAACTCTATGATCCATGCATTTTTTGCTGCACAATAATTTGGCCATATGTTCATAATCACGCATAGAGTGTTTTCCCTCAATCAATTGCTTTGTTTAAATCATGTATGGAATTTATGAGCCTTCATGCAAATTTTAGGGTTCTTGTGGTTTCTCTTTGATTTCTTATTCCATGCTTAAAATAAATGAAATTAAAGACCATAGACATGATCGTGAGGTGAAAACGAGTAGATTGATATGTAGATTGCATGATATAATCAAGTATTCAGTGAGATTGGATTGAAAATGCAAATCTGCAGAAAAAGAGGGTGGCACGTGTTCTTGGCGCCCTTTTTGAAAATTCAAATATTTGAATTTTGTGATTTTATTTAATTGATTCAAAAATTAATTTCTCTCTGAGTTTTAATGATTTTAAGTTGATTCTTTTTTTAATAATTCACAAAAATGTTAAAATATTTTATTTTACCAAAAAATCCCAAAAATATTATTTATTTCTTATATTTGATATTTTTGCAAAGAATTAATGTTTTATTTATTTTTAACATTTGAAATATTTTTTCTCCCTTGATTTTCCAAACTTAATTGATTTCCAATCATTTTGTGGATATAAACATGATTTTTGAAACATTAATCCAAGATCACAACTTGTTTTTCACACATGTTTAATAATTTGGATCATTTTAATTGAATTTTTATTCAATTAAAATATATTTTGAAAACAAATTAGGGTTTTGATCAATTCAACCCTCATCAAATCTTTTTTCAAACACCTTTGGGTGTCTAATAGAGTGTAAGACCCATCCCTTTGTAAATAAAAACTTTTTGGGCCTCAGTGCATTGTATAAGTCCCGATACGCTAATGAAATCTCGGCGCGATAGTCATTTTTCAAACAAAACCTTTTGGGCCTCTCCTTGAGTTGTAAGCCCCATATTTTCTTTTAAAATCATTTTTGGACCTCTAATAGAGTGTAAGACCCAACCCCCTTTTAACCAAAACTTTTTGGGCCTCAGACATTATATAAGTCCCTCCACGTTAAAAGAAAAATCTCGGCACAATCGCCAATTCAAAAATCAAACCATCTGGGCCTACCCTCGTGTTATAAGCCCCATTCATTTTCTTTAAATCACCTTTGGGCCTCTAAGAGAGTGTAAGACCCATACGTTTGCACATAAATCTTTTTTGGGTCTCAGTCACTTGTATAAGTCCCCGTACAATTTCAACAGCGCAATCATTGAAAAACTTTGGGCCTCTCCTTGAGCTGTAAGCCCCAACAATCTTTTCAAAGCATTTTCTCCTTTGATTTAGAATATAATATTGTTATCAAAGCTTTCTTTATTGAACAACTAACAAAACAACATGGAAGCTCTACAACCGAGTAAGTGTTTACCCGCTTTCTTTATCCGCTTTCATATATATATATAACTGTATTATGGGGCTGCTCACTGTAAGTCTTCTTTCACAAACTTTTATATACTTGTCAAATATCAACTGTGTAATACTAGTATAGTTATTTAGAGTTTTCCCCGGCAACTACGTCTAGAACTAGGTAAAACCTGTTGGTCACTCTTAAATACAAACAAAACTAGATCCTCATAGGATTACCAGACACAGTCTTCCCTCCTCTTGGGGTTAAACAATATGGAGACGTGAAAGGCAACATTCTCGGTAAACCCTTTCTCAAACTGTAACTCTTAGAAATTGTCAAAGAAACTCTACTCCCCAGAGTTGATCTATTCTCCATGAATAGCATCTCTTGAGTTTCTTCCAAATTCTCGGACTTTCCTGGATTGATCTATTCTCTGTGAATAGCATGTCTTGAACTTCTCGAGGTTTGGGGACCCACAGGCTTCCTAAAAGCATCCCCGCCTTCTCTTGGGCGTTGTACAAGGACCCTTCGGCTTCTTAAAAGCTCTCATGCCTTCTCTTGGGCTTAGTACAAGGACCCAGAGACCTCTACAGGTATAGGAACAGAACCTAGTCATTGATTTGCTAGAGCTGTCTTTCTGAGTCAAGTGTCAGACCAGTTAATGGGTTGACCTTCATCCTTTAACATACCAGCCTTCTATTGGGCATCATCCAAAGATCACTCACTATCTGGGAATCGATTTCTCAAAACACCAGTAAACTTGGACAATCTCAATACCCTTGGATTTTCCATTTCCTTAAAGAACAGGAAATAACCCTGATCCTCTGATCAATACCAAAGCACAATAATACCTTTAATCTTTCCTTCATAAGAACTGATTTTCTCTTTTATCCAACATACTGGACCTGTCATTAAACTGAAACAGTCACCAGCACAGTTAGCCTCCTCTTAGGCTTTGTACAATGATTATCCCCAGTGGAGCTAGCCTTTTCAGACTCTCTTGTTAAGTCAACTTCCTTTTAGCCTCTATCTCGGGCTTCGTACGAGATACTAAAACACTCTCTTGTTGAGTATAAAAGACTCTCTTGTTGAGTCAACTTCCTTTGAGCCTCTATCTCGGGCTTCGTACGAGATGCTAAAAACACTCTCTTGTTGAGTATAAAAGGCTCTCTTGTTGAGTCAACTTCCTTTTAGCCTCTATCTCGGGCTTCGTACAAGATATTAAAACACTCTCTTGTTGAGTATAAAAGACTCTCTTGTTGAGTCAATCTCCCTTTAGCCTCTATCTCGGGTTTTATACGAGACATTAAATCACTCTCTTGTTGAGTATAAAAGACTCTCTTGTTGAGTCAAAACCTTTTAGCCTCCGTCTTGGGCTTCGTACAAGACACATAAAAGCAATCTCTTGTTGAGTTAGTCACTTGTTAGCACCCTCTTGTTGGGTCACTAGCCTCCTCTTAGGCTTTGTATAAAGAAAACCCAGGTTGAGTCAATTAACCTTTTGGCATCAAATCTGTGCCTTGCTCACAGCATACAAACATCAACAACTCCTCTTTAGAGATGACAAATTCTCTCTCATCCAAAACCCTTTATCTTCACATCTTGGGCTTTGAACAAGATACAAACCACCTTTAGATTCACATCTTGGGCTTTGAACAAGACACCAAAACAACATTTTTCCTCCCATAGAATAGGAGGATCTACGATCGCTCTGATTTCCCTGTTTCATTAAACGGGAATACGTAGGCATAAGATTGAAAAAATCTTAGCGAGCATACTAATAAAAAAAACCCAGAATCCAGTAGTTCCACCGAATCAACCCAAAAGCATCAAATTTAAACACATTACCAAAAACCTCACAAATAATCCAGACACCGTGTTCTTAGCAAAATAACCAAAGATTGGGCCCCACATCCACATAGCATCTATAACCTAACAGACCGTTGTTCAAACTTAGTATGCAAGCAGGGTTAATTGGACACATCTATTTCCCTTCCTTAATCAGCTCAATAAAATAAAAAATGAATCGAACTGTAGTACCCAAGCGATCGTGACTCAGGACCACAAAAATCGCGCAATAGGATGGAGAAGAGTATGTCTACCCTACGACTGTTGATGTAGTCAAGAAATACTTCGCCTAAATAATAATATAAAAAAACGCCTCGGTGGATTGAAAACCTGAAAGGGCGGTCCAGGCAAAAATTAGATACATAAGCAAAAAAAACATCCCGATGGATTGGAAATATCAAAGTACAATCCAGATAAAAGCTAGGGCTTAATGGAAAGTACCTATGTCTGATCAGTTCAACTCCTCAACAGTCATTCCATCCATCAAGAAAACTTCAGTCAAGGTCATCTTCGACAGAAGCTCAGGATGTCCAGAATTCAAAGATGGTAGAAGGATAACGGTCGCTATGTTTCAATGTAGCCCTTTTCCCTTAAATTACCATTTTCTAAACATTGTAAATACTCTATGGGATCACGCGCTTGGCTGATTTCCATCCTATCAATAAAATTTGAGCCCTAGTGCTTTTGTTGGCAATTCTCATTTATTTTAGCTTTACAGAATGACATTTTAATATGATCAACGATTCTTGAAATAAAACAAAAATGAAGTTACTTGTCAAAAAATTTCTGCTTTTAAAATAAAGATGACATTTCCTTTTAACTTTGAACGTCGAGAGAAACATCGATGGCTTCTCTGAAAGTGATCAAACCTCGAAAGTACAGAATCAAAGTACTCCTTCTAAACTAGTGCACCTGAATGAAAGATCAACGGTTTCAGATGCAAATGTCTCATCTGATATACCCGGCAAAGTTCGTATCTCTTAAGACCGATTGAACAATTCTTTCTCCCAACAGGGACCGTCTTTCTTAAGCAAGGCAGGATTGCTATCTTGAACCAATGATACTTTTCATCCCCCGTCGTGGCCGAGTATCCAGTCGTGTTCATCTATTAGTCTGTATGTCGCGTCAGTTTTGTCAGCATAAACATACATACATCATGCATTATTGATTCATATTCATAATCATATTGCATTACTATCACTCTGGTCAGTCTTATCCCCAAGTGATAAAGTCCTCTTATCAATCAAGTTGTCAGTCTTTTCCTCGTCAGGAAATGTTTCGTCTAAAGCAATCTCTCCCCCAGTTTATTTCTGGATTGGAGCCTGTCCTCGACCACTTTGATAACTTGAACCTTTAAAATGCAAGAAGACATTCAACAAACGTCACTCTTCACCATTGAAGATGATATTTACGTTTTCCCAAATAAAGGAAAATCCCCAGAGAAAACCTCTCAATCGAAGACTCTCAGCACACATTGGTTTTTCTCCCAAGAAAGTCAATGATAATGAAGTCATCAGCACCTCAAAATTGGATGACATTCCATGGCATTTCTCCGAAAAGATCTCGAAGAAAAGTATGATGTAATATTCCCTAAGCGAAAATACAGTCTATCAAGAGACTCATTTTCTCCAGTAGAGTCAATAAATGGCGTCTCCAATAGAGAAGTTTGCACACCTCTACAGCTCAGACGAATGGGTTTCCCCAGCAAGTCTGACATCAAAACTTTTTCAATCAAATGGCATCTCCCCAGTAAACTCGGCGAGAAGTTTGATGAAAACCGCTACACATAGCGTCCCTTGTCAAGGAAGGAACTCGACAAGAAGAAACTTAGACCAGTTCCATGGTTGAAGACCAGGATCGAGGGGAAGTTTATTCTAGAAACTGAGACCAGTTCCTTGGCTGAAGACCAGGATCGAGGGGAAGTTTATTTCAAAGAAATTGAGACTAGTTCCGTGGCTGAAGACCAGGATCGAGGGGAGGTTTTACCCTCTTTTAAGCATCATTGCTTAGCAAAAGAAGATGGATGAGCAAGCTTTCAATCATAACAACCATCAAAATTTTGGGTATTCCGATATTTAATCCTCTTGCACCCTGAATGTCCGAATACCCTCGCCATTCACACCTTCGGGTCCAAGAAGACTAAATAGGGGCATCTGTCATACCCCAAATTTTGACCACCAAGATTTCCCATCATTGTGAAGATCATTACCACAATATAGATGTACCATCATGCCTCACCAATCTCCTCAAAGATGGGTGAGCATTCACTATAATCAAGACTTAGGGTTTTAAGCCCTCTCAGAGCACTTAGACAAAGGATCAATCAAGAAATGACATGATCTTCGACTTGTCTAACCTTTTAAACACCCATAAGGGATCCAGAGGACTCCCACATCAAGAATCAAGCACAAAGTTGTAAGTTTCCAAGTGGATCAAGCCTCAAGATCGCCAGTGTCACCAAATTAGGATTTTGGTCGACCAGGGCCTCTAGATGGAGTTTTTCCTCTGGGCATGAGCCAATACTTCAAAGCACAACCCAAGATACTCTAAGGGACCTCATGGACCTAATCATCAAGTCAATTTAGCCTCAGGGGATGCATTCATAAAAAATCAAGAATTAGGGTTTCTTGACCTAATTCACCCCTAAGCTGACTTTTGGAGCAAAATATGAGCCAAGACCTCAAGACATGATTTGAGGACCTCAAATACACCACATTTATCCATTTACAATAATGGATTGATCCAAGAAGCTTGATTCACAAGTTTCATTTTCATCTGGACCACAATTAGGGTTTTGAAGAAAAAGTCAATTGTACCTTTGACTTTTGATCAAGACATGCTCCCAAACCTTGGGACATGATTCAATACACCCTATAACACCTATGGAATCCATCCATTAGGTTTGAATTAGGTCAAGGACTTGATTGCACAAAGAATCACACAGTTTGGATTTCATCTGACAAAAAGTCAACTGTGCAAAATCAAGTTTGACTTTTTGGAATTTTTCACAAATATGGTTCCCTAAGTCAAAAATAATGTTAATATATGGTATTGATCATCATTAATTAAGAAAAATCAAGAAAAGTGAGGTTTCTTGCAAAAGGGGCAACCATGAGAAACCAAAACTTTTCTAAGTTATGGAACAAAAGTGATTTTGTACCAACTTTGCAAGGTCATAACTCCTAAACCACAAGGCATTTTTCTCCCATTCAAAGCTCAAATGAAAGTTCATCTGACATACTTTAAAAAGTGTCAACTACAAGAGATTCCAAATTCTCGTGGATTTTGAGTTATGGATTGATCAAAATCACAAAAACATGAAAATGACCACTTTTTCCAAAATGTAGGGACATTTTTCACCTTAATCCAAGTTAAACCAGGTCCATTGGTGAACATAAAAGTTAAAGTATGCCATGAGGGCTTTCCAACAAGTACCAGATCATCTCCAAATTCAATTTGAGTAGGGAGATACAACCCTTGGAACATGGCATCATGGACTGATTTTTACAATGCAGATTTGTGCATTTTTACTCGAGTTGGCTAATTTGGACAACTCCAAGCCTTGTCATCCATTTGGACACATCAGAGGATAACATCCAAGAGAAAAGATTTGATCCACAAACCTCCCAAGTCCAAGGAAATACATGCAGCCATGAATGCCCTAAAAAGGCTAAAAAGCTCAAAGACTCCAATTTTGTTTCCAAACATTCAATGGATGCATCAAGGTGGCATGGACTGAGACACTCCTAACTGAATGAGTCAAGATTCAGCTCTGAATCAAAGGACCATAGGCTTGTGCCCTAGCCTCAAGTCAATGGCTATATGAGACTAAAGATGCCTTTATGCTACAATTGGCCAGGGGACTGTCCAAGTTGCCATTCACTATTGCTTGCAAAACAAACTTGCTTTACTATAAATAGAGCTTATTTGTGATCAGATTGAGTACACCAAAGCACTACAACTGATGCTTTCCTCAAAATCTCTCTCTTTAGGCCAAAATGCCTTCTTTTGCAAGTCATCTCTGAGTTTTTGAGTTAGAGAGCAATTCCACCACAGCTCATGATCCAAACACATCCAATGTATCATATCTAAGTTGTTCAAACACTCACCCTTGATCTGAAACACCAAAATCAGAAAGTAAACCTCCAAAACCTCAAAATTTGACTTTTTTTGCATTTTTCAAGCCATTTCTTGATTCAGTCACTTCCAAAACCAAACCAAGCTTCAAACACACTCCAAATATCATCCTCAAATTGCCCCAATTGGTTTCCCTCATCTGGAACACCATTTGAGAGAGTTACTATTTTGGTCACTTTTGCCCATTTTGCAAGAAAGAGCCAATTCTTGTTCCTGCGGATTCCATCTGGTTTTGATCATCCTAAAAGCTTCTAAGGGATCAATCAAGAGTGTTCAAAGCATTGAATTGCTTTTGGCATAAGGAACTTGACAGATAGCACAAGAAGCTTCAAGAGGTAAGTGCATCACAACTTGAACTCTCTAAATCATGCATTACTTTGAGGTCCATTGATCATGGACATCTCATACATATCATATATGTTGTGTTTGAACCAATTTACCATGCTATTACTGCCTATATGATGAAATAACATAAAACATGCAAATCTAGGCCTATTTTGAAATCACGGACGGATTTTAAAATAGGGACATTTTCTGAAAATTTCAAGGGCACCATTGGATTCCTCATGAAATTCTAGGCAAGATACACCCAAATTTTGTCCCAATTCATGGAGAAATGAGGAAGTTACAGTCTTCACGCAAGAGGCCTAAAATCAGGCCTTGCCTTGGGCAAGGGCCAGGCCACGGCGCCTTGGCCAGGCCTAAAAGCAAGGCATCCCATATATATTCATGGGGTGGTTTTGATACACGGATGTATCAACACCCCAGTGGTAGCGCGCATGTGTGTTTGGATGGAAGGTCGTGGGTTCAACACCCACCCAGACCATTTTGCCATTTCTCATATTTTTTGTTATTTTTCACAATTTTTATGGTTTTTATTAATTAATTCCAAAATTAATTTCTCTCTCAATTTTAATTATTTTTTATTGGTTTTTTTTTTTGAAAATTCGCAAAAATGTTAAAATATTTTATTCTAGAAAATTTTCACAAAAATATTATTTATTTCATATATTTGGTATTGTTGTAAAGAATTATATTTTTATTTGTTTTTAAACATTTAAAAACATTTCTTTCTCTTGATTTTGTTCAAATGATTTTCAAATCATTCTATGAATGAAACATGATTTTTCAAACATTAATCCAAGATCACAACTTGTTTTTCACACATGTTTAATAATTTTGATAATTTTAATTGAATTTTTATTCAATTAAAATACATTTTAAAATCAAATTAGGGTTTTGATTATCTTCACCCTCACAAATCTTTTTTAAATAATTTTGAGTCACTAATAGAGTGTAAGACCCATCCCTTGTAAATATAAAAATCTTTTTGGGCCTCAGTCATTGTATAAGTCCCACTGTGTTTTCAAAACCTCGGCGCGATTGCCGTTTTCAAACAAATCATCTGGGCCTACCCTTGTGTTGTAAGTCCCATTTCTTTTCTTTTTCAAACACTTTGGGCCTCTAATAGAGTGTAAGACCCAACCCCTTTGTACAGGAAACCATTTTGGGCCTCAATCATTGTATAAGTCCCAGTACAGTTTTCAAAAACGAGGGTGCAATCACTGTCTTTCCATGGGCCTCTCCTTGAGTATAAGCCCCAATCTTCTGTTCAAAAACAACTTTTCCTTTTGATTTAGGTTCAAATTCATAGTTGTTATCAAAACTTTCTTTAATTTCTTGAACAACAAACCATACAGTTGTTACAATGGAAGCTTGCTCGCCTGTAAGTTTTAAACAACTTTCTTTACATATTTGCACATATATATATTTATTTGTGCTGGAAGCTTGCTCACCTGTAAGTCCTCCTCCCCTATTTTTACATACAGTATATATTTCATCTGTACATATATACCTGTATATTATCTGCTTAGAGTTTTCCCCGATAATTAGGTCTAGAACTAGATAAAGCCAGTGGTCACTCTTTCAACATAGTCAAAACTAGTTCCCCATAGGAATTCCAGATACAGTCTTGCCTCCTCTTGGGCTTATACAATATGGAACAAAGAGAAAGCCATTATTCCCGGTGAAACTTTTCTCAAACTGTCACTATTAGAAAATGGTCAAAGAAATTCATTTCCCCCATAGAGGATTAATTCCCGGTGAAACCTCTCTTGAATTTCTTCAAACCCTAGAAATGTTCACTAAAGAAAAGATTATTCCCGGTGAAACTTTTCTTGAACTCTTCTTAAGTTTGGACCCACAGGCTTCCTAAAAGCATCCCCGCCTCCTCTTGGGCTTTGTACAAGGACCCTTAGGCTTCTTAGAAGTTCTCATGCATTCTTTTTGGCATAGTACAAGGACCAAAGACCTCTTAAAGGTATATTACAGAACTTAGTCATCCTTTGTTAGAGCAGTCTTTCTAAAGAGTCAAAACCTCAGACCAATTTTAGGGTTGATTCTCATCCCTTAAAGCACCAGCCTCCTCTTGGGCATCATACAAAGATAAACTCTTCCACACCAGTAGACTTGGACATTCTAATCTCCTATTGGATCTCAAAGACATTCTCAAGTTCCCTACAAACACAGGAAAAAACCCTGGTCATTTAACCAATCTCCAGTAGAGGTAAAACCCTCACAGGATCTAAAACTCAGTCTTTCATCCTAAATTTCCCCAGCTATTGTCAGCTTATCATCAGGATAACATTATCCCAAATCAGAACCTCAAGGCATCTGATACCTCAACTCTTCTGTAAACCCTCAGCAAGAGTTGATCCCCCGACTTGGACCTGCCTCTGGATCTCAATAATCCTCAGTAGGAGACAGCCTCCTCTTAGGCTTTGTATAATGATTTTCCTCAGCAGAGTTAGCCTCAAAAGTACTCTCTTGCTGAGTCAATCACCTTTTCATCACTCTCTTGTTGAGTCAATCTCCTAAAAGCACTCTCTTATTGAATCAACCTTTTTCAGCCTCAATCTTGGGCTTTGTACAAGACAGATAAAAACACTCTCTTGTTAAGTCAGTGTCTTTCAGCCTCAATCTTGGGCTTTGTACAAGACAGATAAAAGCACTCTCTTGTCGAGTCAGTCTCTTTCAGCCTCAATCTTGGGCTTTGTACAAGACAGATAAAAACACTCACTTGTTGAGTCAATAATCTTTTCAGCCTCAATCTTGGGCTTTATACAAGACACCCATAAATATCTTCAACTGAGTCAGTCAAATATCTTTTAGCCTTAATCTTGGGCTTTGTACAAGACATATAAAATTTACCTAAGCAGAGTCAATCCTCTTTTCAGCCTCAATCTTGGGCTTTGTACAAGATAAATCATACTCTCCATCAGAGTCAATCTTCTTTTAGCCACAATCTTGGGCTTTGTACAAGACAGATAAAACCTCTCACCAGTAGAGTCAGTTTCCCATTCTAGCCTCAATCTTGGGCTTTGTACAAGACACATACAAATATTCCCCAGTGGAGTCATAAACCCTTTTTAGCCTCAATCTTGGGCTTTGTACAAGACAGACAAAATATTTCCCCGGAAAAGTCAACTTTTAGCCTCCTCTTAGGCTTTGTATAATGATATCCCCTAAAGAGTCAATCTCTTTTCAGCCTCAATCTTGGGCTTTGTACAAGACAGATAATAAACTCCCCAGTGGAGTCAATCAATCTCTTAGCTTCAACCTTGGGCTTTGATCAAGGCACACAAAAATCAACATTCCCCTCAGAGGAAATCAAAAACTCTCTGTAGGAAGTCATTTCTCTGTACAATCACACATCAAAACAGATAAATCAAATAAACCTAATCCCAGATAACTGTTGTAAGTGGCACACTTGTTGATTTAAAAATCCAAGTTGTAGTCCATCTTTTATCCTGGTAAATCAACTTCCTCTTTCATCTAAATGTTGTAAGTGGCAAGCCTCTGGATTATTTACATCCACGCCACTGTCCCTCTCTTAGCATGAAAGACTCCTAAGGAAAAATGGCATTGCTCAACACTGAGCTAAAGTTTTCTCCTTCAGGACATATCCCTCATAAAGAAAATTATGGCATTATTGGATTCATATATCCCAGTTAAAGTAATTCTCCTTTATAATCAGTCACCCAACAGCTGTAATAAACAGACGAGATGTCTACCTTTAGAGATAACAAATTCTCTCAGTCAAATATTTTAGCTTCAATCTTGGGCTTTGAAAATACATAAACAACCTTTAGCTTCAATCTTGGGCTTTGAATAAGACACAAATAACCTTTAGCTTCAATCTTGGGCTTTGAACAAGACACTAAAACATCTTTTCCTCCCATAGAATAGGAGGAACTACGATTGCTCTGATTTCCCTGTTTTTCTTTAACGGGAATATGTAGGCATAAGATTGAGAAATCTTAGCGAGCACACCAATAAAAAAATTTAGGTCCAGTACCTTCACACCAATAAAAAACTTTAGGTCCAGTACCTTCTCACCAATCAAAACTTAAGTCCAGTACCTTACCAAAATCATCAAAAAACTCTCTCTCTTTCTCTCTCTCTCTCTCTCTAAAACACTCCCAAAGGAGAAACTTTCCCTAACCCACAACAAACAAACAATAGTAAGTAGAAAGTAGTAAGGAAATTGCTAACAACCTGTGGATAACCACATATAGAATGGGTAATTGACAACTCCCCATTGTATAACCTGACCCCGAACTCCCCGATTTCTTTAAGCATTTGTTCACTTAAACATTTGTGTGCAAGGTTAGTTTTAGATAGCTTCTATTTCCTTTCCAGCTTCACAGGATAAATAAGAAATCAGAAATTATCACCCCACTCCTACCATTGTGGTGAGGATAAACCCATGGCGATAAGGTGGTCGCGTTACCGACAAAAATCGCACACTACAAGATGTACATTGAGGAAATCGTGGAGTTGAAAGGGGACACCTTCGAGCATTGTGTCAGATAGAAATCCGAGATTTACGTCGAGGTTTTGAGGAAGTTTGCAGAATGCCTTGGGTACTAAGTTGAGGTTGAGTTCTGCATATCATCCGCAGACGGATGGTCAGACAGAAGGGACTATCCAGTCATTGGAGGATTTGCTGAGGTCTTGTGTGTTGGACTAAGGAGGATCTTGGGATAGCCACATGCCGTTGATTGAGTTTACGTGCAACAACAGTTTTCACGCTATTATTGGAATGGTACCATTTGAAGCGTTGTATGATAGGATGTGTAGAACTCCATTGTGTTGGTATGAGTCAGGCGAGAGTGTTATACTCGGACTTGAGATTGTGCAAGGGATGACTGAGAAAATCAAGATGATCTAAGATAGGATGAGAGCTTCGCAGAGTCGTCAGAAGAGTTATCATGATAAGAGGAGGAAAGCACTTGAGTTCCAAGAGAGAAACCATGTGTTTTTGCGGGTTACTCTGGTAACTGGTGTTGATCAAGCTTTGAAGTCTAGAAAGCCCACACCGCATTTTGTTGGTCTGTATCAAATTACTTTACCGCTGTTGCTTGCAAATCTTTAGGATGTGTTTCATGTGTCTCAGTTGAAAAGGTACATTCCAGATCCGTCGCTTGTGATTCCGATGGATGATGTGCAAGTAAGGGATAACCTTATTGTGGAGGCTTTACCTGTGAGAATAGATGGTCATGAGGTGAAATAGTTTTGAGGCAAGGAGATTGCTCTCGTGAAGGTCGTGTGGGGAGACGCTATCAGAGGAAATATATATTGGGAATTGGAAAGTAGGATGTGAGATTCGTATCCTGAGTTAATTGCGTAAGGTAATTTTCGAGGACGAAAATATTCTAGTGGAGGAGAGCTGTAATGCCCCATTTTATTTTAATTAATTGAAATTATCTAGTGTTGTGTGAATGTATGTGTTTATGTGCGTTTCGTTATGTTGGGGTACCCTGAGGTAGAGGGTAAGGACCTTAGTGTTAATGACCTTAAGGGTGAGGTGTGCATGGCTAATTTTGTAGAATTTGGTGGTTTGGTGAGAATGATTAATAAAGTAATATTAGTAATATTTGATTAATATTATTAATTTAAATTATTAAGAGATATTGTTATTATTATTTAAGTTGTAAAATTATTAATAATAATAATATTAGAGTAACAATAATAATAATAATAATAATAATAATAATAATTAAAATAAGAACATTAAGGTGAAAATAAGAATAAGGGGCAGAATTGACAATTGGGAGAATATTGAGGACATAATAGAGAGTTAGAGGAGTAAGTGAGGGCATAAGAGGCAAACCATAGAAAGGGTCTTAGGGTTAAACAAGTAAAAGAAGGACAGAGAATTCATTATGTATGATCGTAATATTTGAGAAGAACGGAAGAAAGGCTAGAGTCGAAGAAGAAGAAAAGGGAATCACCAATTGTGAAGGTTTAGAAAGCTCAATTACAAGGTAAGGGTGAGGTTCTGATCTTCTAATGGATAATATGTTGAATAGTGGGTAAGGGTTTAGGTCCTTACATTGTGGGTTGTTGTGTTCTTCTATGCTATAAATGTTGTGAAGTAATGGATGATGATGATGTTGAATATATCAATATGCGATGAATTTTCATTTGCCAATATGTGTGATAATCTGTTTTGGATTGTTGATAAGTTTCCTCCATTGTTGAGTTTTGAAGGTTTGAGTCGTATGTATGAAATTGATGATGATAAGATGTTAATCCATGAGTAAAACAAGGGATAATTGAGTTTTATAATGTTAATTTAGTATAAAATTAAGTCTATGATGATGGAATTTCGTAGCATAGGTTCTGGTATGATAAGCTAGTGTGAAAGTTCTTTTTAAAAAAGTGTTTTTTGAAATTCATAACAGTATGTGTCGACCTGAAGGTCCTGTGAGTCGACCTGAATCTTCCAAAAATGAATACTTTGAAAACCGTAATAGCACGCGTCGAGCCGTCGACCTGAAGGTCCTATGAGTCGACGTGAAGCTTCAGCACATAGGAAAATGCTAGAAACGGTTTCGATCATAACTTTTTAACCGTATATCCAAATGACGAACTGTTTAAAGCGTTGGAAAGCTAATAAGTAGAACTTTAACATGGTATAATTAAGTGAGCCATTTTCCTAATATTTTTATGTCTAATATGTTGAGTAATGTGATTATTACTTGTTGTGTACGTTAAGAAGTCTTGTTGTAAGTGACGAATCTTGAGTGTTGTTACAAAGATGTTGTTGTGGTGTTAATGGTGGAGATATGAGTATGTTTTAATGATGTTGTGGTGGGTGTACAATAACCATGGTGGTGGATTATTGTGCATGATGATGTTATCGTTGTTGTATGCATAAATAGTAGCATTACATACATTTGTGGACAAATGGTCTGTTGTTGATGAGCCTAAAATCCCATTGAGTGGATTGGACCGGTAGCTGATTCAAAGGTGATGGATCATTGAGTGGTTCTGGTCCTAAGAGGAGGGGATCAGAACGGTGAACCTGAGTGTTCACAAAAAAAGGTACCACATGCATAAGCATTGAGTTAGGTTGTGAGTCTCATTGCATTATATATTAACTATGTCGCTATGTTACTAATATGTGGTATTGTTGTGATTAATTGGATTTGTTTTCAAGTGATTCCATGTTGGTTGGTGGATAAGTAATGATGATGTCGTTGGTTGATTAATATGAGATATTTAGCTGATTTGTTGTGTATTATCTTATGCTTGGATAACTTAGTGTTGGTGTTGGGTGTGTTATGTTGTAGAATGGGTGATAATGCATGTGTTAACCTAATGCTTACTGTTTATCATGCTTTCCTTTATATTATCATGATATCTCACCCCTTTTGTTTGAATGTTGCCTCCACGTGGGTAATGCGCAGATGCTCCGGAGTAGCTTGTAGAAGCGTTGAAGATAACTTTGGAGTAATTTATTAATTTTTGTTAATTAGAAGGTGTCTTGCTCTGATATGTAACATCGGGTTGGGAATGCCAGTTATGCGAATGTTGTATTTCCTTGACTAACATATTTTATGATGATTTTGAAGATGTCGAACTATTGTAATTCCAATTCAGATGATATGATATGTTGTTAATGTATTTTATGAGTTTGAAATGTTAAATTGATTTAAATTTCAACTTTTGACGAGACTAAGATATTTTGGTATTATGAAGATGAATGAAGTTTGTTTTATGATTATGATTCCGCTGCGAAGTTCAATTTATATGTTGAAATCATAAAAGAAAATAATGCCATAGATGTTGTAACCCGTGTTACAGAGCCAGATGATTATTATGAATGTTTTCTATGAAGTGTGACACCCTTGAGAGGTGAATTAAGCTGAATTATTCTTATTATTTTGCAAATTATTCTTTGGGGTTAGAAGGGTGTTACGAATACCCTCTAGAATAAATTTGAGTTACTCTTCGCTACATTCGAGTTTTCATCCATCCTTGTAAAATTCATGATTTCAAATTATGCAATTGAAGTTGATTCAGATTCTATTAGAATAACATGTTTGTATTTAATGAGTTTCATTACTATAAGACATATAAAGATCATCCAAAGATGAATCATGATTTATATAGATGTCTGAATTTAAAGTCTAATGTAACTATTGAATACCGATATGTGGAATTTTGAGATCCTTAACACGGAGGATAAGAAATTCGAGATTCCCACAAATGAAGAACCTTGTGAGGAAGGTTCTCCATGGATTATTGAAACACAAATCGAAAGTCCGTCACTAATGAAGAATCTCATGAGGAAGATCCTTCGAGGATTGTTGAAAAACAACCCAAACTTAGAATAAACAAGAGATTTTGAAAGGCTAAGGATCTAGGACCGAACAAAATTGATAGTCAATTTATTTCTTTTATTTAATGGAAGTAAATAGTAAGAATTTTGTTCGTAAGATTCCTATTATTCTTTAAGTGGAAGATGATCCTAATACTTATAAGAAAGCAATCGCTTCAAGGGACTTCTATTGTTTAGAAGGAAGTATCATAGTGTGATGGTACACTAAACACCTACAAGTTTAGATTAATGATCAAGGGTGTTTTAAACAAAAATAAGGTGTTTATCATTTGACACATATGCATTAGTAGCAAGCACAACGAAAATTAGAGCATCGTTTGCGTTAGCCTTTGCATAATCTTATAGTTCATGAAAGGGATGTCAAAATAACATACCTAAATAGAGATCTCGACAAGGAGATTTACATGGAGCAGCTAGAAAGTTATGTGGAAATAAACAAAAGGCGTGCAAGTTTGACAAATCCTTGTAAGGATTAAACCAAGCACCGAAACAATGACATCAAAAGTTTGACTCTGTCATTGTAAGATTCACCAATTAAGGGGATACACACAACTTAGGGAAAACTCTCAATCATTATTAAAACACGAATTAAAAGAGTTTGTCCTCATCAAAAGGGGAGATTGTGAGGAGTACATCCTATATCTAGTTCAATTTTGATGAAGACAAATATTATCAAAGAAGAAAATGTGCAAAAGTGTCATGCACATCAATGATGAAGTTGATCAATAAGGTTTAGCATATAAATTCAAGTGAATATTTGAGACAAGTGAACATAAATAAGGTGTTCATTGTAATTTATACTATACTGCTTTAAATTGCTCATAATTTCATTTTTCACTTCATCTAAAAATCTTATTGCATCATCATGCATGATTATCTAAAATCTCTCTTCATTTAACTCTTGTGACAAGTGTTTGTACAACTACTTGTGTGAGAAAATTGTGATATTCCTTTGTGAGAAAAAGTAGGATGGTTAGAGTGTGAACCGTCTTAAAATTTATTATTATTATTAAATATAGAGGCATCTAGAGAAAACCGTCGTTCAAACTGTCGCAATACATGAAGGATGGTGGTTTAAATAGAATTGTCACAACATACGTGTCGCAAAACACCTTTTTTCTTGTAGTGGTAATATAATAATAATAATAATAATAATAATAATAATAATAATAATAATAAGGCTAAAATACAGTTTTGGTCCCCCTGTTTGTTAAAATTCACGGTTTTGGTCCCCCCATTTCATTTTTTAACAGTTTTGGTCCCCCACCCTTCACTGTTCATGTACTGTTCATGTACGGACGTGTATTGTTCATGTACGGACATATACTGTTCATGTACGAACCAGTTATTGTTCATCATTTTTTTGGGCCAAAATTGGGGTGGAGGACCAAAACTGTTAAAAAATAAAATGGGGGGACCAAAACCGTGAATTTTGACAAACAGAGGGACCAAAACTGTATTTTAGCCTAATAATAATAATGATGATGATGATGATGATGAAAGAAGTGGTGGAGAAGTGGATTAAAAGGCTAATACAATGAACATAATGAGTGGGAAGCACATTTTTCTTTCTTTTTGACATTTCAGTGGGAACTTGTCGATGTGTTATTGGAGGATAAAATACTAATTAAACTAAGCTTATTCTTGAACATTGTAGAAGACCAACATAAATTCTTTAAAATAGACGAACATATATTCTTTGGAAACATTTGTTTTCATTGTTTTGTTTCTATTGTGTTATTGTTTTGTTTCTAATGTGTTGTGTTGGAGATGACTATGAGATAAGGTGGTTCTAGTGGTGGATTCGATCATTTCGGCAGAGGATACATCGGCGTCAGAGGTGGTGGATTTGATTTGTTTGGTAACTTTACAGGAGGATTCATTGATGATGATGTAAATGTAGGTTTGTATGATGGAATTGTGAAGTCTAGATCATCTTGAAAATATCCGCTATTGGAATGAGGTTTGGAATTGAAAGTTGTCTCCATTACCATTTTTGTAATTTTAATATGAGTTGAAGAAGAAAAATGGTTTTGTTGTGTTCCATACAAATTGGGTTGCTCTTGCTGTGTTATGTGCATATTCGATGATTTTTCTTGGTCCTCATCAACCATTATAGAGATTAGATCTTTATATTTTTCGTCATTATTGCAGTCAAGAAAGAAGGTTGCGTATATGGACACTACAAGTAAAAAGAGTTTTGCGACACTTTTTTAGCGATGTTGTGGCAGTTATAACCGTCACTAACATTGGCTTGCGACGATTAAGCAAGTGTTGCGAGTGTGTTCTGCGACTGTCGCCCCAACCATCGTAATATATCGCAACAGTTATGAAACTACCTCTAAAGTATAGTTTCAATGGTTGTAATCGTTGTCAATTTTATTTGACATTAATTTTTAAAAGTTTATTGCAATAATTGCTTATGCCGCAAAAGTGAAATTATGGCAAACCGTCACTATTTTGTTTTTTTCAAACACAATTTATATTTTATTATCTTTTTGAATTTTATTTAAAAAATTTATGTTTATCTTTTAAAATTAGTTTATATTTTTGGTAATTTTTTTTTCTTTTGTGATTTAATATTTTTTAAAATAATCATAAATAACATTGAAATAAATAAATAAATAATTGAATTAAACTATTATCTATTTAAAAAATCAATATTTGTACATAAAACTTCAACCAATAAACAATAAAAGCCACCCAAAAAAACATTTAATGCATCATTTTTGAATGAATGTAATTACAAAATATGCGATGATAACGTTGTTAAATTACACACTAACCATAATGTTACATGCTCTCTCTTGTAATTCTGATTTCAACATTTACCTGCAAAAGGTTAAGCAAATATGGTCAAAAATTAATATTACCAATTAATACTACACTATCAGGTTAATGCAAAATTTGAAAATTATCTCATCAAAGAATGCATACTAGCTTTTGTTGAGGTTTTTGCATCAACAATGACAGACAAAACATTCACAAATAGAGTTAGTGTCTTTGGCAAACAATATCTTCCATATATAATAAAAGTTAGATTAGTATAAAAGGTGTGTCGTAATTTCAGACACCGATATGAAAGATACAAAAGGTGGGTGCAATGTGAATATAATTTATTCTCATTTTCCATAGAAAAAATAGGGAAAAAACAAGTTGTAATGAACATTATACCTAATCCTGTAGGAACCACCAAAAGAACATTACTCTTTTTTAGCTTGAGCTTTTTTGTCATCATCAAATACATCTAAAATTACTAAAACTGCACCCATCATAGTATTGAAAAATAATGTATAAATTTGTTCAAATGAATGCCAATTTCCATTAATATATTGAGAAAACATACCAATCATCGAAGGCATGATATAAACAAGAGAAAACACATCAACTTGAGAATGAATGTTACTTTGAGCATGAATGTTTCTGTTTGGTCTCAACTTATCATTGTATACTTGTCTTCTTTCTATTTCAACAAATCCAACTTGAAAACATACTAGACAAACAAGACCCAGTGTACACTCTAACCAAGTGGAATGATATTAGTTTTGGGGTAAGACATGTGGATATTAGGAAAGTTGATGAATATCACATGCAGTTTTTTCAAAACATCCTCATTGATTGTGGGAGTCAACCACAACTCTCTTTCGAGTGCAACTGTCAAAGATCTAATCAACTCATTCGACACATATTCTTATAATGTTTGGGTAGAAAACAAAAATTTAAAACTCAAATTCCTGCAACCTGTACAAGGGGCACAACTGCATTCTATGTTGTAATATCTTACTCAAAGTGTTCCTATGCAAGACGATGAGATAACAGTTGAGTGTCAAGCTGCTAAATAGCATGGAATGGGGATTTTAGAAAATAAACTAAGGGTTTAAGGGGAGTAATCTTTTAGGATGCAAGACTTTGTGGTTTCTCAAATATATTTAGAAGTGCTTGCAAGATACTATTCTGTCCCTATAAATTGAAATCCCGATGGAGCAAAACATTGAAAAAAGGTTTCTTTAATTTTTGCAACATTTGAACTTCTAGAAATTTATGCCATAGCCACAATTTGAGAGTTAACCATTCATTGTCATTGCAGCCAACATCATATTTTCTTCCTCCAAAATTTCTTTAGCACTAAAATATTTTTCAATGGAATGGATCCACCAATACACATCTTCTTTGGCATCAAAAATTGAAATCACCATTGTTGACATTGATTAAGGGGGCACGAGAGCAATAATGAAATCACTAATTGATAGGAAGATTTTTCTACCAAAATATAAAATTAGAGTTTCTACAATAAAAAGGGGAAGAACACTAAAACTATATAATAAAATTGAATTAACTTTTTCATTTATTGGTTAATTCTTTCAAAACAAGACACTACATTAAATATACAAAATTCTAAATACATTATAGTCATACAAGTGACATAACCTTAAAGACTTAAAAACATTCTAGAGATACTACAATTTAAAATGATAATTAATTTATATAAATATTAAATAAACTAACTATTACTAATATGTTAAATACTAGGGCACTAGTTAAGAATCCCAAATAGATAAAATATTTTATGTTCAGTTCATTGAATACACACAATATTGTTTAAAAAAGTTAATAATTTTTGTTTTCAATGTATTTAATACACATTTTTTTTGAAAAAAATTATCTTTTTAGTCTCTTAATGAATGCTCAACTTACTTTTTTTAATCTTTTAACAATTATATATTTCCATTAAATATTCTATCATGGTGGCACCTATCATGTTTTAATGTGCTTCATATATCTAGGGGTGTTAAAAAAATTGGTTTTCCTTAACTAATCCAAAACCAAACTGTACAATTTTTAAAAGCCCAATCCATATACGAAAAAAAACCAAACTGGATCTAAGTAAGCCCAAAAGCAATAAATCACTTACCATTTTGTCAATTGGTTTACAAACCAGTTATATCTCCTTCACTAAAGGAACAACTCAAGTTTTCTTTATCTTTATTTCGTGAATGGATTTACAACCCAATTTTTGTCTGATTCAGTTGACTTTTTTAATCGTTTTTGAATGATTGCAAACACCACAATTCTCTTCAAATCTATGTAATTGATTGTGTTTTTCAATGGTTTTATGTGGATCGATTTCAATGTTTTTCTTAATCATTTTTGTGAATTATTTGTGTGAATAGTTTGTTCAGCGTGTCCATGTAATTACTCGAGTTATGTGGCATTCATAGAATCGGCCACAACAAGATTCAACGATGGATCTCAAAGAAAATATCGTTCAGCAGTGGTGTTCTTCGAAGCGGCTATATTCAATGACGACACTCAATGTGGTGTTGTTCTACTTCTCAGAACAGGCGATATTCAATAATGACACTCAATGTGGTGGTGTTATTATAATTGACGATATTCAAAGAAGCTATGTCTTTCATAGGCGTTGTTCTTGGAACTAACAAAAATTGACAATGCTCATAGAAATTATGGTGTTCACCGAACTTGAACATGTTTCTAGTTTTATTGTTGTTTGACTAAAATTTTACTTTTAATTAAAACAGGTTGTGAATCAGATATAGACCGATTTAAATCCATTTCACAAAACATTAAACGATTTTCTAAAATAATTATTTGTTTTTAAACCATAACCAAAAATATGATTTGGTTTTTATGGTTTAGTTACCATGAACAACCCTCCATATATCTCAAACTATGGCACTATATCATCTTAAGATGCTCATGTGTACACTTTGAACACTTTAACTTTGAGCCTCACCGTTGAACATGTACCTTTGAGCGTAAACTATTTTTATTAAATGATTCATGATATATTTAAGTTGAATGCTTATCGGTATTACTAGTATTCGCAAATGTATTAGGAACATATTGTAATAATATCATTTTTTTTGTTTTCACGCTCTGATTCCAAGAAGAAAAGGGTTTTAATAATTTAAAATTCGATCTGAGAGGTCATAATCTTGACCAAACATTATTTCCACTCAACATCTTTAATACCTACTTAAAATTCTTTTTAATATTTTGAACTCTTATATACGCACACAATCCTTTTAAATTCTATAAATTCTTATGATAATATTTTGAAATTTAAATTGCAAATTTTAATAGTTTTTAAAATTATTAAAATTTTGGATTGCATTTTGAAATTTACAATACTTTTTCATGAACAAATTACCCACATATTCATTAGTTTACTATTTTTTCTAAGTTTTAAAATAAAAAACAAACTTTTATTTGAAACTGCCAAATAGAATTGCATTCAAATAAGATGCACAAGGAGTGCCAACATACACCAGCAAAGACAGAAATAGTCCAAATCTAATTATGATAGACAAAGACCAATACTAAAAACAATACACAAAAACCACCAACACTAACCAATAGAAACCATGCCCCAGCAGCAAAGTGCAGCAGATGCAACTACGATAAAACGGACCAAAACCACCGCTGCTATGACAAAAAATAGCAGAAATACAACACTAAACTATCGAAGACCACGCCGAAACGCACACCACAGTGCTAAACACTACAGCCTCTGAACTAGAACAGAGCCCAACAAGACCTACACACCTAACACTGAGTGCTTACGAAAACAACAATAAGCAATTACACTCCCAGAAACAGGCTGCACCAGTCAAGGATGTAATATAAAAAAGACAGCAAAACAGCCACAATCCGGCCAAAATGATAGAAGCGAAGCGAGACCATTCAGCCAACGAAGCACCAACAGGGCAGAAGGAACACCAACGTATCCAAGAGGCACAAAAGCAAAACCTGAAATGGGGACCTTGAAAATGGAGCCTAAACCCCTGTGCTGCCAAGGCAAATCCTGGGATCAACATTCCATTGAGCAATGTTCACTCTCATGCTTAACAGTTTTATAGACAACCACCTCCAATAATACTATTTAACATCCTCGAATAACTTCTTAGGATCTATCCCCTTATTTCTGAAAAATTTCTCGTTCCTAGCTTTCCATATGCTCCAGATACACGCGAACCAAACCACACTGAATTTTGATGCCAATTCCTTTCCATATCCGACCAACCCTTCAAATTGAGTGAAATGAACATATCCATCTCTATGAAGAGCAGTATCTGTCCTAAACCATCTGCAAACCTTTTGCCATAAACCTGCGGAGAACAAACACTCAAAAACAAGTGAGATATTATTTTTTCACACCCACACTCTCCTGTACAATTTAACGACTATCTCCCGATAACACCTCTTTTAAATAGGTTGTCCTTTGTCGCTATTCTATTTTGCAGCAGCCTCCACACTAGACAAGAAACTTTCAAGGGAATGAATTAGTTCCAAACCTTTGGCCATAAAGAATTAGGTTGAATAATGTCACATTCAAGCAGCTCCCTGTAAGATTCTTTAACAGAATAAAAATCTGAGTCTTCCCAATCACCTATTTCAATTCCACGAATGTCGTTCCACCATTTAGAGACTCTATTCGGTCCTACTCCACGATGATCAACTAGTTTACCGTACCTATTCGTCAAGGCCTTGAACCACAACCCGCACCTTTCCGACTTGATTCTCCACTTCCATTTACTAAGTAAGACCTTGTTAAAAATATTCAAATTTATAATGCCTAACCCCCTTTCATCTAAAGGCATACACACCTTCTCCCATTGGATCCAATTGATGCTCATCTCGTTCGCACACCTACCCCACAAAAATTCTTTAAAAATGGTTTCAAGTTTAGAGATTAATTTAAGAACTCATTTGCCCCGTTTATTTTGGCTTTTTTTTTAATGATTTTTATAATGTAATCAAATTTTGTAGAATTATTTACAAAGAAATTCTTCATAAAAGCTTCAAATGAAAATTTGGTTTGAATAGTTATTCTTAAAATGTTATTTTAGATATTTCATCATTTTATAGGAAAAAAATTTGGATATCACAATTTCAAAAAATCACTTAATTTTGAAGCTATTTCAAATAGCTTTTCAAGAAAATCATTTTTGAGATACAAGTTTTTTCAAAAATTGAAATTTTGACTATGTTTTGATCTTCAATAATATATGTTTATGTTATACGATATCAAAATTAATCTTGCAATTTAGAAAAAATGAATATAGAAAAACTTTTAATATTTTAAAATATAATTTTACAAAATTCATTTTTGAAAATACAAAAAAAACATCTATTTTTTAAAGCTAAAACAAACAGACTCATTATAGCAAAATTCATCTACTATCTATCTAATCCTAAGCAATTAGATGTTTTGCCAATTTAAAAAACTTTACACTACCATTTAGACTATTTGGTAAATAACAAATGTCTAAATTAAATCATACCTAAATCTCTAGCTTCATGCCAAGTGTCCTGCAACGATTTTCTTCCTCAAACAAAATTGTTTTCCCCCATTTTCAACAAAACCATTTCACACGCCTACCAGACTAATGTGAAACAACACTTCTTCTCTCAAACTAAACTTTTCTTTCTTCACTCTTTTTCTCTCTCATTCCTTGCACATTTTGCAAATATTTCTCCGATCTCTTTTTCACTCAAATAGTCATTCGCCGCAAATAGACACTGGTGCACATATACACCGCTACCACGCAACATCTCAGACGGGGTTGTACTTTTAATATGATCGTATTTTGTTTATTCTCTGATGAAATCACTTCCAACGGTTGTTTTTTATGTTGTTTGTTTTTTCTACTTTGTATAAACAACTGCGATTTGTTGACATAACTTTCAGAAGTTGTTTATATTAAGGTGGATTAATGATATCTCTACAAACTTCATAAGTTGTTTCCTGTCCAGAGTATGAAGTTTTTTCCAACAATGTTGTTTTTTAAACAATGATATTATTCAACTGAACTCATGTTTTGATGTTGTCTGATTTGCAACTTATGTTCCGAGAAACATATTTCTGTAGATCTATTTACATGACCTCATGTTTTGTATACCCTGCAAGTCGTTAATTTTTGCTCTGTCTTTGGTTTTTTTTGGTAATTGATCCGTTTTTGATAAACATGTTACTTTGTACTGTCAGAAGTTTCAGTTGTCATAATGGTTTTATGAATTATAATATGATGAGTTTTCTAATGTTACAATGGTGTTTTTTTTAACAATCAGGTTATTTCATTTTTTGTGGCATGAGGCAAGGGAATAAACTCGCTTTTTTCAGTGCGGTGTGTTGTCGGTCGTCATATTATAGCTTAAGTTAAATGTTTTGTTGGCTATCAATATTGAACAAAAAAATGATCCTTTAGCTTAGTATGCTTCATTTGAACTAGAATTGTTGTTCTGGTAATGTTGTTGATCATATCTTTTTTTAGAAAGGATTAATTTTGAATTTTAAAGTATTTTTAGTGTATATATATATATATATATATATATATATATATATATATATAGTGTTAAATAAATTTTTAGTCCCTACAAATATTCCAACTTTAAAGTTTGGTCCCTAAAAAATTTTCCTTCAAACAATGATCCTCATAAAGTTTTTCGTCCCCAAATTTAGTCCCTCCCGTTAGTTTTCACTAATAGTGGCTTACGTGGCATGCCATGCGTGTATTATTGTTTTGCCACGTCAGAAATTTGTTTTGCCACACTCCACTCTCTCACCTCCTTCGTCTTCTTCATCTTCTTCCACCACTCACAACCTTTTTAGTCCCTATAAATATCTCAACTTTAAAGTTTGGTCCCTCAAAAAATTTCCTTCAAACAATGATCCTCATAAAGTTTTTCGTCCCCAAATTTTGTCCCTCCCGTTAGACCACCTCCAGTGGTGGTTCGTTGAATGGGTTTGCCAGCGTGGCACCCAACTTTCTCTCCTTTTCCTTTCCCAGCGTGGCAAACGGCTAAAAGAGAAACAATTTTTTTTCACCTGAAGCAATGTACGGTTTGAACAAAATATTATATTTAATTACTTTTTCTTTTTTAACAAATATTTGTTTATTGTTATATAAAGTTTTAATCTTTAAAAATAATTGTATTATTCACTTAAAAATAAATGTTAATGAAAATTAAATGCTGTTGTATTATTTTTATTGTTTTTAAATATATATCATGTATTTGAGATTAATTTTAATTATAATTTTAAATTATAAGTTTAATTTGAATTTTATTTATTTTATATCAAATTTAATTTAAATAATTAAAATTATTATTTTAATTATTATAAAATTTAATATGAATAAAATATTAATATATAAAGTAAAGTTGTGGGACCCAATATGAGTTCTTCAGAGTTGCACCATTGGAGTGAAAAACTAGTTGAGTTGCTTCAAGCTGACGTGACTTAATAGATCCCACAAAGAACCCAAAAATGGGTTCACGGTTGGAGATGCTCTTAGTTTCCACTAACGGTGGCTTACGTGGCATGTCATGCGTGTATTATTGTTTTGCCACGTCAGAAATTTGTTTTGCCACACTCCACTCTCTCACCTCCTTCCTCTTCTTCATCTTCTTCCACCACTCACAACCTTTTTAGTCCTTACAAATATCTCAACTTTAAAGTTTGGTCCCTAAAAAATTTTCCTTCAAACAATGATCCTCATAAAGTTTTCCGTCCCCAAATTTAGTCCCTCCCGTTAGTTTCCACTAACGGTGGCTTACGTGGCATGTCATGCGTGTATTATTGTTTTGCCACATCAGAAATTTGTTTTGCCACGTCAGAAATTTGTTTTGCCACACTCCACTCTCTCACCTCCTTCGTCTTCTTCATCTTCTTCCACCACTCACAACCTTTTTAGTCCCTACAAATATCTCAACTTTAAAGTTTGGTCCCTCAAAAATCTTCCTTCAAACAATGATCCTCATAAAGTTTTCCGTCCCCAAATTTAGTCTCTCCCGTTAGTTTCCACTAACGGTGGCTTACGTGGCATGCCATGCGTGTATTATTGTTTTGCCACGTCAGAAATTTGTTTTGCCACGTTAGAAATTTGTTTTGCCACACTCCACTCTCTCACCTCCTTCGTCTTCTTCATCTTCTTCCACCACTCACAACCCTATCTCCCCTCATCAACACATCAAAGTCCTCGCCGATCGTTTCATGAAAGATGACGCTCAAGATCTCTGGAATGACCACGACGGTCCCATAACCCAGGCCCAACCCCAAATTCAAGCCCAAAACTCGCAGCAAATTGATTTACGCAAACTCGCACATCAATCTTCCAATCAAATTTTGACGAATTTAACTAATTATTCGCAAATTAGGAGTTATCGTTCTGTTCCTGAAGTTAGGTTTTTGGCTAATTGGAAGCATGTTATCACTGAAAAGCCTGAAAAGCGTAGAATTTGGAGAAAGAATGTGTCATATGCTGAGAGTGGGAGTGAAGTTAAAGGTGAATCTCAGAATCAGGGTTACTATTCAAATATGGGTAGTATTGCCTCATTGGGTAAATATGATGGAAAGAGGGAAAGGAGAGTCATGCCTAGGACCTTTGACGACAAAAATAATTTTTCTGAGCAGGTAGAGTTGATCAAGTATGAGCATATTAAGAAGAAGTTGAGTCAAAGTGAGGAATGTAACGCCCCGGTTCCGATTATTCCCATTTTGTTGAGTCTTTTATTTAAATTGAGTGATAAATTATTTTATTTGTGAAATTGGTGTGTTAATATGCTATGTTGACCTGTTATGATATTTTATCGTTTTTTAGAGTTTTCGGGGAAATTAGAATGGAGGGTATTTTGGACATTTCTCAATTAATGATAAGTTAGAAATTTAGTGGAAATAGAATTATGTGAGAAAATGAATTAATTGAATTTGAGTAGAAAATAAGAAAAAAAATAGAAAAGAAAAAGAGATAAGAAGAAGAAATAGGAGAGAAAGAGAAAAAGAAAGAAAAATAGAGAGAAAAAGGAGAGAAAGAAAAAGGAAGAAGAGAAAAGAGAAGAAAACTTGGAAAAACCTAGAAAACCATCAAGAACAATCATCTAGCAAGCTTGGAATCCGGGTAAGGGTGTGAAATCTTATTATCTCATCAATGTATATCTTTATGTATGATTGTGTTGTTGTTGTTGTTGATTTTTATGAGTTTTTGTATAAACCCATTTGTGTAGAAAGTGTTAGAAGTCGATTAATTCGTGTTGGAAATGATGTTTTCGTGTTCCTTGTTGTTGATACGTAATTGGTATACGTCGTTGTACATCAAATTGGTATTTTTCTGGGTTTGGATGATGAATTTGGAGGAGTTTGGATGAAAAACGCAGAACTAAGTTCTGCAGAATTTTTCTGCATTTGCCCTGGCCGTACGCGTATGGGGCATGTTCATACGCGTATGAGCCTAGGCGTTACTTGTATCATTGGCTTATTTTGGACCATTACGCGTATGGAATGTGACTTTTCCCGGCCATCTGGTGATACGCGTATGGTGTTGGGCATATGCGTATGGACTTTTAAACGTGAATTTTGGTGGGGAAAATGACTTCTGCCCATACGCGTAGGGGTCCTGGCAATACGCGTATGGGAATGGCGAGGAATCAGGGTTGTACGCGTATGAGAATGGTGATACGCGTATGGTCAGGCCAATTGTAAAAATTAGACTTTTTCAAATGTCGTTTTCGTTTTTCTTTCGTAACTTGAGTTCCGTTTATCCGATTTTTACATTCTTGGTATCGTTGGATAGCTATTGAGCTGTAGTTTCTTATGGTGAGGAGTTTGGGGCTGTTAGCCGATTAAATAAGTCGGAAAGTCAGGAATAGTGTTATTTAGTGACTTTTACCGTTTTGAATGTGTGTTTTGGATGTGAATCATACAATAGTGCATTGATGTGAATGTATATAGATTGTATGTGATTGTATGAGATGAATGCATGAATATATTGTGAATATGTATGCATTTCAAGAATGTCTTGAGTCATTTTGTATGTGGAGCATAATTATGTACATTCTTTTGTTGAGGGATTCTAATGAGAATCCGTTGTAACGTCGTGTGCCTATGTGAGGTGTGAGCGATGATTACAAACGATTGTGTGCCTAGGTGAGGTGTGAGCAATCGGATTGTGTGCCTATGTGAGGTGTGAGCAATCCATAAACATTGTGTGCCTATGTGAGGTGTGAGCAATGGGTGAACATCGTAGGCCCGACGGGGAGTTACATTGGTAACGAGCGATGGTTCCAATAAGTTCCTGAGTGAACTTGAGATGATTGAGTCGGTACCGCATTGCATTTGCATAGAGTCGTGAGTCGGTCTCTATGATTTGCATTTATCATCTTTATAATTGTGCATTGATGAATAAACATGAATATGTATGTTTATGTGGAATGATAAGAATTGTGAAAGTATGCATGATGAATATGCTTGGTTTTGTATATATATACATTGTGATGTATATGAGTGAGTTGTGATGAATTGTGGTGAGAATGTAGAATATGTGTATTTTTATGCTAAGATATATAATTATATGCATTGTTATTATGATAATATTTCTCACCCTTCTGCTGTTTTATGATGCTCTATGAGGCATTGCAGAGTAGGTCTGCTGGTGGTCTTTTTGTGAAGCGTGTCTTCATTCTTTTGGTCGGTCGGCTCTGATATGTAGCACCGAGTAGCTAGGATGTATATGATTCTTTTGTGATACATTTGTACATGTATCTTGTTGATGAATGTTTATGTAAACATGAATTATGTTGGTGGATAATACTTGATGATATATATATATATATATATATATATATGTTTGATGTTATTCAATGTTTAGATTTTCTGCTTTTATTCAAATATTGAGATGTGGGTGTAAGGACTAAGTTCCTCTGTTGCAAAGTTACCTCACTGTTGCATATCAATTGTTGAGCAGGTGTTGAATGTTTTAATTTCATGTATAATGTGACAAACCTCTTTTATACTATGTTTATAATTATACTCTGACGAAATTTTTAATATGTGCCTAAATGATTATGTGATTATTTGGGGGTATAGAATGGGGGTGTTACATTAAGTGGTATCAGAGCCAGTGTTGAGTCAGTTGTGTCTGTCTTGTTGTTGTGATGGTTGAACTGTTGTTTAACCTTGTTGTCATTTTTGGGAATGATCAGAATATGGCTGGTAGAAACGACAATGCGATGGCTGCTGCTTTGGAAGCAATGGCTAGGGCGGTGCAAGGTGCGCCGAACGTGAATGCTAATGACGAGTTCAGGAAGAATCAACCACCGGTCTTCAAAGGAAGATTTGATCCCGATGGTGCTCAAATTTGGTTGAAAGAGATTGAAAGGATCTTCAGAGTCATGGGTTGTGCGGAGGAGAATAAGGTGAGGCTTGGGTCTCACATGCTGAAGGAAGAAGCCGACGATTGGTGGGTCGGTATGCGTCAAGTTCTTGAGGTGGATGATGAAGAGATAACTTGGGATTTATTTCGTACCGAGTTCTTGAGGAAGTATTACCCTGAAAGTGTGAAAGGGAAGAAGGAGATGGAGTTCCTTGAACTGAAACAAGGTAGTATGTCCGTGGTGGACTATACTGCTAAGTTTGTGGAGTTGGTTCAATTTCATCCTCACTATGCTGCAATTACTGCTGAGCTCTCAAAGTGTATTAAGTATGAGAATGGTTTGCGTCCTGAGATTAAACAAGTTGTGGGATATCAAAGGATAAGAAGGTTTACGGATTTGACGGAATATTGTAGAATCTTCGAGGAAGATAGCAAGGCTCGTTCTACACATTACAAAAGTTTGAATGAGAGGAAGGGAAAGCAACAAGCTAGAAGTGGACCTTATGTGACACCCGTTGATAAGGGCAAGCATAGGGGAAACTTTGAGAAGAGATCTGGAGGAGGAGGTTCCAGTTCCGTTAAGTGTTACAAGTGTGGTGAAATGGGTCATAAATCATTTGAGTGTGGGAAGACTGTGGTGAAATGTTCTAACTGTGGAGGCCTTGGGCATGCTACTACCAATTGTAGAAGGAATATGGTGAAGTGCTATAATTGTGGAGAAGTGGGTCACATTAATACTAAGTGTACTAAGCCGAAACAAGCTCAAGCGGGCGGAAAGGTGTTTGCATTAGCGGGAACGGACACTACTAGTGCAGACCGTTTGATTAAAGGTACATGCTTTATTAATAGTACGCCTTTAGTTGCTATTATTGATACGGGAGCGACTCATTCATTCATTTCTCATGAGTGCGCTAAGCGTTTGAATTTGTTTATGACTTCTTGGGGTGGTGAGATAGTTATTGAGACTCTTGCTTCAGGGTCGGTAACTACGTCTTTGGTGTGTGTAAGTTGTCCTTTGACCATGTATGGTAAAGACTTTATTATGGATTTAGTGTGTTTGCCGTTGGAGGGATTGGACGTAATCTTGGGTATGAACTGGTTGCAATTTAATCGAGTTCATATAGATTGCTATCACAAGTTAGTGAGGTTTCCTTCTTTGGAAGACGATGAAGATGAGAGTTTCCTATCCACTAAAAAGTTGAAGAAACTTTTAGCGGACGAAGCTCAATTGTTCGGTTTGTTTGCATCATTGTCGGTGGAGAGTAAAGTTGAGCTCGATGTGTTCCCAGTGGTGTGTGATTTTCCAGAAGTGTTTCCGGAGGATATTACGGATGTACCGCTGGAAAGAGAAGTTGAGTTTTCTATTGATCTAGTTCCGGGTACTAGACCGGTTTCGATGGCACCATATTGTATGTCGGCATCGGAGTTGGTAGAATTGAAGAAGTAATTGAATGACTTGTTGGACAAGAGATTTGTAAGACCAAGTGTTTCTCCTTGGGGTGCTCCGGTATTGTTGGTAAAGAAGAAGGATGGGAGTATGCGGTTATGCATTGATTATCGGCAATTGAACAAGGTGACAATTAAGAACAAGTATCCGCTTCCAAGGATCGATGATTTGATGGACCAATTGGTTGGTGCGCGTGTTTTTAGCAAGATTGATTTGAGATCGGGATATCACCAGATTCGTGTGAAAGAAGAGGATATTCAAAATACGGCCTTTAGGACACGGTATGGCCATTACGAGTATTCCGTGATGCCATTCGGGGTTTCTAATGCGCCGGGTGTGTTTATGGAATACATGAATCGTATTTTTCATGAACAGTTAGATCGTTTTGTGGTTGTGTTCATCGACAATGTTTTGATTTATTCTAAGTCTCAAGAGGAGCATGAAGAGCATTTGAGGATTGTGTTACAAATTTTGAAAGAGAAACAATTGTATGCTAAGTTGTCGAAATGTGAATTTTGGTTGTCGGAAGTAAGTTTTCTTGGAGATGTTATTTCCGGTAGTGGTATTAGTGTTGATCCATCCAAGATTGATGCGGTGATGCAATGGGAGGCTCCTAGATCGGTTACGGAGATTCGAAGCTTTTTAGGCTTGGTAGGTTATTATCGGAGGTTTATTGAGGGATTTTCGAAGTTGGCACTTCCGTTAACGCAATTGACTTGTAAAGGAAAGGCTTTCATTTGGGATATTCATTGTGAAGAGAGTTTCAATGAGCTAAAAAGAAGGTTGACAACGACTCCGATCTTGATTTTGCCAAATCCGACGGAACCATTTGTTGTGTATTGTAATGCTTTATTGGTTGGTTTAGGTGGTGTTTTAATGCAAGATGGAAAAGTTGTGGCTTATTCTTCAAGACAATTGAGAGTGCATGAAAAGAATTATCCTACGCATGACTTGGAGTTAGCGACCATGGTGTTTGTTTTGAAAATTTGGAGGCACTATCTTTATGGTGCAAGATTTGAAGTTTTTAGTGATCACAAGAGCTTGAAATATTTATTTGATCAAAAAGAATTGAACATGAGACAAATAAGGTGGTTAGAGCTTTTGAAGGATTATGATTTTGGTTTGAATTACCATCCGGGTAAGGCAAACGTGGTGGCCGATGCTTTGAGCCGGAAGTCGTTACATATGTCCGCATTGATGATGAGAGAATGGGAACTTTTGGAGAATTTTAGAGACTTGAGTTTGGTTTGTGAAATGACGCCGAGAAGTGTGAGACTTGGTATGCTACATGTTACGAATGATTTTCTTGCAACCGTATATGAAAAGCAAAAGTTGGATTTGAAGTTCGTTGATTTGATGATGGGGGAGAATGAGGATTTCAAGGTTAATAATTTTGGAGTTTTGAGATTCCGTGGTCGTATTTGTATTCCCGGTGATGCGGAGTTGAAAAAGATGATATTGGAAGAAGGACACCGAAGTAACTTAAGTATTCATCCGGGAGCGAATAAGATGTATCAAGATTTAAAGAAAATCTTTTGGTGGTTCGGATTAAAGAGGGATGTGGCTCAATTTGTGTATGCGTGCTTAACTTGTCAAAAGTCTAAGGTGGAACATCAAAAGCCTAGTGGATTGATGCAACCGTTGGACATTCCGGAGTGGAAATGGGATAGTATATCGATGGATTTTTGTAGCGAGCGATTTTGGACGCGGTTCTTAACCGCTGGTCGCTCTCTGCGGTTGAGCTTAAACTACAGGTCGATTCATTTTTTATCCTATTGTGAGCTGACTAAGGAAGGGAAATAGATGTCTCCAATTAACCCTGCTTGCATACTGAGTTTAAACAGCGGTCTGTTAGGTTACGGATGCTATCAATGTGGGGGGCCTTTGTACTGGTTATTTGTATTTTCGCCAATACGGTTTTCTTTCTTTCTAGGACTTTCTAGCGGGGAACAAGGGTTAGGATGTTAGGACTGATGCTTTTTGAATTACTACTTTTGATTGATGGAGATATGGGATTTGGTTTTTTTGTTTAGTGTGCTCGCTAAGATCTTTTCTTTCGATCTTATGCCTACGTATTCCCGTTTACCGAAATAGGGAAATCAGAGCGTTCGTAGTTCCTCCTATTCTATGGGAGGAAATTGGCTTTTGGTGTCTTGTACAAAGCCCAAGACGTGAAGCGAAAGGTGATTTGTATCTTGTTCAAAGCCCAAGATGTGAAGCTGAAAAGTCTATTTGTGTCTTGTTCAAAGCCCAAGACGTGAAGCTGAAAAGTCTATTTGTGTCTTGTTCAAAGCCCAAGACGTGAAGCTGAAGGACCTCGACTTTAGAGAGAATTTGTCATCTCTAAAGAAGGGTTTGTCTGTCACAACTGTTGGATGACTGGTTTATAAAGGAGGATTACTTTAACCGGGATACGCGGATCCTAGTAATGCCATAATTTCCTTTATAGGGGATTTTAACCTAAAGGAGAAGACTTTAACTCAGTGTAGAGCAATGCTATCTTTCCTTAGGAATTTCTCATGCTAAAAGAGGGACAGTGGCATGGATGTAGATGATCCAGAGGCTTGCCGCTTACAGCAATTAGATGGAAGGAGTGGTTGATGTTTGTGTACTGTGAACGAGGCACAGCTTTGATGCTAAAAGGTTGATTGGATCAACCAGTGGTTTTCTTATATAAAGCCTAAGAGGAGGCTAATATGTGTCTCGTACAAAGCCCGAGAGAGAGGCTAAAAGGTTTTTGACTCAACGAGGGAGTCTTTTGGTATCTCGTATAAAGCCCGAGATGGAGGCTATTTGACTCAACAAGAGAGTTTTTGTATCTCGTACAAAGCCCGAGATGGAGGCTGTTGTTTGTTTAGCTCAATTAAGAACCTTTTTGTATCTCGTATAAAGCCCGAGATGGAGGCAAAAAGGGTGATTGACTCAACGAGGGAGTCTCTTTTGTGTCTCGTACAAAGCCCGAGAGAGAGGCTAAACGTTGTTTGACTCCGCTGGGGAGAATCATTGTACAAAGCCCAAGAGGAGGCTATGGTGACTGTTTCAGTTGAGTGACAGGTCCAGTATGCGGATTTTGAAAGAGAAAATTAGTTCTTATATGAGCAACACTGTACTCAAGGATTTGTTTCAAGGATCCGGGTTATTCCTGTTCTTTAAGGAAGTGGGAAATTCGAAGGGTATTGAGACTGTCCGAGTCTGCGGGTTTCCTTCCTATTTAACGAAGGGGTCACTTGAGAATGTCTTTGAGACTCAAGGAAGTTAGACTGTCCAAGTCTAGAGTTTCATCTTTTGTACTATGCTTTGAGAAACAGTAGTAGACTCTTTGAAAGGATTGTTCTATGCAGATGATTAAGTTCTGTTCCTATACCTCTAGGAGGTCGTCGGGACAATTTGTACGAAGCCCAAGAGGAGGCTGGAAACTTTTAAGAAGCCGGCGGGTCCTTGTACTAAGTCCAAGAGAAGACTATCATTCCCGGAGGAAGAGATCATTATACGAAGCCTAAGGGGAGGCTGTGAATACTTCTAAGAAGTCGTAGGGGTCCTTGTACTAAGCCCAAGAGGAGGCGGGGTTGCTTTTAGGAAGCCTGTGGGTCCTTGTACGATGCCCAAGAGGAGGCCGATGCTTTTAAGAAGCCCGTGGGTCCCCAAACCCCGAGAAATTCAAGGTAAGCTATTCACAAGGAATAGATCAAGTCAGGAAAGTTCGAGAATTTGGAAGAAACTCAAAGATGCCATTCACGGAGAATACATTCATCTTTGGGAGTAGAGTTTCTTGACAATTCCTAATGAGGACAGTCGAAGAGAAGACTGTATCTGGTGATCCTATTGGGGATCTAGTTCAGTCTATTTCTAAGAGTGACAGTCTGAGAAAGGGTTCAAAAAGAATCTGCCTTTCACATCTCCATATTGTTTAACCCCAAGAGGAGGGAAGACTGTGTCTGGTAATCCTATGTGGATCTAGTTTTGACTGTAAGCTCAGAGTGATCAACAGGGCTTTACCTAGTGCTAGACGTAGTTGCCGGGGAAACTCTAAATATCTATACTATTATTACACAGTTGATATGAGTTTATGAAAGAAGACTTACAGCGAAACAGCCCCACAATACAGTTATATATATATGAGTTTATGAAAGGAGACTTACAGTGAAACAGCCCCACAATACAGTTATATACATATGAAAGCGGTAAATGAAAGCGGGTAAACACTTACTCGGTTGTAGAGCTTCCATGCTGTTTGTTTAGTTGTTCAACAAAGAAAGATTGAAAACAACAGTATATTCAAAATCAAAGGAGAAAGTGCTTTGAAATAAAAGATTTGGGGCTTACAGCTCAAGGAGAGGCCCAGGATTTTATCAGTGAGCGCACTGTTTGAATTTGTACAGAGGGACTTATACAAGTGACTGAGGCCCAAAATGGTTTTCTGTACAAAGGGATGGGTCTTACACTCTCTCAAGAGGCCTAAGTGAGTTTTAAGAAAAGAAATGGGTCTTACTACTCGAGGGTAGGCCCAATGGTTAATTTTGAAAAAGGCGATGATCGCACTGTTTATTTGAAAATGTACAGAGGGACTTATACAACGAATGAGACCCAAAAAGTTTTCTGTACACAAGGGGGTTGGGTCTTACACTCTCATAGAGGCCCAAAGAGTTTAAAGAAAAGAAATGGGGCTTACAACACGAGGGGAGGCCCAAGGTCTTTATTTTCAAGATGAATATTCACTTTTAAAATGCTTTAAAACAATTAAAAATGAATTTATTCACAAAAATACCAACTATATTAAATAAATAATATAAATTTGATTTTTTTGTAGAATAAAATATTTTACTATTTTTGTGACTTTTCAGAAAAAGAACCAATAAAAAATAATCAAAATTGAAGGAGTTATTAATTTTCCAAATCATTATAAAATAAAATGAGAAAATATAAAAAAGAGGGGTTGGGTCTTACACTCTATTAGAGGCTCAAAGTGTATTTTTGTACAAAAGATGGGGCTTACAACTCAGGGAGAGGCCCAAAATATTTTCAGTTTGAAAATGACGATCGCGCCGAGATTTTTAACGTATCGGGACTTATACAATAACTGAGGCCCAAAATTGTTTCGTTAAAAAGGGGTTGGGTCTTATACTCTAATAGAGGCCCAAGTGTTTAAAAAATGAAAAGAAATGGGACTTACAGCTCAAAGAGAAGCCCAGTTGATTTTCGTTTGAAAATGACGATCGCGCCGAGGTTTTCTTTTAACGCGAAGGGACTTATACAATAAGTGAGGCCCAAAATTGTTTTGGTTAAAAGGGAATTGGGTCTTACACTCTAATAGAGGCCCAAAGAGTTTAAAAAAGATTTGTTAGGGTGAAAATCAAAGAAAACCCCAATTTCATTTTTTTAGGCATTTTTCCAAGAAAAATTAAGTAAAAAATGATAAAAATATCAAATAAAATCATTATATAATGATTAAAGTTTATGAAAAAAATATTTTATCCACATAAATATTTAAAATCATTTTGGTTTTAAAAAATCAAGAAAAAAAAGAAATCATTTTAAAAGCATTTAAAACAATTTAAAACACTATTTTTAAATATATTAAAAATAATATTTTTTTTGTGATTTTTTGTGGATTAAAATATTATGGGGTATGAATTGGAAAATGATGATTTTTTGCTATGTAAAAAAAATTGGTTGAGTTTTGAAAATAAAAAGTAAGAAAAAGAGGAAAGATATCAAAATATCATCTCCGACATTTCTTTTGGGGTAAAAACGAGTACCGAAACTTTAATTTTCAACACGTTTTTTATCAAATTTCAAACACTCATAACTCTCTCAATTTTTATCGGAATCAAAATCCGGAAATACCTATCTTGACCGATTTTTCGCAAGGAATCCGATGGTATTACTCACGCACACGGAAAATCAACACACAAAATGCAGAAATTAAAAAACCAAAACTGCGCGTCGTTTTCGACGTCGTTTCGCGTCAAATTTCCAACGCGCGTAACTCTCTCAATTTTCATCGGAATTGAAATCCGTAAAAACCTATCTTGACCGATTTTTCGCGTGGAATCCTATGGTATTATTCACGTACTCGGAAACTCACTGTACATAACACACAAAGCAAAAAAACCAGAACCGCTATCGTTAATTCGACGTCGTTTCGCGTCAAATTTCCAACGCGCGTAACTCTCTCAATTTTCATCAGAATTGAAATCCGTAAAAACCTATCTTGACCGATTTTTCGCAAGGAATCCAATGGTGGTACTCATGCACACTAAAACTTAATGTATAGAACACACGAATCAAAACAACCAGAATTGGACATGATTTTAAAACAACCAAAATTCCATATATAAATATGTTAAAATGCAAACAGTGGGAGGATCACAACATACACATTAAGGACTACATTTTTTCCTCAAGAATTGTTCAATATGATGCATGTATGTGGACAACAAAGGAAAGCATGATTCAAAGAATTCAAGTTGTGGATTTTACCTCTTTTTTGGAGATTTTGGGCAACCTACCAAGTGCTTTGTTCCAGAAATGATTTGATGCTTTGGACAACCTCAAATGACCTCTTAGAAGCTTTTAGGATGGTTGGAATCGGCTGGAAACCTCTGGAGCAAGTTTGTGCACTTTCTCGCAAAATGGTCAAAAGTGGCCAAAATGCCAACTCTCTCAAATGGTGTTCCAGATGTGTGGCACCATTTGGGACAGTCCAAGGATGATATTTAGAGTGTGTTTGAGGTTTTATCTGGTTTGGAAAGTGACTGAATCAAGACATGGCTTGAAAAATGCAAAAAAGTGTCATTTTGAGGTTTTGAGAGGTGACTTTGTGATGTTGTGATTACAGGTCACTTTTGATGGTTTACACAGCTTACATATGATATATATGAGGTGTGTGTGTGACTAGTTTGAGTGGAATTGCTCTCTAGCTCAAAAACTCAGAATTACTTGCTTTGGAAGGCAAATTTGAGGTGAAAGAAGAGATTTTGAGGAAAGCATCTGTTTGATGGCTTTGGTGTACTCAAACTGAACACAAATGAGCTCTATTTATAGTGGAGCAAGTTTGTTTTGGGATCCACAGTGAATGGCAACTGCAGCAGGTGTTTGTTCCATGTTGGCCAATGGAAATGCAAGTCTCCTCTAGCCATTGACTAGAGGTTAGGGCACAGGGCTGTGGTTCCTTGGTCTTGGATAAGTCTTGACTGATTTCAGATGAGAATGACTCAGTCCATGCCACCTCTAAGAATCCATTAAATGCTTCAAACCAAAATTGGAGTTTTGTCCCTCTTTTAGGGATTTCTAGGTTTTGGCATGCTTTTTTTGGTTCCTTGGACTTGGGAGGTTCATGGATCAGATCATCCCACTTGGATTTGATCCTTAGATGTGTCCAAACTGATTACAAGGCTTGAAAATTCGTGTGGCACAAAAAATGTGCAAATCTGCCCTGAAAAATTCAGCTTCAGCAAGGCCTTTTGTAAGATCCATAACTCCCTGCTCGAGTATGCTACATGGACGTTCTAGGACTTTTCGGAAAGCTTAGATGACGTACTTCAACTTTGATGTTTGACATTAGACCTGGTTCAACTTGGATCATGGAGAAAAACTGCCTTGAAGTTGGGACATTGTGCTGAAATCACAAGGCAGATTTTTGGCTAAGTGCTGAAAAATGTCAATTTTAGGTTTTTAGCCATTTTGATCCAACCATAACTCAAAATCCATGATGAATTGGGATAAAGTGTAGTTGACACTTTTGTAGAGGGCCATGAGGGCTACAAATCCATCTTTGGATGGGGAAAAATGGCTTTGTGGTTTAGGAGTTATGATCCTCCAAAGTTGGTACCCTTGCCACTTTTTTTCATAACTTAGAAAATTTTCTAAGTTTTTATGGTTACCCCTTTTACAAGTTATCCCACTTTCTTTGATTTTTATTGATGAATGATGATTCCAATCACACATTAACATTATTTTAGGGTTAAAAAACCATTTTTATGAAAAATCTCAAAAAGTCAAAGTTTGACTTTTGTGCACAGTTGACTTTTTATCAGATGAATTCCAAACTGTGCGATCCTTTAGGAAATCTTGTCCTTGACCTAAATCAAACTTGATGGACATGTTTCATGGGTGTTATATGGTGTATTGAATCATGTCCTAGGGTTTGGGAGCATGTCCTGGTCAAAAGTCAAAGCTACAATTGACTTTTCTCGCGAAACCCTAACTGTGGTTCAGATGAAATTGAAACTTGTTGCTCAAGCTTCTTGGATCAATCCATTGTTGCAAATGGATCAATGTGGTGTTTTAGGGATCCTCAAATCCTCTCTTGAGGTCTTGGCTCGTGTTTTGTCCCAAAAGTCAACTTAAGGGTGAATTAGGTCAAGAAACTCTAATTCCTGATTTTTTATGTATGCATCCCCTGAGGCTAAATTGACTTGATGATGGGGTTTATGATGTTCCATGGAGCATTTTAGGTTATGCTTTGAAGCATTGGCTCATGCCCAGAGGAAAATTTCCATCTGGAGGCCCTAGTCGACCAAACCCTAATTTGGTGACATTGGCGATCCTGAGGCTTGATCCACCTAGAAGGGAGCAGCCTTGTGCTTAATCCTTGAAATGGGAGTCCTCTTGATCCATTGTGGATATTTGAGAGGCTAGACAAGTTGAAGATCATGTCATTCCTTGATTGATCCTTTGTCTAAGAGCTCTGAGAGGGTTTGAAACCCTAGTTTTGATTGTAGTGAATGCTCACCCATCTTTGGGGAGACTGATGAGGTACAAAGGTCCATCCATATTATGCGGCTGATTTGCACAATGATGGGAAATCTTAGTGGTCAAAATTTGGGGTATGACAATTTTGTTACAGGATTACCGAATACACAAAAAGGTCATAATGCTATTTGGGTAATCATTGATAGGCTTACTAAATCTGCTCACTTCATTCCAATTAATATTAGTTATCCTTTGGAGAAGTTAGCCAAGATTTATGTTCTTGTGGTTGTGAAGTTACATGGAGTTCCTAAGAGTATTGTATCGGATAGAGATCCTAGATTCACATCGAGGTTTTGGGAGAGCTTACAAAAGGCTTTGGGTTCTAAGCTAAGATTAAGTTCGGCTTATCATCCGCAAACGGATGGTCAAACCGAGAGGACAATTCAATCGTTGGAGGATTTATTGCGTGCTTGTATGCTCGAGCAAGGTGGTGCTTGGGATAATTATTTGGCATTGATTGAGTTCACCTACAATAATAGTTTTCATTCAAGTATAAGTATGGCACCATTTGAGGCTTTGTATGGTCGGAGATGTTGAACACCTTTGTGTTGGCATGAAACCGGTGAGAGGACGATAGTTGGACCGGAGATGGTACAACAAACGACGGAGAAAGTGAAGTTTATTCGTGAGAAGATAAAAGCTTCTCAAAGTAGACAAAAGAGCTATCATGATAAGAGAAGGAAAGATCTTGAGTTTCAAGAAGGCGACCATGTGTTTTTTAGAGTTACGCCGGTTACGGGTGTGGGTCGTGCTTTGAAGTTGAAGAAGTTGACTTCTCGTTTTATTGGTCCGTATCAGATTTCTGCACGAATTGGTGTTGTGGCTTACCGTGTGGCGTTGCCTCCGAATCTTTCGAATTTGCATGATGTATTCCATGTTTCGCAACTTCGGAAGTATGTTCCGGATCCGTCACATGTTATCCCTATGGACGAGGTTGAAGTGAGAGATAACCTTACGGTTGAAGCTTTACCGATTAGGATTTTGGACCGTGAAGTTAAGAAGCTAAGAGGCAAGGCTATTGCGCTTGTGAAAGTAGCGTGGGGAGGCGTTGCGGAAGGCAATATGACTTGGGAACTAGAGAGTGGGATGCGAGAGTCGTATTCGGAGTTATTTGAATCAGGTAATATTTTCGAGGACGGAAAATTCTAAAGTGGGGGAGAGTTGTAACACCCCGGTTCCGATTATTCCCATTTTGTTGAGTCTTTTATTTAAATTGAGTGATAAATTATTTTATTTGTGAAATTGGTGTGTTAATATGCTATGTTGACCTGTTATGATATTTTACCGTTTTTGAGAGTTTTCGGGGAAATTAGAATGGAGGGTATTTTGGGCATTTCTCAATTAATGATAAGTTAGAAATTTAGTGGAAATAGAATTATGTGAGAAAATGAATTAATTGAATTTGAGTAGAAAATAAGAAAAAAAATACAAAAGAAAAAGAGATAAGAAGAAGAAATAGGAGAGAAAGAGAAAAAGAAAGAAAAATAGAGAGAAAAAGGAGAGAAAGAAAGAGAAAGAAGAGAAAAGAGAAGAAAACTTGGAAAAACCTAGAAAACCATCAAGAACAATCATCTAGCAAGCTTGGAATCCGGGTAAGGGTGTGAAATCTTATTATCTCATCAATGTATATCTTTATGTATGATTGTGTTGTTGTTGTTGTTGATTTTTATGAATTTTTGTATAAACCCATTTGTGTAGAAAGTGTTAGAAGTCGATTAATTCATGTTGGAAATGATGTTTTCGTGTTCCTTGTTGTTGATACATAATTGGTATATGTTGTTGTACATCAAATTGGTATTTTTCTGGGTTTGGATGATGAATTTGGAGGAGTTTGGATGAAAAATGCAGAACCAAGTTCTGCAGAATTTTTCTGCATTTGTCCTGGTCGTACGCATATGGGGCATGTTCATACGCGTATGAGCCTAGGCGTTACGCGTATCATTGGCTTGTTTTGGGCCATTACGCGTATGGAATGTGACTTTTCCCAGCCATCTGGTGATACGCGTATGGTGTTGGGCATACGCGTATGGACTTTTAAACGTGAATTTTGGTGGGGAAAATGACTTCTGCCCATACGCGTAGGGGTCCTGGCAATACGCGTATGGGAATGGCGAGGAATCAGGGTTGTACGCGTATGAGAATGGTGATACGCGTATGGTCAGGCCAATTGTAAAAATGGGACTTTTTCAAATGTTGTTTTCGTTTTTCTTTCGTAACTTGAGTTCCGTTTATCCGATTTTTACATTCTTGGTATCGTTGGATAGCTATTGAGCTGTAGTTTCTTATGGTGAGGAGTTTGGGGCTGTTAGCCGATTAAATAAGTCGGAAAGTCGGGAATAGTGTTATTTAGTGACTTTTACCGTTTTGAATGTGTGTTTTGGATGTGAATCATACAATAGTGCATTGATGTGAATGTATATAGATTGTATGTGATTGTATGAGATGAATGCATGAATATATTGTGAATATGTATGCATTTAAAGAATGTCTTGAGTCATTTTGTATGTGGAGCATAATGATGTACATTCTTGTGTTGAGGGATTCTAATGAGAATCCGTTGTAACGTCGTGTGCCTATGTGAGGTGTGAGCGATGATTACAAACGATTGTGTGCCTAGGTGAGGTGTGAACAATCGGATTGTGTGCCTATGTGAGGTGTGAGCAATCCATAAACATTGTGTGCCTATGTGAGGTGTGAGCAATGGGTGAACATCGTAGGCCCGATGGGGAGTTACATTGGTAACGAGCGATGGTTCCAATAAGTTCCTGAGTGAACTTGAGATGATTGAGTCGGTACCCGCATTGCATTTGCATAGAGTCGTGAGTCGGTCTCTATGATTTACATTTATCATCTTTATAATTGTGCATTGATGAATAAACATGAATATTTATGTTTATGTGGAATGATAAGAATTGTGAAAGTATGCATGATGAATATGCTTGGTTTTGTATATATATACATTGTGATGTATATGAGTGAGTTGTGATGAATTGTGGTGAGAATGTAGAATATGTGTATTTTTATGCTAAGATATATAATTATATGCATTGTTATTATGATAATATTTCTCACCCTTCTGCTGTTTTATGATGCTCTATGAGGCATTGCAGAGTAGGTATGTTGGTGGTCTTTTTGTGAAGCGTGTCTTCATTCTTTTGGTCGGTCGGCTCTGATATGTAGCACCGGGTAGCTAGGATGTATATGATTCTTTTGTGATACATTTGTACATGTATCTTGTTGATGAATGTTTATGTAAACATGAATTATGTTGGTGGATAATACTTGATGATATATATATATATATATATATATATATATATATATATATATATATATATATATATATATATATATATGTGTGTGTATATATGTTTGATGTTATTCAATGTTTAGATTTTCCGCTTTTATTCTAAATATTGAGATGTGGGTGTAAGGACTAAGTTCCTCTGTTGCAAAGTTATCCCACTGTTGCATATCAATTGTTGAGCAGGTGTTGAATGTTTTAATTTCATGTATAATGTGACAAACCTCTTTTATACTATGTTTATAATTATACTCTGACGAAATTTTTAATATGTGCCTAAATGATTATGTGATTATTTGGGGGTATAGAATGGGGGTGTTACAAGGAAAATCAGGGTCAGTAACAGGAAAATGTTCTTACTCAGACAAGGTATTATTATTCCTTTGCTGAAAGAATTATGTTGAAAGTAGATCCATGTAGCCAATCCCGCTTAGTGAAATAAGGCTCGGTTGTTGTTGTTGTTTGTGTGTTGACTGTGTTTGAGTAACCTAGTATTAGTATTGATTAATTGATTAACATTTGCTTATACCAAAAGCATATATACACTAGTCTTGTCAATAGGAGTTCCATACCGGAGTGAAATTTGAACCAAACCCTGTTATGTGATTTTCTATTTAGCATAATTGGTGTCAAATAGTGGTTATTGTGGTGCTATAGAGGTTTTGTGTACCAAAATTTAAATATGATAAAGACTGAGATGTGTGCGTGTTTTGCTTGTATATTTTTTGTGACATCTTAGTTTGCAATTAGTGATTTGGATGTTTTGTTTTTCCTAAATTTGAAGAGTGTGCTATATCACCATTGACTATCAAAGCACTTTCATCATCTGGTTACATTCATATATTCATCATCTGGCCTTCCTGGTTAGTGTAGGAAAAGTTGCAAGACATGTTAAAAGTGTTACCGAATACTTTCTAGAAGCAAATCCAAAATGGGTTAAAGGTTTGGAGCAAAATAGTAATTTTTGTCAATGTGTTTCTATTTTATTTTAGAATCCATTTCATTTATCTTGTGTTGTCTTATATTGCTAATGTTTCTCTCTTTTCTGCAGAAAAGCCAAGGACAGACACTGTTGTTTCAACTGGGGTTCTAAGGGCGAAGCTCATTAGAGCTATATCGTGAATTAGACAATGTAGGTGCAGAATATATGACTGTGGGCATGGAACTAAAATGCTGATACTAAAATGCTGATTTGCTTGATGCAGGGTTGGTACTAAATTTCAAAATATAATTTACTTTGAAGACGATAGCAAAGAAGAAATACATGTTTGTGAAATGTTGTCCAAATTCATGTTTATTAATTTTCTCATCAACCTAATGCTGCAGAAACTTTAGGAGCAGTTGCTGTGGATATGGATGGAACTGATGCTGCACAAACCTTAGGAGCAATTGCACTGCTAGTCAGGACTAAATAAGGCGTCAACTTCAGTTACCCTCTATGGTTAGCTCTGACTGAAATACCATCAAGCTTAGAACTTCTTGTCTCCTATTTGGATTAGGGGCCTCCTCATGTGCAAGACAAGGCAATTGAAATTCTGTCTAGGCTGTGTGGAGATCAACCAGCTGTTCTTGGTGATTTCTTGTTTGCCAGTTCTAGATCCATTGTTTCATTGGCTGATAGAATAATAGACTCCTCCAGTTCAGAAGTAAAAGTTGGTGGAGCTTCCATATTAATTTGTGTTGCAAAGGAGAAGAAAGAGATTTCAATGGATTCCCTTGACTCTTCTGGTTATTTAAAACCACTAATATATTCTTTAGTTGATATGGTAAAGCAGAGTTGTAGATGTTCTTCATTAGATATTGAAGTATTCACCCCTAAAGGTTTTATGGAGAGAAATGCATTTCAAGAAGTTGACGTGTTTGATATTCTTGATCATGCTGTAGTCTTGGGAGGTACTGTATCCCTGTGGTTGCTCTCAATTATTGTTTCTTCTCATTCGAAGAACAAGCACACAGTTATGGAAGCTGGTGGACTTGAAGTTCTATGTAACAAACTTTAGAGGTGCCAAATTGTTTTGTGACTTTAGCGGACAGCAAAAGTAGTCAACTTATTATGACTATATATTAGATTTCCCTTTGATGTTAATCCATAAATTTCCAAGCCTAGTATTTTAAATTTGTGTCACTGTCAGCACTTAATCTTGGTGCATATGTGTACATGCTAAGAACTAGTTCATTTTGTAATAATACAGATTTCATAGCATAATTTTCATGCCAATTCTTAAACTCTATGATTCTGATTTTTTATTTGTTTGAGTGGATCTTGATTCTGATTTTTGAACCAAAAAGAAGAAAGAGTCAAACCATTACTTAGTTGAAAAGTGAGGTTTTGAACTATTATTGATGTAGAGATTTAAAAGCTCAAATTCTGTTTTAGTTGAAAAGTAAGGTTTTGAACTATTATTGTTGCAGGGCCAGTATGCATAAGGTATGACAAGGTTTTAAATTAACTAGAGATTTGCTATAATTAACTACAAATTATTAAAATTGTGTGTTTAAATTAGCTAGAGATTAGCTAGGAAGTAACTGCAGATTAGCTACCATTTCTGGATTTAAATATAATATTAATATAAAAAAAATTAAAATTGAAACAATTGACAGGTGGCATACATGTCAACATTTTTTGCCACGTTGGCATTGCCTCATGTAAGCCACGTCATCAAAAAATTCCCACATGGCATACCACATAAGCCACCGTTAGTGGAAACTAACGGGAGGGACTAAAATTAGGAACGGAAAACTTTCAGAGGACCATTGTTTGAAGGAAAATTTTGGAGGGACCAAACCTAAAAATTGGGATATTTGTAGGGACCTTATATATATATATATATATATATATATATATATATATATATATATATATATATATATATATATATATATATATTATTCTTTATTATCTTATGGTTAATATAAGCAATTTATTTCCTTTAGTTTTATCTAGGTACCAGATAGCCTTAGGTATATTGGAAATGCCCGCGTGCTGTTAAGTCTTTGTCTTAAATTTGGCATTATTCCAATTGTGTTACCCGTCGGTGTTCGAGATTTTGGCATTGACAGTGAACTTTGGGTAAAATTTCACCTAATACCAATAGAACCTTGGGTCGGTGCTACTTCATGTGCTTTTGTTTCACTTCCAAAGATCAAATTTGAGTTGTCTTCGTTCCGTTTGTTCAATTTAATGGGTATGCCATTTTTTTTGTAAATCTTAGAAATTATATTATTTGTATTTACTTGAATCTGAGTGACTTTGTAGGCAAATCAATTAGAAACATAACTTTTGTAGAAAAGGGTTACAAAAACAAGATGTGTTGTGAATCAAGATGTCTGATTTGCAAGTTTCAATTTTTAATCTGGTTTTACTTTGTACTATAAAAAATCAAAGTGTTTTTGCATTTTCATGTTCATTATAATATGATGAGTTAACTTGAAGAATGGTGTTGGTGTTGATGGGTCATCATGAGGGGGAAGCATTCACATTGGGTCAAACATTCACCTAAAGGTCAAAGACTCACCCAAATAAGTGAGAGAGACACCAGATATTCACCCAAAACCTTAAGGTGATAGGTGTATGAGTCCTCTTACTTATAAAGTGCTCAACCTTCACTTTTCTAAGCAATGTGGGACTTAGAACTCACACTTGTTTCTCCACACAACTCACTTGTTTCACAACAATCTCCCCATCAAGTGTGAGTCCATCCACTATGCCCCCTCAAGCGGAAACTCTTTCATCCACGTGTTTGTACCGCTGTTGACAGATACCCTTATATTGTCTTGGGCACTTCAACGGAACACGCCTCCTAACCATAATATCAGGAAGACTTTCGACATAAGGAGCCGGTCCTTTACTCGAACTTGGCTCTGATACCACTGATGGGTCATCATGAGGGGGAAGGATTCACATTGGGTCAAACATTCACCTAAAGGTCAAAGACTCACCCAAATAAGTGAGAGAGACACCACATATTCACCCAAAACCTTAAAGTGATAGGTGTATCGGTCCTCTTACTTATAAAGTGCTCAACCTTCACTTTTCTAAGCAATGTGGGACTTAGAACTCACACTTGTTTCTCCACACAACTCACACTTGTTTCCCAGCAGGTGTGATGTGTTCTTTCATGTTACATGTATATCACTAGATATGGACATACAAATTTGATTTCATATCATTAATGATTATAAGAACCTTCAACTTCATACAAAAAATGACAGCATTTTGTGTTTGATTGCATTTAGTATATCATGAAAGCACATATGGCTCATTACAAATAAACAATTAACCACTTTTTGTATTTTTCACATTAGTTTGTAGAACTTCCAATTTTTTAAGACAAGCATTATCCTGCTTTTGTTTTTCAATTATTCTCACTATGACAACTATAGTTCTAAAATAGTACAATATTAATATAACTGGAAGTTTGGAATCCTTTTAGTAATGAGGACACTCATTTAAAACAACACAAGTTAATTTGCTCATCCACGATTTTAGGAACAACCTCTATGCATTATGTAATCCACCTTAACACTCTACCATATAATATTATTATTTAACCACCTATTATATGAACCTTTCAGTCACAACACAACCTGCTTTGATATTTTACTTGGTTGTCGTGCAATTTACTGTCTTTTTATTACAAGTTGTCATTAGCGTACCAGGTGGAGACATCTAGCCAGCCTCATACTTTATTGGTATTGCATGCTTGGACTAGTTAACTTTACATTTAATGCAACCTGCTATACACGGATCATTGCATATCCTGCACACAGTTCTTGCAAGATTTTAGGAAAATGTTAGTACAAGGTGGTACAACTTTTTATCCTACTACAATCTATCAATACTATTTATGCTAGGCTAATTGCAGGATGTTTTAAAATTTTAGTTCGAGTATATGAGGGATATATACTATTTTAATGTTAGATTTCAAAAATCCTTTGTGACTCCACATATGACATGGATAGCTTGCTTGCAATACATGTTTTTGTAGTACCCTCCTATGAAATAGCCATTAATGCAACACCTCTTATACATATATATGAATATACCATTAACTCAAAGTTAATAACCAATGTGACTTTAGTGTGTCATGGACTGCCAAACATGTATCTTTCACAAAGAACTAACTACAATGAACTAACTATACTTGATAATTTTATACTAACTAACTATTAGGATAAAGGTCACATAAATAAAATAATATTTATGAAGAGTTTGTTATTCTAAGGGATTGCATTGAAAATATTATTAACTATTAGTTCACCATTTGGTCCTCATAGATTGCTAAAATATCACAACATAGATGACTTTTCATTTGGTCCTCATACAAATTTGTATATACCTATTCAATCAAGTTATTAAGCATTTGTTTATATCATATAAGAACCTTCACAAATTGATGATTTTATATATAGATTTTGAAACAGTTCACAACTTTGCTTAGCCTGCATTTGGTTCACTTCATACAAATTTGTATATACACGTTCAATCAAGTTATTAAGCATTTGTTTATATCATATAAGAACCTTCACAAATTAATGATTTTATACATACATTTTGAAACAGTGGACAACTTTTCTTATCCTGTGTCGAAAATGCTTAATGTATTCATGAAAATAACAATTGAACCTTATATTGCTCTGACAGTTGGATGTGGTTCTCAATGTACATTATTCTTGACATGACTATGCTACTCAAACTGCAAAGACAAACCTACAATAATATGTTCTTGAATCATGTAATCAATATTCTATTTTTCTGGTTTTGCATTGCTTCCTCATTACGTACTACGTTTGGTTTATGTTCAGGACTCCTCAACATTCTTTCTCAAGGCACAATACTCATATATTGGGGAATTACCATGTTCCATCAGATTCAAACCAAACCTCTAACTGTAGGTAAGCATTTACAGACGCATGATGAACCTTTAATTTCAACTTGAAATTGCTCTGATAGTGGTTGTTTTTCTCAATGTACTAAATCGTTGACATGTTAATGCTACTCAATATGAAATGTTGTGCCTGATTGACACTGTAGTTGAACCATGGAATCAAATTGGTGCATTTCTGATTATCCAATACTTCCTAATTAAAGTAATGTGTTTTGTTAACGTTTTTGTGAGATTTTGGGTCGAACTCTAGCTCTGTCGAGGGATAGCCTTCATGGGTTTCGACAGGAGACAAGCATGAAGTCGAAGTTGGGTCACATGCTGATGTCGAAGGGTTATATACTGTAGTCGAAGTTAGTTCTAGTATGTAATGTCAAAATATAATGTTGACTTATTATGTCGAATTGGGCCTTGTGTTATGGATCCAATTGTTTAGTTAGCTTGTAATGTAAATTAGCTAGTTAGTCTATAAATAGGCTAGATCACTCAGGTTGTGAAGTGAAGCCAATTGTTATTCATTTGTAATCATTTGTAAACCCTAAATGAGAAAGTGAATAGTAAACAATTTGCCCTAATCCTTCTTCTTCTTTCTTCTTTATCCTTTCTTTCTTTCTTTGTTCTAACCGTTTTTATTGTTCACCTAAGAACTTCATTTCTCAATCTTTATGTAGCGAGCGATTTTGGACGCGGTTCTTAAGCGCTGGTCGCTCTCTGCGGTTTGAGCTTAAACTACAGGTCGATTCATTTTTTATCCTATTGTGAGCTGAATAAGGAAGGGAAATAGATGTCTCCAATTAACCCTGCTTTGCATACTGAGTTTAAACAGCGGTCTGTTAGGTTACGGATGCTATCAATGTGGGGGGGCCTTTGTACTGGTTATTTGTATTTTCGCCAATACAGTTTTCTTTCTTTCTAGGACTTTCTAGCGGGGAACAAGGATTAGGATGTTAGGACTGATACTTTTGAATTACTGCTTTTGATTGATGGAGATATGGGATTTGGTTTTTTTGTTTAGTGTGCTCGCTAAGATCTTTTCTTTCGATCTTATGCCTACGTATTCCCGTTTACCGAAACAGGGAAATCAGAGCGTTCGTAGTTCCTCCTAGTCTATGGGAGGAAATTGGTTTTTTTGTGTCTTGTTCAAAGCCCAAGACGTGAAGCGAAAGGTGATTTGTATCTTGTTTAAAGCCCAAGATGTGAAGCTGAAAGGTCTATTTGTGTCTTGTTCAAAGCCCAAGACGTGAAGCTGAAGGACCTCGACTTTAGAGAGAATTTGTCATCTCTAAAGAAGGGTTAAAGGAGAATTACTTTAACCGGGATACGCGGATCCTAGCAATGCCATAATTTCCTAAGAAGGGGTTTTATCCTGAAGGATAAGACTTTAACTCAGTGTAGAGCAATGCTATATTTCCTTAAGAATTTCTCATACTAAAAGAGGGAAAGTGGCATGGATGTAGATGATCCAGAGGCTTGCCGCTTACAGCAATTAGATGAAGGGGAAGGAGTGTACTGTGTTTGGGTACTGTGAACGAGGCACAGCTTTGATGCTAAAAGGTTGATTGGATCAACCAGTGGTTTTCTTATACAAAGCCTAAGAGGAGGCTAATATGTGTCTCGTACAAAGCCCGAGAGAGAGGCTAAAAGGTTTTGACCCGACGATGGAGTCTTTTGGTATCTCGTATAAAACCCGAGATGGAGGCTGTTTGACTCAACAAGAGAGTTTTTTGTATCTCGTACGAAGCCCGAGATGGAGGCTGAAGGTTTGTTTGGCTCAATAAGAACCTTTTTGTATCTCGTATAAAGCCCGAGATGGAGGCGAAAGGGGTGATTGACTCAACGAGGGAGTCTCTTATGTGTCTCGTACAAAGCCCGAGAGAGAGGCTAAACTTTGTTTGACTCCACTGGGGAGGATCATTGTACAAAGCCCAAGAGGAGGCTATGGTTACTGTTTCATTTGAGTGACAGGTCCAGTATACTGATTTTTACAGAGAAAATCAGTTCTTATATGAGCAACACTGTACTCATGGATTTGATTCAAGGATCCGGGTTATTCCTGTTCTTTAAGGAAGCGGGAAATCCGAAGGGTATTGAGACTGTCCGAGTCTACGGGTTTCCTTTCTATTTAACGAAGGGGTCACTTGAGAATGTCTTTGACACTCAAGGAAATAAGATTGTCCAAGTCTAGAGTTCATCTTTTGTACCATGCCTTGAGAAACAGTAGTAGACTCTATGAAAGGACTGTTTTATAAAGATGATTAAGTTCTGTTCCTATACCTCTAGGAGGTCGTCGGGACAATTTGTACGAAGCCCAAGAGGAGGCTGGAATCTTTTAAGAAGCCGATCGGTCCTTGTACGAAGCCCAAGAGAAGGCTATCATTCCCAGAGGAAGAGATCATTATACGAAGCCTAAGAGGAGGCTGTGATTACTTCTAAGAAGCTGTAGGGTCCTTGTACTAAGCCCAAGAGGAGGCGGGGTTGCTTTTAGGAAGCCTGTAGGTCCTTGTACGATGCCCAAGAGGAGGCCGATGCTTTTAAGAAGCCCGTGGGTCCCAAACCAAAGAAACGTTCAAGAAAAGTTTCACCGAGAATAATTCATTTAGTGAACAGTTCTGAGGTTTGAAGAAATTCAAGAGAAGTTTCACCGAGAATAATTCATCTATGGGGAATAGAATTTCTTGACAATTCCTAATGAGGACAGCGGAAGAGAAGACTGTATCTGGTAATCCTATTGGGGATCTAGTTCAGTCTATTTCTAAGAGTGACCGTCTGAGAAAGGGTTAAAAAAGAATCTGCCTTTCGCATCTCCATATTGTTTAACCCCAAGAGGAGGGAAGACTGTGTCTGGTAATCCTATGTGGATCTAGTTTTGACTGTAAGTTCAGAGTGATCAACAGGGCTTTACCTAGTGCTAGACGTAGTTGCCGGGGAAACTCGAAATATCTATACTATTATTACACAGTTGATATGAGTTTATGAAAGGAGACTTACAGCGAAACAGCCCCACAATACAGTTATATATATATGAAATCGGTAAATGAAAGCGTATAAACACTTACTCGGTTGTAGAGCTTCCATGCTGTTTGGTTAGTTGTTCAACAAAGAAAGATTGAAAACAACAGTATATTCAAAATCAAAGGAGAAAGTGCTTTGAAAAAGGAAGATTTGGGGCTTACAGCTCAAGGAGAGGCCTAGGGTTTTATCAGTGAGCGCACTGTTTGAATTTGTACAGAGGGACTTATACAAGTGACTGAGGCCCAAAATGTTTTTCTGTACAAAGGGATGGGTCTTACACTCTCTCAAGAGGCCCAAAAAGTTTTAAAGAAGAAGAGTGGGGCTTATAACACGAGGGTAGGCCCAGTTGTCTTTTCGCTTAAAAATGGGGATCGCGCCGAGGTTTTCTTTTAACGCAGAGGGACTTATACAATAAGTGAGGCCCAAAATGATTTTGGTTAAAAGGGGGTTGGGTCTTACACTCTATTAGAGGCCCAAAAGTTTTTAATGGGTCTTATAGCTCAAGGAGAGGCCCAAAAGGTTTTTTTTCAAAAAGGGCGACGATCGCGCCGTTCGTTTTTTGACGGTATCGGGACTTATACAATACACTGAGGCCCAAAATGTTTTGGTCAAGAAAGGATTGGGTCTTACACTCTATTAGAGGCCCAAAAGTGTTTTGAAAATGATTTATGAGGGTTGAATTAATCCAAAAACCCTAATTTGTTTTCAAAAATGTATTTAATTGAATAAAAATTCAATTAAAATGATCAAAATTGTTTAACATGTGAAAAACAAATTGTGATTTTGGATTAATGCTTCAAAAATTAAGTATTGACCTACAAAATAATTAGAAAGCATCAAAAGTTGCAAAATCAATGTAGAAAAAATATTTAAAATGTCAAAAACAATTAAAATATTAATTCTTTGCAAAAATATCAATTATATGAAATAAATAATATTTTTGGGATTTTTTGATAAAATAAAATATTTTAACATTTTTATGAATTATCAAAAAAAGAATCAACTCAAAATCATTAAAACTCAGAGAGAAATTAATTTTTGAATCAATTAAACAAAATCACAAAATTCAAATATTTGAATTTGGAAAAAAGGCGCCAAGAACAAGCTGAAGAACACGCGCGTGTTCTTGGATTCTCAGATTTGCATTTTCTCTCCAATCTCACTGAATACTTAATCATATCATGCAATCCACATATCATTATGCTCGTCTCAACCTCACGATCATGTCTATGTCCATTAATTTCATTTAAATTAAACATACAACAAGTAATCACGAAAAATCCTCAAGAACCCTAAATTTTGCATGAAGGCTAGGATTTTTGATACACGATTCAAACAAAGCAATCAATTGAGGGAAAATATTCCATACATGATTATGAACATATGGCCAAATTATTGTGCGAGGAAATATGCATAGATTGAGAGATGACCAAGTATGTGCTTACCTCCAAGCCGTGACAGCAAGTGCAAAGTGAATTTTGATTTGGAGGTGTTACAGATGAGTGGTGATGATCTGAACAGCTTCCCTACACCCTATGGATTGTGTTTGAATGTTTGGACTTGATTGAAATTGGCTGGATCACTTTGTGGTACCTCAGCTGCAACTTGTTTGAAATTTTGAGCAACCAGCTGGTGATTTTGTGAAATTGGTGTTTCAGAAGTGATCTAAGTGTTTGTATCACTTCTATATGATGTATGTGAGGTGTGTGAGTGATTGGAATTGCTCTCAAACTCAAAACCCGATAGCTACCTTGCTAAGAAAGGCATTTTTGCCAAGAGAAAGAGACTTTGAGGAAAGCATCTGTTAGATGGCTTTGGTGTCCTCAAACTGATCACAATTGAGCTCTATTTATAGTAGAGCAAGTTTGTTTTGCAAGGAATAGTGAATGACAGCTGGTAAGTAGGTTTGGCCAATGTTGGCATATGAAAATCCAAGTCTCCTCTAGCCATTGACTAGAGGTTAGGGCACAGAGCTTTGGTTCCCTTGGTCTTGGATAAGTCTTGACTGATTTCAGATGAGAATGGCTCAGTCCATGCCACCTTGATGGTTCCATTGAATGCTTCAATCCAAATTTGGAGTCTTGTCCCTATTTTGGCCATTCTAGGTTCAACATGTTATTTCTTGTTCCATGGACATTGGAGGCTTGGCTCAGTGATTGTCCCCTTTAGGTTCAATCCTCTGAGGTGTCCAAGTGGATAGGAGCATTTGAATTTGGCTGATTTTGGCAAATCGAGCAAAGTTGCAAATTCTGCCTTGCCTTTGACAGATTTCAGCAAGGCAACTTGCCAATGTCATATCTCATGGTGTAAGTTGAATTTGACAATGTTCTTGGCCATTTTGGAAAGCCCTTACATGATACAACAACTGTTTGAACAAGTTTGGTTTTGATCTCTTTTGATTCCAAGTGAAAAATCCCTCTACATTTGGCAAAAAGTGAGGTCAAATCTGACTTAGTGAAATTTTCACTAAGTGTTTTAACAAAGTGTGATTTCTTGATTTTGATCACTCCATAACTCAAAATCCTTAATGAATTGGACTTAGGTCTAGTTGAAGTTTTTGTAGAGGGTAATGAGGGATACAAATCCATCTTTGGATGAGAAAAAATGGCCATGTGGTTTAGGAGTTATGACCCTCCAAAGTTAGTGTATTAGTGGTACTTTTTCCATAACTTAGAAAAATTTCTAAGTTTTATGGTTACCCCTTTTACAAGTTATCCCACTTTCTTTGGTTTTTCTTGATGAATGATGATTCAAATCATACATTAACATCATTTTAGGGTTAAAAATCCATTTTGGTGAAAAATCTCAAAAAGTCAAAGTTGACTTTTGTGCACAGTTGACTTTTTATCAGATGAATTCTAAACTGTGCAATTCTTCAGGAAATCATGTCCTTGACCTAAATCAAACTTGATGGACATGTTCCATGGGTGTCATAGGGTGTATTGATGCATGTCCTAGGGTATGGGAGCATGTCCTGGTCAAAAGTCAAAGTTACAGTTGACTTTCCTCGCGAAACCCTAATTGTGGTGCAGATGAAATTGAGACTTGTTGCTCAAGCTTCTTGGATTAATCCATTGTTCCAAATGGATCAATATAGTTCATTTGAGACCCTCAAACCCTCTCTTGAGGTCTTGGCTCATGATTTGCCCTAAAAGTCAATTTAGGGGTGAATTAGGTCAAGAAACCCTAATTCCTGATTTTTGATGTATGCATCCCCTGAGGTCAAATTGACTTGATGTTTGGGTCCATGAGGTTCCATGGAGTATGTTAGGTTATGTTTTAGATCATTGGCTTATGCCCAGATGAAAAATTTCCATCTGGAGGGCCTGGTCGACCAAAACCATAATTTGGTGACACTGTCGATCTTGAGACTTAATCCACCTAAAAGGGAGCAGCCTTGTGCTTAATCCTTGAAGTGGGAGTCCTTTTGATCCTTTGTGGATGCTTGAGAGGTTATACAAGTTGAAGATCATGTCATTCCTTGATTGATCCCTTGTCTAAGCACTCAGAGAGGGCTTAAAACCCTAATTTTGATTGTAGGGAATGCTCACCCATCTTTGGGGAGACTGATGAAATAGAATGGTTCCTCCATATTGTGATGGTGATTTGCACAATGATGGGAAATCTTAGTGGCCAAAATTTGGGGTATGACACTTTATTTGTTGAAAGGTATCGTTTGTGATCACAACAAATTGGTGTGGTGAGCGTGGAAAAGATGCCTTCAACAAAGTTTGAAATTGAGAAGTTCACCAGAGTTAATGACTTCGGTTTATGGTGTTTGAAGATGCGAGCCCTTCTTGTTTAACATGGTTTGTTATAAGCGTTAAAGGTAGGAGATGTCATGGATGCTGCATTGACAGAGAAGGAACAAACAACGATGATTGAGAAAGCCCATAGTGCAATTGTTCTGAGTCTTGGTGATAAAGTTCTTAGGCAGGTTTCGAAAGAGACGACGGTAGCTGGTGTTTGGCTGAAACTCGAAGGATTGTATATGACAAAATCCTTGGTGAATTGTTTGTACTTGAAGCAAGCTTTGTATTCATTCAAGATGAATGAAGATAAAGCGTTGACGGAGCAGTTGGATGTGCTCAGCAAGCTGATTCTTGATCTTGAAAATATTGATGTTACCATCAATGATGAAGATCAAGCGTTGTTATTGTTGTGTTCTTTACCTAAGTCACATGCTCACTTCAAAGAAACCCTCTTGTATGGAAAAGAGTCCCTGGCCTTTGAAGAAGTTCAAGCAGCCTTGTATTCGAAGGATTTGAACGAAAGAAAGGAGTAAAAACCATCATCATCAGTTGGCGAAGGGTTATCCGTGAAGGGGAAATCCTCGAAGAGAGATGGTAGGTTTGAGAAGAAGAAAGGTAAAACTCATCATAAGTCTTATGGTGGTGATATTTCTGGGATTAAGTGTTATCACTGTAAGAAGGAGAGTCACCCAAGAAAGATGAGCCTTGAGCATCTGAATAATCACGGAGGTGTGGACAATGGCAATGCAACTATTATGAAAGATGATTATGAATCATCTGATGTCCTTGTGGTGTCGAGCAACAACTCTTCAAAAGAGTGGATTATGGATTCTGGATGTACTTGGCATATGACTCCAAACAAGAATGTGTTTGAAGAATTATGTGATCAAGATGGTGGATTAGTGTTGTTGGGTAACAATAAAGCTTGCAAGATTGCAGGTAGTGGATCTGTGAGATTCAAGCTCCATGATGAGTCAATAAGGCTATTCACTGGGGTTAGGTATGTACCTGAACTTAAGAGGAATTTGATTTCTCTTGGTGAATTTGACAAGAAATGACATGTCTTCAAAGGAGAGAAAGGTATACTGAAAGTCATGAAGGGGTCGAAGGAAGTCTTGAGAGGCGTGAAGAAACAAAGCTTGTATACCCTTGAGGCTGAGGTTGTAAGTGGTTCAACAGATTTTACATCCACGAAACCGATGTCGAAGATAAAATTATGGCACATGAGATTGGGCCATGTCAGCGAAAGAGGCCTGGTCAAACTGGGGAAACAAAACCTACTAGGTGGTGACAAAGTCGAGAAGTTGGAGTTTTGTTGTACTACCCCATATTATCAAAACGCTTAATTGGATATCAGATGAGATCAAATGAGCTTTTGTGTACTCTATCTTTGGATAATTGGATTAATGGAATCCTCTAAGGGCTCTATGATTTGTCAATTGGGATCAATAGAGCAACTGGTGAGCTCTGAAGGGATAAACTATTTAATGAAAGAGACAGATCAATAATTGTTAGTTCAAGAGAGGATTTTATGGTAACGCTATTAATTAATCAGTTAGTGTTAGACGATAAAATATCAATTGGAGATATTTTACTCTATCGGATTATATTATATAATAAGTTTTTATATATATATATATATATATATATATATATATATATATATATATATATATATATATATATATATTTGAAAGATTAGAAAGAAAAGAAAAAGAGGAAAGTTGGGAAAGAAGAAGAAAAGAGAAAGGAGAGAAAAGGAAGAGAATAGAAGAGGGAAAGAGGAAGAAACTTGGAAGAAGAAGAAGAAGAGCTCATGGATCATCTTCATAATTCATCATCTTCTTCAACCTCCTCTTCGATTATCAGGTGGGTTCTAGATAGATACCCTAAGCTCTAGAAATTTCATGATTGAGTTTAGGTTAGAGTTTGAGAGAAAATGAGTAAATTGGCTAAATCAATGTTTTTAACGGATAAAATGTGGAATAAATTGCATAGTATAATCGGGTTATGCATGCTTTTAATCGGTGATACCTGTTGTTAAGTTCCAATGTGTTTTGAATGAAATTGGTGAAGTTTTGTATCATTAAAAACAGGTTTTTTTATTTTGGTTCAGTGGTAACCAGTTACTCATTCTGACGTAACCGGTTACATGCAGGTAAATTAAGGTTTTTGCGTGAAAATGAACTAAGTAACCGGTTACTCATTCTGAGGTAACCGGTTACCAAAATGTGCCTCTAACTATGATTTTGGTTCTGTTTTGAACAGTGAACTTGAGTAACCGGTTACTCATTCTGAGGTAACCGGTTACCACTGTTGTGATTTTGAAAAATGTTTAAAAATTCATATCTTTTGGATCATAAATCCGATCGAGGCATGGTTATAGTCAATGGAAAGCTGTGAAAATATCCTACGGGATAAAAGTGAGAAATATTGTTTTCGATACCCGATTAAATAAATCGAAAGGAACCTAATGGAAAGTGGAAATATTGAGTATGGTGTGGGAATAACTATTTGGTGACAATTGAATGAAAATAATGTCTATATGATATGTGGTAATAAATGTTACCTATATGAATTGTGTTATGCCATATCTATCTAATTGTTGATAAGTATGAGTGAGAAAATATGCATGTTTAAAATGAATTAGGAAGAGTAAGGAAACTTTACCCCAAAACAAAATGGTATGATTCTAGGATTGTGACTAGAATTGATAGAAACTCTAGATGGCGATGCTTGTGCATTTGATGTAGAAAGGTACATCCTTGATGAGTAATGGTCTAGAATAGATAACCTAGATGACGATGCTCGTGCATTCGATGTAGAAAGGTGCATCCGTGACGAGTAATGGTCTAGGAGAGAGTGAAACACTAGTATAGAACATGTGTGAACCATTATAATTATGAAAAAAAGGCAAAAGAGGCTTTAAGGAGAGTGTGGCCTTGTGATTGTCGAATACAAACACGTTTGTGTATATGATCACGTAATCGTAACTGTTTCCCTTGAGTTACAGTTTCATGAGTAACGAGCTCCTTTGAAACGTATGCATGAATTACTTGGTAGGTTTGATTCTCGCGGTTAGTACGAATGGAGCCTATGGGTAAAGAGACTTGTGATGGTTAACATGCCATGAGAAGTGACGGTTCACGGTTAACAGGCCGATGGACTCGAATCCATTTTGTATGCCAAGTAAATGCAAGGATCCATGACTCAGGTCGACTTCTAGACGTAGAAGCGGACGGGAAAAGGGGATGCCTTGGTAAGGTTACCGATTAGTGATAAATTTTGAGTTAACAGACTCATAAGCATGTTTCCATATAGTGTGAGATTGTGAACTCAAGGTCATTTCCCTTCCCCTTGACTTGAGTTAGGATTTGGCTAGAACCCTGTAAAGCCTAGAGAATCCATAACATAGGGAACTCACTGAGATTAATATCTCACCCCATTATCGTTGTTATCTTTCAGGTGTTCTTGCAGGTTTGTTTTACAAGTGGAGCTATGCTTGGATATTTCAAGAGAAGCTTAACTATAGTATTCCGCTGTGTATTTTGTTGTATACAATTGAGGATATTGTATATTGAACTTAGATTTTTGTTTTGGCTAGTTTCTGTATCTTGTACCATAGATTATATTATGTTTTTAGAATGGTCAAGTATGTGAATTACGCCATTAGAAACTTATGATGGTGTCAGTACCAAATAAAATGCTTGTATAGTATTATTCTAGGTATATATTATACAAGGCATTACATTTAGAACCTTGTGTAGTTGGCAAATCCTGTAGAGAAAAGTTTAACAAAGGTAAACAAAGAACACATGGATCCCTTGATTACATTCATGCTGATCTTTGGGGGCCTGCAAGGAATCCTTCACATTCGGGTGCAAGGTATTTTCTATCCATAGTTGATGACTATTCTAGAAAATTATGGGTATTCATTCAGAAGACTAAGGATGAAACTTTTGAGAATTTCAAAAGTTGGAAGGTTTTGGTCGAAACTCAAACTGGCAGAAAGGTTAAGAGGTTGAGAACCGACAATGACCTTGAGTTCTGCAAGGAAGCTTTCGACAGTTACTGTGTTGAGTCTGGAATTGCAAGGCATAAGACTGTAGCAGGTACTCCTCAACAAATTGGCTTAGCTGAGAGATTCAATCGAACAATCCTTGAAAGGGTTAAATGTATGTTGGTTATGCTGGATTGAAGAAGGTGTTTTGGGCAGAGATTGTTTCGACAACAGCTTATCTGATAAATAGATTTCCCTCGACTGTCTTAGGAATGAAGACACCTGAAGAAGTTTGGTCGGGTCAACCACCAGATCTCGACAAACTGAGAGTATTTGCCTGTTTAGCCTATGCTCACATTAGGCAAGACAATGTCAAACCTAGAGCTCTGAGATGCATGTTCCTTGGATATCCCGAGGGAGTCAAAGGTTCTAGACTATGGTGCCTAGAACCAGGTCACAAAAGATGTATCATAAGTCGTGATGTAGTTTTCAATGAAGTCGAGATGCTGTTCAAGAAAACTGGTGATGCTGGTTGAAGTGCAGAAATCTCTGAAGAGGAGCTAGAACAGGTAGAGATTCCAGTTGAGGTGGAGCATAGTGATGCTGAAGTGCACAACCTATACGAAGTCGAAGAAGAAGAGCAAGATGCTAAAGAGACTGGGGAAACTATTGATGATTACCTACTGGCAAGAGATAGGTCGAGAAGAGTCATCAAGCCACCTCAGAGACTTGGTTATGCAGATCTTATAGCTTTTGCCTCAATCTCTGCAAGTGAGGTACTTGAGGAAGAACCTAGAGACTATAAGGAAGCTATGAGGAGTCAAAACAAGACTGAATGGCGAAAAGCCATAGGTGACGAAATGAAATCTCTTCATGACAATAACACTTGGGAGCTGATTGAGAAACCTGCAGAAGCAAGGTTAGTTAATTGTAAGTGGATTTTCAAGGTCAAGGAAGGAATTGAAGGAGTGATGTCAAAGGGGTTTAAGGCAAGGTTGGTTACTAGGGGGTTCACTCAGAAATAAGGTGTCGACTTTAATGATGTGTTCTCGCCTATTGTAAAGCATAAGTCGATTAGAATGTTGTTAGCCATGGTGGCGAAGTTCGACATGGAACTTGAACAAATGGATGTGAAGACAACATTTCTGTATGGAACCTAGATGAAACGATCTTGATGCGTCAACCTGAAGGGTATGTAGAAAAGGATAAGGAAGATTATGTGTGCAAGCGGAATAGGTCTTTGTATGGCTTGAATCAATCTCCTCGACAGTGGAACAAGATATTCGACAAGTTTATGGCACACATTGGTTTCACTAGGAGCCAATTCGACCACTATGTTTACTTCAGATTTCGACCTGGAAACTCACTTGTTATTTTGTTACTTTATGTGGATGATATCCTCATAACTAGCAACAGTGTCGAAGATGTAATGGAGGTGAAGGTTGAACTCAGTAAGGAGTTCGAAATGAAGGATTTGGGAGTTGCCACCAGGATTCTTGGGATTGACATCCGGAGAGATAGAAAACAGTCGAAGTTGTGCTTATCTCAAGAGACATACCTACGAAAGCTTTTCGAAAAGTTGGGTATGTCAAATTCAAAGCCTGTTGTGACTCCAACAAATCCTCAGTTTAAGCTTAATACTACTCAAAGTCCGAGTATTGTAGCTGAAAGAATCTATATGAGTAGCATTCCATATGCGAGTGTAGTATGTTCTTTGATGTATGCTATGGTGTGTACGAGGCCAGACATAGCATATGGAGTGAGCCTTGTAAGCAGGTATATGGCCAATCCTAGAAAGGCGCACTGGCAAGCTTTGAAGTGGATTCTTAGGTACATAAATAGGTCTCTGAAAAGATTCTTGATTTATAGTGGAGCCTGTGGTGATGATAGCAAAGTCGAAATCAAAGGGTTTGTCGACTTTGATTATGCAGGTTGTATGGATTCTAGAAAGTCTATTTCTGGATATGCGTTCACTATGTTCGGCACATCAATCAGTTGGAAAGCAACACTTCAGAAGGTTATTTTCCTTATCAACCACTGAAGCAGAATATATTACCCTCACTGAAGTTGTGAAAGAAGCATTGTGGCTTTAAGGTTTTGCAAAGGAGCTGAAACTTCAAGGTCGAAGTATCACTGTCAAATGTGATAGTCAAATTGCAATACTCCTGTCGAAGAACTCAGCCTATCATGAGCAAACAAAACACATCGATGTGAGGCTGCACTTCGTCAGAGAGATAATCGAGCGTGGCGAAGTCCAGGTGCTGAAGGTTTCGACTAATGACAATGTTGCTAATATGATCACCAAGACGTTGCCAAGTTGCAAGTTTTTCCACTATATGCAGTTGATAAAGCTGCATGATGAAAGCTAGTTTATTCACTGTTGTTTGTAGAGTTAGATCCAAGGTGGAAATTTGTGAGATTTTGGGTTGAACCCTAATTCTGTCGAGGGATAACTTTCATGGGTTTCGACAGGAGACAAGTATGCAGTCAAAACTGGGTCACATGCTGATGTCGAAGGGTTACATATTATAGTCGAAACTAGTTCTAGTATGTAATGTCGAAATATAATGTTGACTTATTATGTCGAATTGGGCATTGTGTTATGGATCCAATTGTTTAGTTAGCTTGTAATGTAAGTTAGCTAGTTAGTCTATAAATATGATATATCACTGTTGTACCCCAAATTTTACCCCTTAGATGTCATAACATTTTGCACTTGACATTTAGATTCAATCATCTATACACTGTTAACTAACCATTTCATTTTTGCAAGTTTGTTTCTTCTGTGAAAAGCCAGGACTTATACAAAGAAGAGGGCAAAGTCTCCTAAGCCAAGCTCGCACATGGATCAAGGAAGTTACCTGTTCAAAAGGACAATTAAGGCTCCAAATGCAACTATTGATCTCATCTACATCCTAAAGGTCTTACTCAACAATAATTCAAGTCATCTGGTTTTCATCAGCAAGTAACTTGGGTCACAAGTTCACCCTGCCTCCAATTAGGGTTCTTCCAAGACAAAACAATCATGGCCTTTTATTTTGATCAAGATTTGTTCTCAAACCCTAGGACTTGACTCCATGAGATAGAGGACATCCCTGGAGGCCATCATTGAGCCTTATATGTGATGGAAGAAGCAAGATCATCAGAGATTATCCCAGTACATTCATAGTTGAAATTAGGGTTTTGACTGAAACCCTAATCCTTGAGATTTTGATCCAAAATGAAGCATCCAAGTCCTTAATCCATCATGACATGCCTCATTTATGATTTAAAGTATGAGAGATCAAGTTTCAAGAGGTTTCTTGCAAGGGAAGCAAGGTTTGGTTCATGAAACTTTTCAAAGGAGGAAATTTCACTACTTGTGCCAAAATTGAAACAGTCATAACTTTCAAACTACACATCCAAATGGAGTGACTCAAACCTCAAATGGAAGCTCTTTCCATGATCTTAAAAACATATTAGAGGACCCTCTTTCAAAAAATGCATGGTTTTTGAGTTACAAGACTTGGAAGATAAATCACCCTTGAGGACTTGATGAAATTTCAGCTTTTTTCCCCTTGTTTGCACACGACTTTAACCTAATTTTCCATACAGTTCCAAGCTTCAAATAAAAAATCTTTGGACATGAAAGTTGTTCCTTGTTCTTCAAGCTTTCCAAGCATGTATATAACTCCTCGTTTTGATAAACCAATCTCAAGTTATGATGTCCTAAAGATGGTGGTTTCAAGTTGTGAAAATTTCATAACTTAGAATTTTTTCTAAGTTTCTTGGACAACTCTTTATACCAAACTTCATGGATGATTTTCTAATGATTCCAGCCCTCATTTCAAGAATCTTTCAACATGAAATTTGTTCTATCAAATGTCTATTTTGCAAAGGATAAAAAATCTCACAATTTGGATGCATGGTTATTGAGTTAGAGTGCACTAAAGTGGTTAGGTTAGCATTTTGTCTTGCACTTAGAAAAGTCAGAAAATCACCAAATACACCACAAATCTGAATGCTAAAGGCAAGGATAGATTGAGTAGGACCTCTGCCACGATTCACTCAAGTGGTAACATTAAAATAACATGTCTCATTTCAAATTGGTGCAACTTGACAAGGTGAGAGAAACTTTCCAAAACCAAAGCTTTGTTTATTCTTTTTTTCCTCTCCTTGAACATTGAGCCAATCCCATAAATCCACAATATCAGACCTAACCCTATCAGAACTTGAGGACTTTTTCAACCAAAACCAGCTCACACGATGGAAAGCAAAAGGAAGATTTTGGCAAATTGCACTCCTGGCCCATACCTCAACTATTCCATTTTCCCTATAAAAGGAGGAGCATCCTCACTTGTTTTTTCACCAACAATAAGAACAAAACCAAGTACCAGAATAGACGAAAAACACCACACTGATACACACTATTCTTCTTTGTTCAAAGGAAGAAAATACACTAACACACCACTTGCTGCAAGCATACCACAAAAGAGAGAGTTTCATTGTCCACCACATATCATAAAACTCATCAATATCAGAACATCAACCAATATCCTCTCGTTATCTCCCTTGGTGCAGCACCATCACCACTGTCCATAACCAAAGAAAGGCTCGTGAGAATATTACAGACCACAATTAGACCAACAAGACACACAACAATCCGTGAGTTCTGACGTAACAAGTAAGAGAGAGGAAGAGAATACTTTGCTGTAGCTTTCAAGGGTGAGGAGGAAGAAGTCTTGGGATCGTAAAAGGTGCAGTGGACTAGGTAACTCTCATAAACTCTCATTCTATGTTCAATGAATGATCATGATCACTTGAATGCTCATGCTGTTATTATTTGAATATTGATGTATGATGCATTTGTTCACACTGGTTGTTAGTGATCATTTGGAACACTATGTTCATGTCTTTATGTTAAGGCTCACATGTTCTAAATGCTCTCAAAAATGGCTATTTTATTATAGATTAATACCATGTAGTCTGTTTGGATTTCTGTTGGCTTAATAGACAGATTATTCTTAGTCATTCTCCTCTAACTCATAATTCCAAGTTTAAAATAGCTTGAGTATTCCCACTGTTATCATGTCTTGTTTGGCATTGAAATCAAATAGTAAGGTGATGTATGAATCCTTTGAGGTATTTCTTGAACACTACCAGTTGTTGATTTGGAATACATTGTGTTTACACTGTAGCCCGTGTGTTTAAATTGTCCTAAAGATGTTCATTCCATGTTAGTTCAGATTAACCATAGCTTAAGTTCTGTTGAAGTTGTGTTGGCACTAAGTATTTACTCTTACCCCTCTACATCCTTGATCTACCTATGTGTAGATTTAAACTGATCATATTACTGTCATCTTGTTTTTTTATGCTTGCATTCAAATCAGTTTTGGTAAAGGTTTGGGGCCTGGAGTGCATTATGGCATGATGTGGTTGATGTCAGTTTTGGGACCATAGATCTTCATCGCCATTTCCTCCAAATACCAGTCGTTATTGTAAGAAGTTTAGGGTTTATTGTTACTCTACTATAAGAGCCCTATGGATTAGTATGTTATTCCATGACTTTTGGTTAAGAGACAGTTTAGAAATATTGGTCCAAAGTGAGGGGTTGTCGCGTTTCCCTTCTCTGCGTATTCGTGAGGTTTTTTATGTTGCTAGCACGGGAAAGAAAGAGCATGGTGAGGTGATTGGCCAATGGCAGTTTTGGCGTTTAGTGAGTTAAGGAAGGGCGTGACCGGTTGATTTCATTTTTATTAGTATGACATGTAACCTTATTTCACGTTGGTTTTTGGGGAATATTATTAAAAATTGTGGGTTTATAAGTTTGTAGGGGTGGCATATACACTGGATGTATAGCCACCCCAATGGTCAATGACGCGCCTTGTAACCTTGGGGTCTGGGGTTCGAATCCTCCACGCCCCAGACCCCTTTTATTGATTTTCTTTTTTCCAACTCCCACTCTCCATTGGACTTGGGCCCTGTGCAAAATTACTAATACACCCCCCACCTGCGAGGCCCAAACAAGGAACAACATAATTCAGTCCACTTTCACTCTACTAATACAACCCCATGTCATATTTTCTTTTCCAAACATTTTATTTTTTTCATTTCAATTTCTTTTCTTAAAATATATTTCTTTAACATAAAAATTGAAAAAAATCATATTTGTTCTTTATTGCTTAATTTAATTTTTTTCATAATTTAATTTAATTTTTATTTTTTTATTATTTTTATTAAATAAAAAAAACATATATAAAACTTTTTTTTCCTATTAAATGTTATACTCCAATTAAAAGTCAAGTCTTCCTTGAAAGTTTTTGTGACAATTTTTGACACATGAGAGATTGTTATTTAGTGAGAATTCTTTAACTTAGGATAGGTTCATTTCTATTTAGATATTTGTTTATATCTCTACCTTGAATATCTTTGCCTTTAATCTCATGTTTGAATGCTCTCTTTATCATATACACCATTTGTTTATATTCGTTGTGAACAATTTATTCTCTTACCTTGATGCTTGGATCATACTTGTGGATTTAATCATGTTAAATTGCTATGTATCTCCTCTTGAATTCTTATTCTTATATTGTTCATTTGAATCTCAAGTTCACTTGTAACTTTTTGTCCATAAGAATTGTTATTCTCCCATTTCTACCAAAGGAAAGTCTCTCTATTGACCGCAAGGTCATAGATAGCTCATTACCCTTTGACCTAACTTTCCCAAGAGATAGCCATTAATCTCCTCTCATTCACGACGGTCTAACCTTCACAATTATTTCCCAAGAGATAGCCATTAATCTCTTCTCCTAAACAATCAATCCTCACAAGCTCCGCTTTCAAGCTTTTCACCCTTCTTTCCCTTGGAACCTTGACCACAGTCAAGAGTTCTTCACCCCCATTGAGGGGAACTACGAATGCTCTGATTCCATTCCCGTCAAGATACGTAGGCACGAGATGCGACGTCTTGGCGAGCATACTTAGTGTATATACCCCTAGGTCTTTTCCTTAGCACATTTCCCTTAACAAGCAAACATAGCATAACACAACTACAAACAAGAGGTTCCCGTAGAGTACTACGAATACTTAGGGTGCTAATACCTTCCCTTTGTATAACCAACCCCCGAACCTTAGATCTCTAGCCGTGTCTCTGCATAGCGCACTTAGGGTTTTCGTTCTTTACCATTTCCTTTGGATAAATCAAAGCTCGGTGGTGAATTTCAATGTTTTGTGATGCAAGTTAATTAATAGCTTGATATCTGATTCTCACCGCAACAATCACTCAAGTTGTTGAGTGAAACCAATTGTTATTCATTTGTAATCATTTGTAAACCCTAAATGAGAAAGTGAATAGTAAATAATTTGCCCTAATCCTTCTTTTTTTTTTTCTACTTTATCCTTTCTTCTTTCTCTCTTTGTTCTAACCATTTTTATTGTTCACCCCAAAAACTCCGTTTCTCAATTTTTATTTGTTGAAAGGTATCGTTTGTGATCACAATAGTTTTGTTAATAGGTATTGCATTCATATTCATCTATTTCATTAATTATTTAAATCAAAATATGGTTGTTTTGTTAGATAGTTTAATTTTTATTTTTTTATTTTCAGGTGGAATTTATGAAGCCAACTTGAAAACTCATGATCATTTGGTAATATTTATGTTTATTGTTTGCAAGACATGTAGATTTTGCAGTAATATTTTGATCATAACTAAGATATTAATCATATGTTGTCAATTTTAAAATTAATTTTTGAAAATACAATACAATTCTTTTGACTTAAAATTTATTTGCCTTAGGTCTTGGTTATGCTTTCTTTATTCATTTGAGTATTATACAAGTGTATCAAATTAATTTATATCTACTAGTTTAAATTTTAAGAACTTTAATAGCGCGTGTAGTGGGTTAGGGTGATATGTATCTTGAAGGGACACGTTGGAGATATTTTTTGCGGAACCCTTCACTCTCAAATTCCAAAAATGAAAACTTGAACCCTAATCGTATCTCATGAAATCTCCTCCAATGAATCGTTCGATTCTCTAATCCTAGAAGATTCCATTTCTTCACTCGCAATTTTTAGCTATGGCTTCTGCTGAAGATTCGGGATCGTCGTCGTCGTTAGAGGTCGCCGATTTGAACGACTCCATAACCCGCCTGAAATTGAACCACTCTTCCGACGAACATACCGATGATGCTCCTCCGTCGTCCAGTGACGGTAACAACAACGTCTCCGATGATGTCATCAATCAAGTTGACCAGTTCCTTCTTGATGCGGTTCAGAATCCCCGCGAACGCCTTTCCCGTGAGTTTTCTACGTTTCATATTCACTGCAAGACATTTTGAAGCTCTGGTAGAAATTAGGTTTATTTTGTAGAGTGCTATGTTTTATAATACTGATAGAGCTTTCTAATTTAATTTACAGTTTTGCGGATGGAGCAGGATGTTGTGAAGTTCATTCATGATTCTAATCAACAGCAACTTGAATTTCAGAAACTACCAACTTCCTATTTGCGGTTGGCTGCACATCGGGTGGCTCAGCATTACTCGTTGCAGTCAATGGTTTTAGTGGATGATAGTTTACCAGATGGTTCTGGGTCAATAATTATTGTTCACAAGACTTTTGGATATAAGCTTCCTCTTGTTCGTCTCGCAGACATTCCTGTAAAGTTACCATCAGAAGACAATACTCTCAAGAAGGTTGCTATTAAACAGAGACCACAGAAGCAGTATCTAGTAAGTGATACAGATTCAAACTCAGTTAAGAATCGAAACTCTAAAAGCGTGGAAGAGAGAACAGAGGAGTATAGTAGGGCTCGGGCTAGGATCTTTAGTTCAAGTGATAATTGCAGTACTATGGGTGGGAAGCCAGGCTGCGAGTCAGGGAAGCAGGATAACTCTTTACTTTGTTCCTTGGATTTATCTAGTGTTGAAGATAAACCTGCTTCTGTGCCGGATGTCAGTTCCAATAGAGTGTTGGTTGAGTCTTCCACAACTAACATTAGGGCTAGAAATAGGGCAGAGAAGGAATCGGTTGGTAGGCCTATGCAGAGTAGTAGGGTGGCGATATATCGGGACCGTGAAGTTGACCGCAAGGATCCTGATTACGACAGGAGCTATGAAAAGTACGCATGCCTGTTACCGTTTCATTTAGCCTTGTAGTATGTTGAAGTTGTAGTTTTTCCCACCTTTCTCAAAATAAAGGATTTGAGCTGTCAGACATAAATTTAATACTGCCATTGTAGGAGTAGATGCCTGTTACCTGGTATCTACTGATCTACAATATTTGGGTATTTGGGGGTTAATTCATCTGTGTTAGGACTTACTACAAGCTAACCAGCTAGGATTATGCATGGAGATTTTCTTATTCAGCATTTCCACTTTCTTTACAAAAACATTATCAAATTCTAACATCACACGTTATTACTTGTTCCAACACTTTCTTCTGTGTTAGGACTTACTACAAGCTAACCAGCTATGGTTATGCATGAAGGTTTTCTTCAGCATTTCCACTTAACAAAAACACTATCAAATTCTAACATCACCAGTCATTACTTGTTCCAACACTTTAATGAGTTTCAACACAAGTGACATGTATAAGAAAACACTGCCTGAAACGTCATGGTACCTAGTCTTATTTAGTATTTGGAAATATGATGTATTTTTCTTCTAGAAAAGGCTTGAAACATGTCGGTGTTACCATTCAGTCATGCTTAATTAATAGACTCGTTTTTTTGATTTCTCACTGTTGGTCACTATATCCTAATTCCCAAGTTCTTTTTGAAGTGAATTTTGGATATTTATGTTGCATAATAGATGTTCAAGAATCTAAAACTTTAATTGTGTTAAGGGCATGTAAAATTGGTATGCTATCGGGTCTCTGCATCAGAATGAAATGCAATTTAATAACGCTCTCGTGGTTTATTTAGGCAATATTTATTGACATGTTAATATTTCTATGTTCCCTCAACAATTGTGAGTAACAAATATAGATGAAGACATGCTTGGTGTATGGTTTATGGATTCATCTGATTTTTTTACTCACATAACAGGTATATGCAACGATTTGACCCTGGATTTGGGTTCAATGGAGGACCATACACCATGCAGCCGATGTATACAGCTGTATCAAATTACCGCACTGATTTTCCACAGCTTGGATCCACTCATGAACTGCAGCTTTTTACTGAACACCATCCACATCCTCTTTTCCAGCACATACCTGGGCCATGGGCTCCACCATTACCTGCTGGAATAGGATATGGATATCCAGAGGCCATGTTACCATTTAATCCTAGACAAGTTGGTACATGCTCTGCACCGGCTTTGTATTTGCATTCATCTCACTATTCTTGTCACTGTCATGGAGTGCCTTTTATTCCCCATGAACCTCTTCATCAACCATTTTCACAGGTATTACAGCATCTAAATGTCCTATTTAATGTTCAAATCATATATACTCTTATTTACTACTTCCATCCTCAAGTATAGGATCCTCGAGTTTTTTCTGTTCCTTTTTATAAGACACTCTTTGAATTTTCAACTACATTATTTATTTTATTTTACCAACATACCCCTAATTATGTTATATCTTTTTTTGCAATATGTAATAAACACTATGCAAGCATTAATTATTTGTCTCTTGGAAGGATAAGTTTGTAAAATAATATCAAATGTCAACAAATTTAATTTCAACCAACTTTCTTAATTCTCGTGTTTTTCTCTAGGGGTCTTATATTTAGGGACAAAAGGTAATAATAATTTAACAAGGCAAGATGCTAAGCTTTCCACGTGAACGAATTTTAAATAGCGCTTAAATTTTTAAACTACATACATGAACTGAATGAAAGCAACTCTAAAGTACTACTATAAAATTCAGTTATCTAAACTTCCAGAGATCATATCTTTGATCTTATATCATTTGATCCTTGTTGTGGACTAAAACTATTTTTACATATTTGCTTGATTTTGTATGTTAAAAACCTAATTGAGAAGTTGGTTTTAAGTATGAAAAAAAATAGAGTATAGATATAAAATTGCTGCACACAAATATGTATACATGGGATTCACACAAAAGAGAGACAAGATAAACATAATATCTGTTGAGATCTATTATGATGCGTTTCCCTGGATTTGAATGTGGCTGTTCCGATTTTTTGATAGATGCAAACTCATCCTTGCTGAAACAATTTTTGAAATAGGCTTTGGTTGATACTGTAATGCAAGTGTCTATTTTATTTTGAACATGCGGAAGAAGGCAGGTACTTAACATTAACAAATGGCACCTCATTTTATATTTCATTTTATTTTGAAAACTTAGTTTATTCTTAGTGATTCATGGGTGTATATAGTCTTGAAGGTGTGTTGTGTATTCCCTTTTTTTTTTATCTGATTTGTAAATTTACCAATTCTGATCTCTTTGATTATGCTCTCTAATGCCCATATGTTTCAAGAAAATGCTTGTTTGCTGTGTCTAGATGTGATATTATTCACGCATCTTTCCACAAGAATAGTTTGCGTTTTCCAACCGAGCAAACATATTTTTAAATCTTTTACTTTTTCTGTGTCTAATTATTCTTTGCTGTTTTTGATACTCCAGTCTCATCAACCACCACATGATGCAAATTTTGGACTGGCCTGGCCCTGGTAAAGGGCATGGGCTGTGCCTGCAACTGATCAGCCTGGGACACATGATGTAAGCTGATGGGCTGCTGCAGCTTAAAAAATTTCTGTTAGCTGTTTTCAGTGCAGGCATATGGGCCTAGTTTGACTGGAATGGATTTGTATATTTCTGTAAGACCATCATTGATCCTTTCCACCATTCTTGGTCTTCAAGGATGCTTATTGCATCTTCCATGTCCACTGTGGACATTTGTGTTTTCAGTTAAGAGCTTCTAGAGCACACACAGCATACACATTGCTCCTGATGATTATGAGAAGTTACATGAAGACTTATCCAGAGCTGAATAAGTTTGCTCTTAACTTGGATGAAGGTATGCTTTGCTTGACCAATTCCTTTGGAATACAGTTGTTCTTGTATCTTGTATGAGCAATTATTTCCTACTTATGTAAAAGTTCATAATTTTTGGTTATTAAAATTGAATAAATGAATAATGTGAAATCAGTCTGTATTTTAATATATACAAACATTCCATCATTGAAGTTCGTTTGTCTGGTAGTTTGGTCTTACACCTTGTCATGTGAATTATATTATAATTATAAGATATTTTAATTTTTTTTTTACATTATTTACTTTTAGATAGGTAAATGTAAATGAAACTTTTGTTCAGGCTACCTTTTAAATGATTAGTACAAAATGTTTCTTGTTTTTGGAACAGCTCCTTAAAGAGCTCAAGGAGTTACTCTTTAATAGAGCTTGGCAAGTCTGCATTCTAACTGCTGGAATTTTGTTGCCGAGATTCAACTGGAATTTCTCAAGCTCTGGTCACTCGATGCTTTATACTATAGTCTAATGAGTTATGCTAAACATGGATACCACACGACATATTTGTGTATATCAACATGTGTTAATCTTAGCAAGTACTATTTTTCTGCATGGATTTTCTTTCTATTTATCTATTAACTATTTGACTTAAACCATTTAGTGTCTTGGACAAAGTGCAAGAGACTTCAGTTGCCATGTTATTGTTCTTGTTTCGCTTGCCACTTCTGCCAATCCTTGTCATTTGTTACTTGGATAGGTTGGAGTTAGTAGTTTAACAGGTTGATTTGATTTAATTTTAGGAGTAAACCAATAAAAATGAAACATTTTGGTGAAGTAAAAGCGACAATAATAAAAAAAAAATTGATACCTGCATTGAGGAAAAGTATGGTGGAGTAAGAGCGTGTTTACATATGTTGGATATCAAAAAATGCAATACTAAAATTGCTATAGACCAAATTTGAGCTTAAGAAACACTGCCTGATTGCTTCCTATTCTAGTCACAAACGAGTTATCAAAATTGTAGAGATTTGGCAACAAAAGACCTTGAACAAGAGCGTGCACAATATGCTTTACAAAGGAGCATTTGAAAAATTTAACCTGTCACCCCCAAATTAAACTTGACATCCTCAATTTTCATATTTTCAAAACTGTCTTTGGCTAAAAATAGACCAAATTTTTGTATGTAATTTCCAGTAGTTATAATGAAATTTTTAGTATTGAATAAAATTTTCGGCAGTTTATTTGAAATTTTCGATAAGTAGCATTCAGTTTCGGCAATTTGCAATTTATATGTTGATATCAGAAATTTCAACATTTTTGGTATACCGAAAATTTCAACCTAAGTGAAATTTTCGGTAGTGTTATTTGTTTAATTTTTTTGATAATCAGAATTTTGCTGACAATTTTGAATGTCTCTTCCTCAATTTTTGATTAAGGTAGAAATGAACTTCAACGGAGCTTCTCCTCCTGTAGAGTTCCGGCATATGACATCACGTTTCTTGTCGGCCTGACGTCCAAGTTGAATGAATTGTTGTCTGATACTGAAAATAGAAAAGTGAGAAAGATCGAGTTTCGTGAAGATTGGATTGATAGTAACGAGATGGTGAAATACAACCTTATTGAGTTGAAGACCGACGATAATGTCAAGGAAATGTGGAGATCATTTCGCCGTAGGATAACAAAGGGGCCAATCGAGTTAAATGCTAAGCTTTCAAGGCCTGTTGACGACATAATGGAGATGCCGAAACGTCTATAAGTGTCTGGTAGTGTTTAGGTTTTTCTTATTTATTAATCATATTGTAGTGTTAAGTTTTTTCTGTTTAAGATATGTAATCCATTGTCAGATGTCTGTTAATGTTCATGTTGCAATTTAAGGAAGATCAATAATATTAGCAAATAAAGATGTCTGAATAATATACAAATGATACAAATAATACATAATACAAAACATATCTAAATAGCCCCCCATGAGCTATGTATGTAGCTCGAGATAATCCTGTATAAACCTCGCCATCTGGATTTACCAAACCCACGAGGTTATCCATAATAACTGAAATTATCTGGAGGTGCGGTTGGTCATTGGCGTGATCTGCTGGAGGAGGTGGCGGGGGCACGTCATCAACAGGTACCCCGTCACCAGAAGACCCAACATCAGCTGCAGGTGGGGTGATGCGAGAGTGTGATACAGTTAGGTATCACTCTAAGTAACCATCTCCACACTACGAGGGATGTTGAACAGTGATTGCTCGATCTCTAATTGCACAACCAGAGCTGATGAAGTTACTCTGAAACCACCAATCAATATCTGAAGATGGTATATCTTGAACTGGTCGTGGGATACGCTGAACATAACCATAATGTCGCAGACACCTCTCAAGCGAGTGTCTAGCAACCATGGTCTCCCACCGCATGTAACCTTAATATAATGACGACTCCTCGAACTCACGGTGGAGTATATGACTAGTGTATGGTGTCCAGATGACATCATTTACTGTCAGAGCATCGAGCCTCCTCATGTACTCCGCAACACCACCAGGATGTGCCTGCCTGGCCTTTCATCTCTTCGCTCGTAGGGCCTCCACCTCGTAATGCTGCACCCTCCTGTCGTAGATGGTGGGGAAATGTTTGTATATCGAGCACTGATATCAAAATAGAAACACAACAAATACTAAATAAGAAATGCACAACAAATACACAACAATTACATAAGAAATCAACACCAAATAATAATTTCAAGTATACGTGTAACAGACTCAAATAACCAGCAAGCTGTTTGGTCTCAAAGACTGTCACCACTCCAGGGGCTGTATACAACTAGGTCAACGCAATACACCCCCAAGCCCAACTGGTGTCTTAGAGGCTACTGAAGAGGCACGTGTATCAGACATCGATATAAACACTAGACTCGTCATCAAAGAGAGTATATGCTATTATATGTAGCATGTACGTCCTAGCGGCATCCTCATACATCCCAGCAGCTACAAGCTGATCGTATATCTTTCAAAGCCAAGACATACAAAGGTGAGCACCCCTAGTCTCACCAAACTCGTTCTGCACCTCCGCCTCAAACAATCTCAAATCATATGCAACAACCTGGCATGCAAGGGTCATCCGAAGTACGAGACTCGTTCAGAATCTGTCGCTGATAGGGAGATGAAACAATGCAAAGACATCATTCAGAGTGATAGTCATCTCCCCGAACGGAAGATGAAATAATGATGTTTCTCATGCCACCTCTCAACAAACACACTAAGTAATGGAGCGCCGAGCATGGTTAGGGAGCAATGGACAAAATCAAATAGCTAGAAGTCCAGTATAATCCGACTGATCTGCTTAGGCATCAGAATCTTCGAAAAGTCCTTCATCTTTGAACCGTGCAATGTCACCTTCAGTGTGAGTCGCTCTTGTGACAAGAAAAAATAAACAAATTAGTTGATACCTACTGTGACAAACATATATAAACAAAAATTAAAGTTAAACATAAAAGGCATATACCTCACCCTGCCATAGCCGTAAGGCCACATGCTCAGCATACTCTGTAAGCATCGATCAGTCGATGGGTCCTCCAGGGAATATTCCATCCGTGTGCGTAGAGGGCTCAGTCGAAGGAGCCGTAACCTCTGTGTCAGCAGCAACCGATGGGACCGTCTCAGCAACAACAACATTTGACTGGACCACCCAAGCAACCTCCTCCTCAACAACCTCCTCAACAAACTCCTCATCAACTGGATCAGCAACCGGATCAACAACTGTATTAACAACTGGATGATCAACAAGAACATCTGGCACTACCTCATATGTAGGCAGATCTACTGATCGAACCGGTCGTCGTCGAGTAAAACGAGGTGCCCGGAACTGACCCCACTCAGCCAACCGCTTCCGGTGTGAACCGATTGGGGCCACTCATCCTTCCCGTAGCCTGGAAGACTCATCATCAGCACCCTTGGAAGCCCTACTCTGATCTGCCGCTCGATCAACCTCTCCTTGCAATAGTGTCGTCTCTGCCTTTGGATTTCACTGAAAAAGAAGAAAAGATCAATATTGAAAAAAAAGTGGCAACTACTAGAAATTTCAAAATTTTCGGTATAAAACAAAATTTTTGTACATACCAGATATTTTAAAATTTTCGGTACAAAAACCATGGTGTATACCGGAAATTTCAAAATTTCCGGTACAAAACCAGATTTTTATAACTACCGGAAACATAATTCAATGTTAATACCGGAAATTTTGAAATTTTCGGTACATATTACAATGTAAATACCAGAAATTTCAAAATTTCTTGTACAAAATACCGGAAAATTTTGAAATTTTCGGTGAAAAACTCACTGTTTTCGAAATTTCCGGTATTTCCTCAAGGATTTCAAAATTTTGCCCCAACACTGTAAATTTTGAAATTTTTGAAAATAATTTCGCAGAGTCAATTTTGTCTTTTCATATACTTTGCCGGGGCGTCAGGTCTAACTGGTGGGTGTCAGGTTAAATTCTCGAGCATTTGCTATCTTGATGAAAGGAGCGTGAATTGTAAAGAATTTGCACCCAAACACACAATTATATGTCAATATGTACAAAAAAACAATTATTACATATAGTCCTTAAAATAAAATATTTGTAACAATATCTTGAATCACATACTAAACCCCATACAAGTAGTAAAATCAATTGAAGAAAATTTACCACCACGGTCTAGCGAACAATAAGTCCTATTTCACACTAACAAGCTAAACAAATTAAGGGAATTGCTCTTTTCACTCTTAGTGGTTCTACTCCACTATGAAAAGACTAAAATGTCTCCAACATCCGGAGATGCATCACCACATGAACCTTTTTCACACACAACATGAGATGAAATTGGTGAGAAACTCTTTATTAAAATTTGACCCGTAGATACATCTTCGTAACCTCCTTTAGTTCATTACCTCGTGAATTTTTCGGAGATGTATCTTCAGAATATACTCTGTTAGTTCAAAATAGAAACAAGTATAATAAAAAACTAGCATAATTTAACATCAAAATAAATATTACATGGATAAACATTACATGTTATTAAAAACAAGTGGTTCAGGACTTTGCAGCATTCTTATAATATCTTCGCCTGATCTTTGAATAGTCGTATCCACTTTAATTGAACCGTTTGTTGAGTAACGGTAAAAGGAACTCCATATAACCTTCAAATCATCATCCGTCTTCAGTTCATGTATGGTGAACCATATTTTTCCTTAGTTGTCTCCAGTTCAAGCACTGAGAGACCCTATTTATAGAAGTTGTATAGCAATAATGACCTTACAAGCAAGATCATATATTCAGGAAAGACTTCGGAGAAACATATCCGGATCCTTTTTTTTCAAAAATTAAGGGTTTATCTAGAGATGCATATCCGTATAGTTCCATGTTTTTGTTTTTTTTTTTAAATAATTAGAAGTTGTATTTGTAGATGCATCTCTGGATCCACCCAAAAATTATGCAGAACAAAACCAAGGTATTATGCAGAGCAAAATTTCAAAACACAAAAATTATCCAAAAAATACCATCCAATTTATAACATTATGTAGTGCGTTACATACAAAAAACATGTTACATTGCTAGATTATAATTAAAATGCATCAAAACATATGTCACTACCTAAATCTATCGGTGGCTCATTCTTTGACCTTTCCTTATTTACTTCTCGTTCAATGTCGCTCACCTTGGTAAACTCTTCCATCCTTTTTAGAAAGTGATCCGACCACGTTTCAACATCTTGTGTGAAATATGCCGTCCACTCCGGTGATTCGTTGGTATAGGACATCTCAGTTTCAAATAAACCTAAACAAAATGTAATTTTTTTGATAGCCAACCAATACACATGATGCGTTCAAATGGGTTTTAAGGTGGGTTACTCCAAAGTAGAAAGAATGTTTCCGAGAAACCATATCGTGTTAAATCAATACACACCCTATTATAATCACTTGCTATAAGGTGTCCCATTTTCGGGAAACACGTCCATTTGTCGAATGGAGCCGGACCCTTAAGACAAGGAACTAGAGCATCGAGAATTACATCGTAATTTTCTTTGTTCATGTATAGATTTGTGTATGATTCTATATGCGTCTTCATCTCTTGTATAAGACGACGATATACAAAATGGTAGTCGTTCTCTCCTTTATCGAGCAAACTCGAAACAACTCAAAAATCACAGTTTCCATCACCTTTAATATCTACGATCCCCTTAATGTATTTGTGCATAAAAAGCGACATCTCTTCAATATGTTTGATTTTTGGTAACAGAGGTGAAGAAGATGGTTTTCTAATGCAAGCACCCTTGAAAATATTTTTTTGGGACCTTGGAGCCGTAGAATCTGGGAAATATGAGTAAACATGTTTAAAGTATGAAGGAAACCATCTCATGGAGTTGTCACTTTGTGCCAGCTTGACCTTTTTAGGGGCAACTTTGGTTTTAACCAGTTCTTACGGTGGTTTCAAATCTGTTGTTTATGAAGATGCAATCTTCCTTAATCAATTTCATGGTGTCATCATCTTTCTTGAATCTCTCTGGGATCACTTCCCACTCGATCATGATAAATATGTTTGATTTATCATCCTTCATCACACCATCATCATCATCAAAATAAAGCCCTTTCCAATGAGTGCAAATGTCATCCATGCGTATTGGTTTTTCAATCTTCATCTTTGAAATTAAACATTCACACTTCGAGCTATCTGAACCTATTTTATCTGCTCGTTTGGCTTTGTGGAAAATAAAATTCAAAGCTGCCTGAGATACTTTGCCAACCAATTATGAATAAAGGATGTTGTCTTTGAAGCAGTGTTCTAACACAATAATTCTTTGACAAAAAGATGTATGTATCTTATTATGATGATTTCAAAGCATTTGGTCTACGACGTCCCAATCTCGAAAAAAATCAACTTTACTATTTCCCAACCAATTCTTCAGTCTAGTATGTGCAGATTCAACTCTGTTAGTTATTGTATTGCCAAAATGTTGAACCCGATCGTTCCATGCACAAACAATCTTCTCTTTTACCTGATCTAGAATAATGCCATCAACATATTTATGCAAATATGGATATATCATGCACACACTCCTGAAATGTAGAATAGATTCGACATATAATTTTTTTGTGGAAGAATGTATTATTAGATTCCATGCATCCATTATATTTTCCACCACTACACCAGGTTTGACAAGTTTTCCATCTACACGTTTGACATGTTTCGTGCCAACTGCAGATTTTACTCGACTTCTCACATTTTTGGTTATGTGATACTTATAAGGTAATGGAGATGATGTAGAAAACACCGTCGCAACCAAATTCATCAGTGTAGTGACATGATCAGTGATTATGACTCGTGGCATGTTTTCTTGGTCCTTCAACATAGTCTTGCACATTTCCAATGCCCATGTAACATCGTAATCTTTTTTGGATTCCAAAAATGAAAAACCTACTGAATAGGTAATCTCGATAGAAGTAACAACAACGATTTCCAGGAGTGGATGTCTATACTTGTTTGTTTTGTATGATGAGTCAATTATAAACACGAAAAGAAAAATGTTGAACAACTTGACGGAATCAGGATGACTCCAACATATATCTCGAATTATGACTTTGTTCTCACAAACTCTGTACCTCAAAACATAATGTTCATCATCCAAAAGCTTCAAGAGTTGTTGCATCTCAGATTTTAGTCCTCTTACGACCTTGTTGTCTCAACACACACGTTATATATTTTCTTGATATTTGAAACACTTAGAGGTCTTTTCCGTTTCATAGATGCGAGTATGTTTTTTGGCACCACAATGTTTAATGTCATGTCTGAAACAAGTTCTCTCTACTTTAACACAAGGTGACATACAATGGGATGACAAACTAGTATGTCATTAAATGAATGATTATGTATATCAAAAATCCCATTAAATTTCTATGTCTCATCCTTTATACGATATATACGCAATTTAAACAAACACTCACATTTCCTTGATCCAATGTCGTCTCATTTAAACTTCCTACTATTTGGTTGGTATGTGCCACTTCTTTCGCATATCATTGTTAAGAATGCTTATCTTCTATCCGAATCATTTTTCAGTCCTTCAGATTACAACGCCAAACCCCAATTTTACGGCCTCCCCGTGGACTCATTGTAGCATATGTTCCACAAACAATAAACACTTGCACGAACATCTACCTCGACAACAACCGGTCGAACACCCGGTTTAACATCATAATTCGCTTCATCCAGTTTAACATCACCATCCACTTCATTTGGTTTAACATCATGCTTCACTTCGACCGGTCTAACATCCACACTCACAATAGCTTTGGGAAACATATATGGGTGCACCATATCTATTACCACCAATAAAAGAAAATCATATTAAAAATAAAACTAACAGAAAAATCTGAAGATGCACATCCGAACCACACCTAACTTCGTCCGGAGATGCATATCCGAATTCAACGTTTGTTTTTCAGCTCATAAACATGATTAATGCAAGGAATGAGGGATGAAGTGAAATGATCTTGAACTGCAATTCCAACTTGTTTTTTTCCCCTTTGAAGTCATGAAATACAAGAATGATGTTTTGGTGTTTAAAAGTTGATTGAGAATGAGAGACATTTTTTTAAGGGTTTTGCAATGAAGTGTGTTCTTAGCATGAGTAGAAGATCATGCAAAGTGGTATTTTATTAAATTTTAGGCTAGGCATTTCTAGAGACGCATCTCCAGAAACATCGGTGACTTGTTATTTAAATCAGTTGCGTGAATAACAAAATCCCATAAATGAGTGCATGAGGTATTTTAGAGATGGATCTTCGAATACACCTAAATAGTATATGGAAATGCATCTCCGGATCATATATATTTTTAAAATTGGAGTAAATCTCAGGAAAGCGAAGATTGGTATGATTTTGGGTGCGCCTAGAGATGCATCTCTGGATGCATAAGGGCATTTTTGAGTTTTCATGTGTGTTAGAGGCACCACCAAGAGTGGAAAGAGCATTCCCCTAAATTAAACCTTCGATCCTATACCACTTAAGATGAATGATTTATAATTCTGATTGTTTGATTTGGTAGCATGACTAAAATTCAAATCTATTGGTTGAATGAATTAGATTTCTAGAATAAAAAATAAATTGAATTTACAAGTAAGGGGGGATTTGCTTAGGGTTTTTAGTTTAAGGGGAAATAAATTTTTTAATATTGAAGATGATACAAAATTCAAGTAGGCCATTCAATCCACGTGACTCAATTAAATGTCGAGTCATGCATAATGTTCATTACACCCTACAAATCCTATGAAAATATGAAAATTTTCTTTTGCATTGTCTGGAGATCGAAATTCGTATGCACCTAAAATATAACAAATCTCTTTACCATTAGAAACATGTCCCCATCCAAGTAAAAAAAAAGCACAGGTTACAAAATTCAGACACACTCTTTAACAATTAAAACCGAAACAATTCAAATGGAAAAACGAATTTTGCATAACATTACATGTGTAGTATTCTTCATCATCATAACTTAAATATCCTTAAGCCCTTCCAATATGTTCTTGCATTCTTGTTCTAAGATTTTTGTTTGCAAACATAATTCTATTGTATTTCGACATCAAAAGGCGCAAAATTTATTGAAATTTCAGGTAATGTACATGTATATAGTTGGTCATCATTTTTATAATCTGGTTTTTCTTTATATACTATGAACACATATTTCGAAGATTAAAATACAAATTCTTGAAGGATTGGTTCGAAAATTGAAATTTGAATTCGTTCAATGTTGATTGGATTTTTTTATTGATTGTAGTTATAGTGCACCCTAATGATGTGATCAAAGCTAATGCATCTAAGGATGATGATCCGAAATTACCCCAATAAGTTGTTATCCACGTTAATGTTTGATTTTTTTAACCAATAAACATGAATTTACTCTACACGAGCATATGCTTCAATGGGTCCACACGAAGGTTGTTATATTAGGGGTTGACATTGTTATCGGGAGGTTAGATTCTAGTTATGATAGAAGACAAACATTTGTTATAATGATATGTGAAAGAAGTGACAAATATAAAGAACCTATATGGAAGTTGAAATGCGATGAAATTAGAACAAATAAATGTGGATGTCATTTTAAGTTGTGTGGGTACCACAAGATGAATAATACATTAACATTTAATTGATTTGTGGTGTACATAATCATGGTTTGTGTCACAAGTTAGCTGGTCATCTGATTGTATGTCGTCTGAATTTTGAAGAGAATAAACTTGTTTCAAACATGACATTGAAAATGGTTCAACCCAAAAACATACTCGCAACTTTGAAAAGGAAAAGACCCAAAAGTTTTTCATATATTAGGCAAGTATACAATGTTCACAATCGCAACAACAAGTTGATAAGAAGTCAAAGGTCTGAAACACAACAATTATTCAAACAATTGGATGATGATCATTATGTATATAGGTACAAAGTGTGTGAGGATAGAAAAACTGTTTGCGATATATTTTGGGCTCATCCCGATTCCATCAAATTGTTCAACACATTTACCACTGTGCTGATAATTGATTTAACATACAAGACTAACAAGTACATACTTCATCTTTTGAAAATTGTTGGTATTACTTATACAGAGATGACTTATTCAATTGGCTTTGCGTTTTTGGAATGTGAAAAAGAGAATAATGTTACATATGCTTTGGAACTGTGTTAGAATATGTTGAAAGACCAAGAAAACATGTTATAGGTAATTCTCACCAATCACAATGTTTCCTACATCATATGTTTTACTGTGTAGGTATCATATAACAAAAAAAGTGAGAGATAAACTTAAGCCAGCGGTAGGGAGCAATCAAATCAAGGGTGAAGATGGGAAAATGGTCAAACCTAGTTAGATAATTGAAATCATAATGGATGCTTGGATTGTTATAATGAATTCTTCTACAAAGAGTTATGTGACATATCTGTTATATAGTTCAAAAGGGTGTGTATAAAATATCTGTATTTCTTGAAATATGTTGAAAGTACAATATTTTACTAGGTGAATAAGAAGATTGTTTGTGCATGTTCTGATCAAGTTAGACGCTTTGAAAATACCATAACTAATAGAGTTGAGTCTGTTCATGTTACATTAAATATCTGGTTGGGAAATAGTATGGGGGTTTTATGTAAAGGTTGGAATAAGTGAGCTAAATGATTCAAAATCAGCATAACGAGATACATACATCATTTGGTTGAAAAATCACATTATTATAACATAAACTCAAAGACAAAAATTTGTCCTCACAGTTGGTCGACGATATATCTCGAACGGGATTGAACTTTATTTATCACGAACCTGTACACACAGAGAAACTAGGTCAAAATAACTTCAAGTGTGGTTCTACACTTAGAAAAACATACAATCTTCCTTGTGATTGTTTAATTTACAAGAAGTTGAAACTTTAAAGACCTATACATATAGATGAGGTTTACATGTACTGGAAAAAGCTCTGGTTTGATGATGAACGTGTGATTAATGATGGTAATTCAGATATTGCTATTATAACAGAATGAGAGGTGATTCAAGAGATACTTTTGAAAGCTGATTATAACATGAAATTGCATATCAAAGAGCATATGTACAAAATAGCCTATCTAGAAACCACAAATGTGAAACCCCTCGAATCTGGTAAAAACTAAGGATGCTCATAAGAAGGTCAAACCAACACCGAGTGACAACTCAATAAAGCGGCCACATAGAGGGAATTCAGATTTCAATATTCAAAATAACCCCTGAGACATGATTCTTTTTGTTTGCTTCATACATGATAAAAAGAATGAATTCATATTTCAATATTCAGACTAATCATTTAGACAAAATTCCTTGTGTCTACTTCATACATGATAAAATTGTGTGAATCTAGATTTCAGTATCCAGGCTAACCTTTGAGATAAGATTGTGTTTGTATGGTCCACAATGGTCTAAAACTCATAAATATGTTTCATATATTATTAACAAAAAACGACAAAATAAATCAAAATTGGTGTATTGCATTTGTTTACTTCAATGACATGAAACTTTCTTTTGAATTTAAAGTCATAGGATGCGTTTGATGAGTAAAAGGGTAAGTACAAGACAAAACAATACAGTACAAACCTTGAAAGTATTGAACAACTATTTCTCGACTAAGATGTTTGATGGCAATGAACAAGACTAATCAAATAAAATGAAATTTATTACAATGCCCTTTATAAATGTAAATATTAATAGAGGAGAATATGTTTTAATAGTAAATAATATATATATATATATATATATATATATATATATATATATATATATATATATATATATATATCTGTGTATGTATGTGCGTGGGTGTGTGTGTGTGTGTGTGTGTGTGTGTGTGTGTGTGTGTGTGTGTGTGTGTGTGTGTGCGTGTGGGTGTACGTGCGTGCGTGCGTGTGCGTGTGTGTATGCGTGTGCGTGCGCACGCGTGTGTGTGTGTGAGAAAGAAAAAGAGAGAAAGAGAGAGAGAGAGATTTGAATTTCTATATTTAATCTCCATCATTTGATCTAGTTTTATTTTTTGTTTGTTGTTGGTGGTCTACGGACACATCACTACTACGAAAAACCCATTTAACAACAATTGGGAATGACATATAATGACGCGGGCGAAGGCGTTGTTATGTAGATTGTTGTTGTATCTTTGATGTTTCTACAACGGTCTGGAAACCGTTGTTGTATTCTGGAAAACGCGCTATATATTGCAACGGTTAGTTGTATCAACCGTTGTGAAATATATTATTAATCACAATAGATATTAGTTTCAACCATTGTGAAATATATTATCAATCACAAAGGATATTAGTTTCAACCGTTGTTACATGTACCCTTAGTTTAATATATACAAATGTATATTGCTTGTTTTACCATACACCTAGTTAAAGAATTACAACCATTAAATTGGTAAAGAAATATATAATCTGAAAATTAAAATATTCTTGAAAACCAACTTAAACACACCACTGTTTTTCGAATTGCATCCATTTCATTCAGCACATTGAATGTTCCTTAACACATAATATACGATTCAATGGTCTGATTCACTCTACTCATCGATATTTTTAATTATATAGTTTACCTCTCCATCGCCCAAAATCATCGCGATTTTATCATCATAACAATCATGATCATAAAAACCACGATGATTTTTGGCGATGAATAGGTAAACTATATAATATAAAAGATATCGATGTGTAGAAGGAATCAGACCGTTGAATCGTATATTATGCGTTAAGGAACATTCAATGTACTGAATAAAATGGATGCGATTCGAAAAACATTGACATGATAATGGTTGGTTTTCAAATACATCTTAATTTTTAGATTATAAGTTTCGATACCAATTTAACAGATTGCATTTTCATTAAAAGGATAGTAAAACAAACAATATACATAGTATATAATAAACTAAATTTCATATGTACAATATCAGAATAATAAACTAAATTTCATATGTACAATATCAGAATGAATTCATATATATGTACCTCATTAGAATGAATTCATATATATATGTACCACAATCATCATCACCATGTGAAACAACCTTAAGAAGTGGGAAAGCAATGAAGAAAATTAGTTATTATTCAAAACAAAACAAGCAAAATTAGAAACAAACCCTAAGAAGTGGGAAGCAATGAAGAAAATTAGTTAGTATTCAAAACAAAACAAGCAAAAATTGAAAGAAAACGCTAAGAAGTGGGACTGTACCATAACAATGAAGTTCACCTTGCTTGTGAAGCATTGAAGTCGAATCTGTGCAAAAAGAGAACAATCAACAAAAACATCATGAAGCAAACGAGATAATGAGTACTATTTAACAAAAAAATTGAAGTGGAAGACTACCTTATTTTCCATAAACAATATGTACATTACGCTTGCTACCGCCAGCATCATCACCATGTTCATCTAGTTTTAGATTCTGCAAGAAGAACTACAAGGAGGAAGAAGCTTAAATCAAAAGCTTCATACTTCTTGTATTTCTTCTCGCAGATTCTAAAAAAAAGATGAAGTTTGGGTGCTAGGGTTTCGCTGTGAAGGAAACGACGCGACTGTCAAAACGGAAAAGTTAATTCCCTTATATAGGTAAATTTTTCACAATGGTTTTCTTAAATAACCGTTATGATAGATTATATATTAATTTAATAATATCACAACAGTTAGTTATAATAACCGTAGCGATACCCCTTATACGTGGTACAAGGTTCGACACCAGGCAACAACATTTTCCTAAAATTACGCCTGGATTATAAGTGATATCGCTACGGTCATCACTTATAACCGTCGTAATATTATTAACCATTGCACTTCCCAACATATGAACAGTTTACAAGAAAATATCGTTCCAGAATATGAACGGTTTACAAGTTATCATCATTACAAGCATTAAACTATCAGTCTTTTTATCTTTAACCTCATCTATAAATAGACAATTTTACATATCAAAATAATATATTCTTCGTAACAATGAGTTCAACAAATGAGAATCCTAGAAACCTCAATGAGGAACGTCAGGCGCCAATCCAGGAGGTCATCCAACCAGCAACTGCCAACTTCAGGGATGCCTTAAGGGTAAGGAAGGATAAGAAGAAGAAGAAGAAGAAGCCGAAGAAGAAGAAGATAAAGAAGAAAATGAGGCCTGTATATTATGATTCCGATGAGGGGAGTGAGGAGAGATGTCTAGATTATGAAGATGCATTTTATGCTATGGGCTCTGACAATGATCTTGATATGTAATATGTTTATCAATGTATTCTCAATGGAATATTAAAAAAAAATTATCTCTATATATGTTCATCTCTTACAATTTTATTTTTTAAGTTATATATATACTCTATTGCACTTAAAAATACTAAAGAATACATTGCTGGGAATATACATCATACATTACATGGCATTAGACATGTTTAAAAAATTAATACATGTTTAAAATCTAACAATATGACAAAAAATACATTGCTGTGAATCGAAGCGTGATACATGTATTAGAACGGTCTTCTAATACAAGCGTGTTAAAATGTAAAAATATGGGAAAAAAATATAGTAGCTGGGAATCGAAGCTTGTTACACAGCTTGTATTACAACGGTTATGTAATACAACCGTCGTTAAACACGGCGTTATAAATTTTTAGTCCTTATACAACGGTGGGATACGAAACCGTGGTAAACCTGGCATCGTTAAATGGGGTTTTCGTAGTACTGCATGGCTAGATGATCAGTTGTTGGATCTAGATCCAGATGGTGGGACCGGTACGTTCCATCATTTAGTGGATATTCATGGTCCTTAGCATGATAGCCACTAGATCTAATCCTAGGGCCTTGAGTCAATTCATCTAGAGGTCTTGAGATGAGATTTAAGCCATATGATCTCAATCATATGGTCCTGATTGATCCAAGGTTTATTTTTGTTTATTTTTGTTTCGCTTTCAAGTTGTAAGGCCCATTTGTGTTAGGGCCCTAACCCATTTGCTTAGTTTCACCCCTTCTTTTAGTCACACATCCCCAGTTGGGGCCTCTTTGTGTGCGTGCGTGCACGTGTGTGTTTATGTGTGTGTGTGTGTGTGTGTTTGTGTGAGAGAGAGAGAGTGGGTGAGAGAGAGAGAGGGAGAGAGAGAGGGAGATAGAGAGAGAGGGAGAGAGAGAGAGAACTTTCTTCTCTAGGGATTAAACAACCAATAAGAATTTTGAACATAAGTTTGTAGGGAATCTTCATGCTCTTCCCTTTTTCAAAGTCATCACACTTCTCAAACAAGTCTGACTTGATCAGAGTGGAATATTGACTTCCATCTTTAGAGTTTAGGATGCATTTTCCTTCATTAGCAACACAAATCAGCTTAGCAATATATTTGGTAACACTAACACCCATTACAGTTGATCTAATTTCAACTTCTTTGAACTCTTTCAGACCCATTTCCGCTCTTGTCTTCCCTCTATTCGCTTCATCTACAACAATCTTCCCTATTTATTCAAAATACGTAGCAATTTCATCATATATTATATACCTCAACCCTAACCCAGAAATCTTTAACCAAATAAGGATATGTTGGAGTTTTAAGTACATCAAAGAAATGCAACCAGCCTTTGTTAGACAATGGCAATTGATCTAGAATGGGGGTTGAATAGATTACTACTTTTTAAACATAGTCGACGTTAAATTTTTTTTTAAAACGTTTGCGGAAGCAGCCGAGGAACTACGTCGTCTAAAAAAACCGTTATCGAAAAGATCGGATATGCGACAAGCCAAATGGAATAACAAGCTTAATGAGAATTCGAATCACTAATTTGAGTATTAATCAATACAATTAAATTCACTTAAGTTTGTGCAATTTCCAATGACTTATAAAACGTAAACTAAAATTGACAATTTCACAAACAGTTTGTGAGCGATCAATTTATCAAACACTTGGTGTGTAAAACACCCCAAGTGTTAATTTCTATGTAAATGTAGTGCAAAATTTTTCCAATTACAATCAAAGTGATTGTAATGAGTTTTCAAACCAGATTTTCAACACTACACTATAACAAAATTTTATCGATCAATTGATTTTTCACAAACGTAAACAGTTCAAAAATTAAAGAGATAGGGAAAGAGAGAACAACACCGAATTTGTTTAGGCAGTTCCCCTTTCGTCCCCGCTTCGGGTACGTATTTACCCAATTCTAAAACTAGAATTGAGATATGTATTATCTTGTTGCAAATGTTTTTACAAGAGAAGCGCTAGTCACCACACACTCAAGAATACTTGTTGATGTTGATACTATGCCTTCTCTCCCCTTGATTCAAGTCGAATCAAGTGCCTCGAACTTGTTGAATAAACCTCCGTTTACCGCTACTAGATTGAATGAACCCACCGATTTTCAATCACCTTCGTACGGCTGATTTCAATCACACATAGTTCGAACCCAAATCTTTCTTACACAATCCTCCGATTATCGCTACTAGATTGAACGAACCCACCGTTCTTCAATCACCTTCGCTCGGCTGAATCTATGAAGCAAAGATTTGTCCCAAAACCCCCAAATTCACACGATCTTGGAGGACAAAACCCTAGAGGTTTTATTGGAAGAAAAACCCACCGAATCTCTACCCAAAACAAGATTACAACCAATCCTATGTTTGGACGTTATGACTCTTGATCAAGCACAACAATCAAAATAGATGATTATGTGTGATTTTTGATGAATGCGAGATGAGAGTGAAGATGAAGAGCAAAAGTTGTATATTTTCAAATTACTTCTTGTTGTGAAAATGGTGCAAATGATTATTTATATGAGAATGAATGAATGCAAGAAAAGATGACTTTGGAAGCACAAAATAACTTACTTTTGAGTGCAAACGAGCGATGAATCGACCTATGCAGAGCTATGAGTCGACTCATAGGTGACAAAATTCATCAAATAAAAAACATTACAGCATGAGTCGACTCATGAGTCGACCTACAAAAGCTATGAGTCGACTCATAGAGGACTGAATGCTCCAAAAAGAATTTCCTTCAGCATGAGTCGATCTATACTGTGAGTGAGTCGACCTATACACATGAAAAATGCCAAAAATATTATTTTTGATAAGAAGTATGATTCTAAATGTCTCCTACATGTTTTAGGAATGATTTTAAACATTATGAAGCATGGATGCATGGCTTAGATAAAGTGATACCATCCAAACTACACAATAACTAAACTTCTTAGTTTTGACATCATTAAAACACGCAAAGGTACAATGATAGGGAACCTTGCCTTCATATACTCCCTCTTTATGATGATGGCAAAACTTTCAAAAAAAAAAGTCACATACTCCCCCTGACTACATGCACATGCTTCCACTGTAACTTGTGAGCTTCCACTACTTTAAGTTGCCTTTTTTGTATTTCTCCCCCTTTGACAAAATCAAAAAGAGAAAGACAAGTAACATTCATCAAAAGTAAAGCATTCATAATCATAAAAGAAACCACAAGAAATTTGCAACACGAATCAAGCATTAACACACATTCAGATATAATGTAGTTAATACAAACATAGTAATTAAATTAAACAAGACAAAATGCAACATAAACATAGATTTTAAGACAAGTCTTGAAGGGAAATAACACAATGCAAAACGAGAAACATAAAATGACATGCTAGAGAATACGGAAAATGCTAATGATTTAGGTCTATGACCTAAATGGTGTGTAGAAACATGCAAATCACTCCAACCGCTCATGCAATTCATTGATGCTGGTAGTCAAATCTTCAATGCTCATAGAGAGTTGACGATGTTAAGTTGTAGATGACACAACCATTTTATCAAGGCGACCCAAAATAGTTGAAGCAAATGTGTCAAAATTTTCATTTTGATGTCGAATTTGTTCATGAATGGTGTCGTATGTTGTTGTTGAATATCAGCAAAATTCTGATTCTGAATTTGCATGTTGCGAAGCATCTCAAGCACTGCAGAATTATCCGTTGAAGAATGAGTAGGAGAAGGAGGCACGTATGAAGTGTTATAGTTGGACCAACCTATCTGCTTCCAAGTACCCCAACCTTGATTACCTTGATCTTCTTCAACCGGAGCAACACCTAACCAAGCTGGATTATCATCTGTGTCCATAGGATGATCTTCCTCATCATCATTTTGTTCTTCTTCTTGAACCTCATCATTGACAATATTACTAGAACTAGCACCCCTAGGCTTGAAGACATATTTCTTTAATTTCTTGTCCCAAATGTAACCCATGAGACTTAAAGTCTTTCTACTAAACTCATGGTCAGGAGATGGATACACATAAGGAATACCAACCACAACAATATTGTGATAGTCCAGAATAGTTTGGATCAAAGATCCATAGCAAAGTGCGAAACCTTTACCACTATCTTTCAAGGCATAGATTCTTTTAGAAAAATAGTAAGGCCAACACACTTTAACCTTCTTTTTTAGAAGATACATGAGATGAACCTCGACTTGGTTAACACGCGAATATCCCCCTTTCTTAGGGCGCAGCACATGAGAGACAATCCAATGTAAAATGCGATCTTCCATATTCAGATAACCAGTAGTAACATGCCTTGGGAAATTTTCGCTAGCAACATGTCATACCCTAAATTTTGACGACAAGATTTCACATCATTGTGCAATTCATCACCATAATATGGATGTACCTTCATGCCTCATCAATCCTCTCAAAGATTGTGGAGCATTCACCTCAACCAAATATTAGGGTTTTGAGCTCTTTTAGAGGCATCCAAGCAAAGGATCAATCAAGAATTGACATAATCTTCAACTTTTTAAATCTTTAAAACATCCATGAAGGAAAAAGGGGTCTCCCACATCAAGAATCAAGCATAATAATCCAACATTTCAAGTTGATCAAGCCTCAAGATCATCAGTGTCACCAAATTAGGGTTTTGATCGACCAAGGCCTCCAGAGGGAAATTTTCATCTGGGAATGAGCCAATACTTCAAAACATGATTCAAGAAGCTCAAAGGGACCTAATGAGTCCAATCATGAGTTCAAAATAGCCTCAGGGGATGCATTCTTCAAAAATCAGGAATTAGGGTTTTCTTCACCTAATTCACCCCTAAGTTGACTTTTGGAGCAAGGCATGAGCCAAGACCTCAAGAAATGTTTTGAAGACCTCAAATATCTTATATTTATCCTATCGTAAGTTTAAATTGACACAAATAACTTGATTCATGAGGAATATAAAGATTCAAATTCATCTGGGTCATAAACTAGGGTTTCTGAGAAAAAGTCAACCCCACCTTTGACTTTTGACCAAGACATGATCTCAAACCTTGGGACATGATTCAAGACACTCTAAAACACCTATGGAATCCATCCATTAGGTTCAATTTATCCCAAGGGCTTGATTTCATAAAGGATCACAAAGTTTGAAATTCATCTGATAAAAAGTCAACTGTGATCAAAACCAAGTTTGACTTTTGAGTTTCTTGACAAATATGGCCTCTTCAAGTAAAAAACAATGTTAACTTGTGATTTGGATCATAATCAATCAAGAAAAATCAAGAAAAATGAGGTTACTTGCAAAAAGGGCAACCTTGAGAAACTTGAAATCTTACTAAGTTATGGAAAAAACATGATTTTTTACCCAACTTTGCAAGGCCATAACTTGTGATCCAAGCAACCATTTTCTTCCATCCAAAGCTCAAATGATAAATCTTTTTACATACTACAAGTTTGTCAACTACACCACATTCCAAATATTCATGGATTTTAAGTTATAGATTGGGCAAAATCACAAAAATTAAGAAGTGAACATTCTTGACACTTTGTGAAAATTTGCCAAGTTTTTCAACTTTGGACACCAATGTTCAAAGGCACTTTTCATCATGATCCAAGATGAATCAAGACCAAATGAAAACATCAAAGTTGAAGTATGATATGTGGGCTTTTTATAAAGTACAAGATCCTCCCATGATTCAATTTGAGCAAGAAGTTATAAGCCTCACAAAATGGCATTTTTCATCCTGGTTTTATAAGACAGATTTCACAACACAACTTGGTTTTGTCATTTTTATGACTTGGCAAGCCTTGTAACCATACAAGACAAGTTTCTAAGATGCAATGCACCTGTTATCTGTAGAGGAATCACACCATAGGCCTTGCAAGTCAAGACACTATCCCTTAGGCATGTGAAATTAAATGTTGCTAATCCAAAAACTCTAAGTTTGTCATGAAGCATTAAAAGGGTGCATAGAGGTGGCATGTATCAGTCCATAACTATCCAAATGAGTCAAGATTAGTCCAAGAATCAGAAGACCATAGGCCTGTAAGTTCAGTCCAAGTCAATGGCTAGATGAAACTTTGTACTCCTAGCCATATCCATTGGATAATAGGATGAACCAGCCCCCATTCATTATTCCTTGCAAAATAAACTTCCTCTACTATAAATAGAGTTCATTTATGACTGATTTCAATACACCAAAACATCAGAATACATGTTTTCCACCATTTCCCTCTTGAACCTCAAAAATTCATTTTCAAAGAAGTGAGAATCGTGTTTTGAAATAGAGAGCAATTCAGCTCAAACCAATGGTTCTAACACCGCACATATATCATATATGAATGATCTAAACGCTTGAACAACATCTGTAACACCAGTTTCATCAAGTTCATACCTCACTCCAAAGCCATCTGCAGTTGGAGTTGTGCCCACCAATCTAGAGGTTTTCAATCCATTCCAAGCTTCTCAACACACTCACTAGGGTCCATTGAAGTTGTCCAGATCATTCAAACACATCTATAACACCTACAACTGAGGATTCAAAGGTAAGCCTGGACTCTTCAAACTCCATGATCCATGCATCATAAATGTGTTTTCAAGTTACCAACATGTTTCTGCACTTATGTCGAGTGTTTCCCCTCAATCAATTGCTTTATATCTATCTTGTATAAAATTTCATAGTGTTCTTGCAAAAATTAGGGTTCATCTGTTCTTCACGTGATTTCTCACTCTACACTTAAAAGAAATGCAATTAATTGGTATCATTGAAATCCTTGTTAAAAAACACACAACTTTCATATTTATATCGTGTAAAATCATTACGTATTGAGAGAGATATGAGAGGTTTTTCAAATCATCCATGGCGGGCACGAGCGAGGAAGAAGAAGGAGCCGTTGGCGCCCTTTTTCAAATTTTTGAATTTTTTAAATATTTTTAAATATTTTCAATTATTTTCAAAAATTCATATCTCTCTCATTTTTAATCTTTTTCAAATGATTTTTTAAACATAAATCATTTATACATTTTAATATTTTATTCCACAAAAAAATAAAAAAAATATTTTATATTTGATATATTTTTTAATTTTTTAAAGAATTTCTTTTTAATTGTTTTAAACATTTTTAAATGAATTCTTTCTCTTGATTTTTCAAAACCAATTGAATTTCAAACCATCATGTGAATAAAAACATCTATTTTCAAACATTTGTCAAAATTCATAACATGTTTATTAAATATATTTGATATTTTTGTATAATTTTTATTTAATTTTCTTTGAAAAAAATGCATTTTTATTAAAATTAGTGTTTTTTTCCTTGATTTTAAATCTTTAAACTTTCTTTAAAAATATTTTTGGGCCTCTAATAGAGTATAAGACCCAACCCCTTTGTAAATAAATAATCTTGAGTCTCTGTCATAGTATAAGTCCCAATGCGATTTTCAAAAATAACGGTGCGTCTACTGTTTTTTCATCTGGGCTTCTCCTTGAGTATAAGCCCACTTTTCTTTCTTTTAATAAACATTTTGGGCCTCTAATAGAGTGTAAGACCCAACCTCTATGTACATAAATAAGTTTTGGGCCTCTGTTATAGTATACGTCCCACAACGTCTTTCGATATCACAGTGCGATCACTGTTTTCAAAATAAGTCATCTGAGCTTCTCCTTGAGTATAAGTCCCAATATTTTGTACATAGACTTTATTTTAAACAATAAACGACCTCTATGGTCCTCTCTTTGAGTTGTAAGGCCCATACCTCTATTTTCAAAATCATTTGTCTGTTTTAAACTGGTACTAAGGAGCATTATTCCCGGTGAAATTGCTCTTAGACCACTTGGGCCTCTCTTTGAGTTATAAGCCCCAAAATTTCTTTTCATTCAAATAACAACAACTTTCTTTAAATTCAAATTCAAATTCAAAGTTTTCTCGAAACTTTCTTCAATTTCTCAAAACCCTAATCATACAGTTGTAATTCAATACAACCAATCATAATACACTTGGGCCTCTTTTCAGAGTGTAAGACCCAATACCTTTTCAATTCAATGCATGCTTGTTTATATACCTGTTAATTCAATTATCTGTGTATACTTGTGCATATCTGTTTAAGTTCCCTCAGCAGTTAGGTGATCCTCAATTCACACTTAGGATAAATAGTAGGATACTCATAACTTAGTTAATTAACTAGTTCCCTCATAGGAAACTTCCCCAATACAGTCTACCTCATCTCGGGCTTTATTCAATATGAAACAAAGAAAGACATTATTCCTGGTGAAACTTTTCTTAAGACTCTCAGAACTTAGAAACATATAAAAGAAATTCATTTCCCCAGAGAGGATTAATTCCCGGTGAATCCTCTTTTGAATTTCTTCAAACCTTGGAACTGTTCAACAAAGAAAGGATTATTTCCCGGTGAAACCTTTCTTGAACTTTTCTTAGGCTTGGACCAACAGGCTTCTTTAAAGTGCCCCAGCCTACTCTTGGGCTTAATACAAGGACCAACAGGCTTCTTAAAAGTTCCCCAGCCTCCTCTTGGGATTAGTACAAGGACTCAAAGGCTTCCTAAAAGCATATGATAGAATTCAATCATCTCTACTAGTTCAATCCTCAGGGAAGTCAAAACTCTAGGACATCCAATCAGTCAAGAGTTGATCTTCATCTCTAGAACCATCACCCTCCTCTTGGGCATCATACAAAGATCTTTCTTCAACCAGAGTCTGTATCTTCTTAAAAAACTTGGATAATCTCAGCCTTCCATTGGGCTTCATACAATTAGACTTGGAAAGTCTCACCCTCATAGCCTCCTCTTGGGCTTAGTGCAAGGACCCACGGGCTTCCTAAAAGCATATGATAGATCCTGATCATTTTTACCAATACATCAATTCCCTGAAGAGTCACAACCTCTAAGGTTTTTAAACTCATCTTTAAATCCCTCCGGACCCCCAACAAGGCTTAACTTTCATCTTAGAAATCCCCAACCAGGGCCAGATTGACATCAACAAATCCTCAAAAGAATCAGAGCCTCATGGCATCTGATAAATCAACTCTGCTCAAATCACCAGCAAGAGTTAGTTTCCCTTTAGATTCCCTAACACAGTTTAGACCTTCTCCTGAATTTCAATAATCCTCAACAAGAGTCAGCCTCCTCTTAGGCTTCATATAAGGATTTCTCCAGTCAGCCTCAATCTTGGGCTTTGTACAAGACAGATATCATACTCCCCAGTTGAGTCAATTTTCTTTGAAACTACACTCAAACTCTCCAGCTTCATCATCTTGGGCTTCAAACAAGATACTAAAATAAAACCCTCCCCAGTGGAGTCAGCTTTCAACTCTTCTTAGCTTCAACCTTGGGCTTTGATCAAGGCACAAAATTTATCATCCCCACAGATGAGACTCGGAGTCCTCTCTGTAGGAGGATATTTCCTCTTTACATCACATGTCAAAACAAACAATCAAACCTTTTTCCAGATAATTGATGTAAGTGGCACACCTGTTGATTCAAAATCCAAGTTGGAGTCCCTCCTTTATCATGGTTAAAATCTCTCTTTCATCTAACTGCTATAAGTGGCAAGCCTCTGGATTCTACACATCTAAGCCAATATCCCTCTCTTAGCATGAAAGATTCATAAAGGAAAAAGTGACATTGCTCTACACTGAGTTAAAACTTGCTTCATGACATCTCTCTTATAAAGGAAATTATGGCATTGCTGGATTCCACACATCCCAGTTAAAGTAATTTCCCTTATAACCAATTACCCAACATTTTGTGATGAATAGATGAGGTATCTCCCTTTAGAGATGACAAATTCTCTCTCAGTCAAACTTTAGCTTCAATCTTGGGCTTTGAACTAGACACAAATACTCAACTAGCTTCAATCTTGGGCTTTGAACAAGACACCAAACAAATTTCCTCCCATAGAATAGGAGGAACTACGATTGCTCTGATTTCCCAAATCTCTTTACGGGAATACGTAGGCATAAGATTGCGAAATATTAGCGAGCACACAAAACAACAATCTTAGGTTAAGTACCTTCCAAAAAACAATAGAAAACCCAGAAACAACAAAAATATTCCCCCAGTCCTCCCAAAAGAAAAACTTTCCCAATCAACAGCAGATAGACTTAAGAAAGCATTTCAAATAATAGAAAGTATATGCAAATAAGGGTTCCTATGGATAACTAGAAATTCTCTAGGTATTAATAGCTTCCCTTTGTGTAACCAAACCCCGATCCCCGATCTCTTAACATTTGTTAAAGAAAAACACTTGCGTGCAGGGTTAGTTTAAGATATCTTCCCCTTCCTTTTAAGCTTCATAGGATAAATACAGAAATAAAAAAGTAGCACCGAAATGCGGTAGGTGGTCGAGTCACCAAAAAAACCGACGCTACACAACAATTTCAACAGAATAAGGTACTTTCAACATAGAATTTAAGGGCAGTTTTGAACTAACAGTCCTTACCATGATCGATATCGCTCACACAAACGGACTCAGAACATTTTGGACCCATTTGAAACAATTTTGTCCATAAATCATTATCAACACGATAGGCCTTGCCGCCCATTTTGAAGTCAAATCCGTATTCAGTACAAGTGTCCATTAATCCGGCATAAAACAAACGCACCATATCTTCATTGTAATTTGTATTACATTCTAAAATTCTGGCATAGCAGATAGCAGATGTCCTAACACATGTCAAGACATTGTTCTCTGCACAACTTTAAAACAAGAACAGAATAACAAACTGATATTCATAATATCGGTAACAGCAGCAAGATAGATGTTTCGACATCTGTTACAACATGTTAATCAAAATTGAACTGTAAATTGCAGAATGATAAACAACACATATTATGATAAACCAGTTTGGTGCAAATCACCTACATCTGGGGGCATACCAAGCCAGGAAGAAGAATCCACTACCAGTAGTATAGTTTTATGTAAACAATCGTTGGTTTACAGTAAACAACCTCTGGTTTACCTATCACTACCCAATGAAAACTTTATCTAAGAACTCCATCCTAGATAAGAGAAACCCATTTCACTCCCTAAATCACAACCTGTGATTATCTGACAGTTATAGTCACAATAACTGTATCATCCTACTTGAAAGACACCCTTTTCAATACAAAGTTCAGTCAAACATTATTGACTAACAAGTTAACTTGGATTTTCTTAAAAGCTTCATCCAAGAACAATACACGATTCATTACCTACGGGTTTCTGAATCTGTACAGGTACCTATGTCTTCCACAATGTATCAAATCGATACAGAGGGAGACTTACAAGAGAAACCTACGACTCTCAAACCCTAAACCCTACTTTACAAAATAGGATTCCTAAGTCTATGTCGTTCTCTCTCACTTTTCTGCCCTAGGTCTTGGTCTTCTTTTATAGTCTTCTGCTTCTTTGGGATTCAAATCTTCTGTTTGCTGATTCCTTGATCCACGTTTTAATTGCTCCTTAATTCTTGGAACTGATCTGCAAATATCCTGCTGTTAGTAACAGACACGATGTCCTAACATCGTGTTGGGACATCAATCCAACATGTCTTCTTTTAGCAGAATTCTTCTTGTTGGAACATCTTGTACAACAATCTGTTTTACCAAAATTTGCTCAAATATTTAGAGTCTTCAATCTCCCCTTTTTGACAAATTTTGGCTAAAACTCCTTTTGCACAATAAACCCATGATGCTCTATAACCAGAGAAGGAGAGTAGAAAGTCCCAAATTCATTTCAGCCGGCAGCTTACACTCTTATCATGATATACATGAGGAACAAGATGCACACCACTCCCCCTTAACCCTAGGGCCTAAGGAAGCAGACTGTTACTCTGGGTAACTCAGAACACAGGACACAACCGTGTTCATAACTCAGATCACAAGACACGAGGAAAGATTCAAAACAAATAGGAAACCCGAGACTCAGACAAAATGTCAGAACATTCCGTCCAACATCCTTGCAAACCAACTGCCAGGACAGACTCAACCCCTGTACTTTTCTTCCCTTTTTTAGCTAAAAGCTGACAAACATGTCCAAGACAGAACCAAACCCGCTTTAAATAGACCCACAAGTTGATAAAACCTAGGAATACTCAGCACAACAGAAGAACAACCTGAGTTACGAAGAAGCCAATAACCCCCTTTATATACCCGAGCAAATTCCATAGGATGTAACGAACCACTGAAAATAACGCAAGTCAATTCAAGACAAACATTAAATGAGGAATGCAACTTCCAAAAAATATGCACCGACTGAAGATGGCTAGTTTATACCTGAGTGAATCGCACACTCAAAGATAACATAGAGTCGCCACCAAACTTTATTTAGTCCCAAAGGATAGGGAAAATATTGATAAAACCCAACGGGAAGAGAAACGCGAACGGGGGTCGGTTATGCGAAAGGAAGATACTAGCACCTTACGCACCCGTCGTACTCGACGGGAACCATTTCGCTTGCTTCTAGGCTTGGATGGGTTATCTATTTAAAGACTTCTAGCTTAAAGAAAGAAGAGGAGAGAAGAGAGAAGAAAATAAAGGAAAAAAAGTGCTCGCGGAGGATTAGGGCCCTCGTGCCTACGTACCCTCATAGTGCAATGAGGAAATCAGAGCTCCGTAGTTCATGGAACCAGGGAAAAGCAAGAGGAATGGAAGAAGGATGGAAAGGTGCTCGCCAAGATCATCGCGATCTCGTGCCTACATATTATACATTCGAAAGAATGCAGAATCAGAGCTTCCGTAGTTCGGGGAACTAAGACAGAAAAGGAAAAGGAAAGGGGTGTCAAAACCAAGAACAAAAGAAAGGAGGAAACTCCACTGGGGATTCCAAAGAAATGGTGTCAAACCACGAATGGAAGGCAAAGGAAAAACAGTAGCTGTGCTGAGGATAAAGTGCAAGAGTGGTGTAGAAACCAAGAAGATAAAAGAGCAAAAAGGAATAAAAGAGACTCCACTGGGGAGGTAAGCGAACAAAGCGACATTGTTGGGGACCAGAGGGTAGTGACCCTATTGGGGGATCGAAAGGGTAAACACTCGGTATATTAACTGACTGGAAGGGGTTAACCGAATAGGAAAAGGGGTTAAGACTCTGTGGGGAACAGAGAACTCTACTGGGGAAACCCGAGCAGAAAGGGGTGACCGCGCTGGGAAAACGAAAGGAATGGTGTCGAAACCAAGAGAAATAGGATTCAGTATGTTAACTGACTGACAGTGGTTAACCGAGGAAACCGAAGATCGCAACTGTGCGGGGAGAACGGTTTTAACAGATGAACTGTGATTAACCAAAAGAACGGGTGTAGGACCGAGCGAAGGTCGTGACCCAAAGGACGGGTGTGGGACCAAGCGAAGGTCGTGACCCAAAGGATGGGTGTGGGACCAAGCGAAGGTCGTGACCCAAAGGACTTCGGTACACTGACTGAACAAGCAGTAACTGACCGAAGGAAAGGGTATTTGAACCAAAAGAAGGTTACTAACCCAAGGGTGCAAGTATTCGAACCAAAAGAAGGTTGCTAACTGATGGGGATTTAGTTTTAACAGAAGGACTGTGATTAACCTGAAAGAAATGAGTGATTAACCAAAAGAAGGTGATTAACTAAAAAAAGGGGGTTCAGTATTTTAACAGACGGGTTGTGGTTAATTGAAAAAATAGGTGATTAACCAAGAGAAGGTGATTAACCAAAAAAAAACTCAGCCTGTTAACAGATAGACTGTGGTTAACTAAGCAGAAGTGCAAATTGGTGTTTTAACTGACATGCAGTGGTTAACCAAATGAAGGGAGAAGAACCAAGATAAGGTTGCGAACTCTGCAAGGGTTTCGGTGTTTAACAGGAAAACTGTGTTTAACCGAAGAAAAGGAATTGGTACTCTTCAGAGGAATCAAAGAGCAATGGTTGACCACAAGAAAAGAATATGGTATTGAAACAAAGAGAATCGCTAACCCAAAGAACAATGATCTTAACCAAGAATGGTGACTGATCAAAAGAGATTGCAAGAGAAAGGAGTAATCAAGGATTGACTCGACTGGGGAAGGAGATACACAACCGCCTGAGGATAGAGGCGACTAAGCCAGGTACAGGGTCATTTGTCCCCTACCTGAAGTGGTCAGAATGAGAGTAGGAATTCTCCATTCTCATTCCTTCTCTAACACACAGGGTGTAGTGCGGAAGTTGAAACGGACAGCGTAACAACTTCAAGTTGTACAATGCTCCAGTGACGTGCGGCGCGGGAACCTCTGGCTCGGCAGGGGAGAAAGAAAAAGCTCTAAAGGAAGCCTAAAGAGAAGAGCAAGGAGAGAGATCAACTAATCGAAATGAAGTTTCGATTAATCAATCAAAGGGAATTGATATGCTAACAATTTTCCAAAGAGAATGAAAAATCATTAAAGCAAAAGGTGTGAATTATTGATTATACAAGATTAAGTTTATTCTCTTGAGAATAAACCTAATGCAAAGCAAATAGAGAAAGTGCAAAACAGTGCCAAATGATACACAAAAATGCAACACAAAATCATTTTATTATGATCAAAGCAAGTGCAAGAAAGCATATGTTCACATAATGCCAAGAATGTGATTAAATCGAATAATCAAAATCGTGCATTGAAAGTTCATGAATATGCTTCAAACAGAAGTTAAATGACACTTAAAACATCCATAAATATCAATCATATCAATCCATGGAATTTAGAGGAGGAAAGGATGTCAAACAAGCTTGAAAAACCCCAAAAATGGCACTCTGTTACAGTGGTAATCGATTACCCTATGTAGGTAATCAATTACTTGCTTAAAAATAGTAGAATTTGGTGAAAAAAGTGCAGAGTAATCGATTACCCTCTTTAAGTAATCGATTACCACTGTAACAGTGGCAAAAAAAAAGAAGCAAAAACAGCTTTTCCAAAAGCAATTTTCAACACCTAATCACTTATCCAAACTACCACATGCTATGGTATGAGTTTGTGCACAAAAATTACATGAATTAGGAGAAATTAATCATCAATAGGAAGCATAAAAAATGAACATCAAGAATCAAACAAACATAAGATTCATCCAACCGAAAAACTATCGAAACTACATCAGAAATGCGCGAAAGTGGTCGAAACAGTAGATTGAGTGAGAACTACCAACCTACAAGCCGGAGATTTGGCTTGGTGATTGTTGCAAAGTGATCTTGGCGAAGATAATCAAAGAAAACCAGAGGAATCGTCAACTATAGCCGAAACGTATCGAAACCGAACGAATTGCGACGAAAACTCCAAAATAAGAATTATCACCGAAGAAGCTTGAAGTAATGACTGGAGATGAATCCAAAAGCTACCGAAGCTCCACAAGATCCAGTAGAATGGAATGATGATGAAGGTTAAGCTCAAGAAAAAGCACTTTCAAGGTGAAAATAGCTTTTCTTCAATGGAGAATTAAGAGCTTTAGTGAGGTTTGGTGAGGAGAATTGAGTTGAAGATGAAGGAGTAGCAGAAAAATTCAGAGAGATTGTGAGAGAATAGAGAGTGACGTGTGAGAGATTTGTGTGAAATGGTTGAGAGATTGTGGATCCTTTGAAAAGTGAGTGAAAGCTTGTTTATATAGACTTTTGGTTTGGAGTGTGAGAGGTTTGGAATTTGGTTTGGACTTAGCTTTGGGTTTGCAACTAGGCTAGGAGTTAGTTAGGCTCGACTCACCGAGTCAAGTGGTTAACTCGGTTAGTTAGGATTACCTCAGTAACAGTCCCAATGTGAGCCCCAATCATCCAAAGGTCCACATACTTGGAAATCAAGGAACATGGTGCACTTATTTGCAAATGATGCATTAGAGTAAATTTGAGTGAATTCTTGAAGACTCTAGAATGTTCCACATGCTACTAGACCAATGTAGAATCAAAGCCCAAAGAGTGTGCAAAGTTACTGTCTTGAAAAAGTAGCAGAATTTGCAAACTGACACAGGGTAACCGATTACCCTATTTGAGTAATCGATTACTCTAGCCAATTTTGCCCAATTTTGCTTAAAAATGGTGTTGTGGCCCCGGTTTCGATATTCCACCTCTTGTTTTGATAAATAGGCATGGAAATCCTTATTTTGTGCTCATTTTGATGATGTGATGACCTTGTGAGGATGCGATTAATCTGGCCTGGAAACCTAAGTATTCCTGCAACAAAATAATTGAGAAAAATGTACGAATGCGTATGCCAGCAATGCGAATGCACATGCTTATGCAAAAGGCAAAAAGGAAGGTCAAATTTCGGGTTACGACAGCTGTCCCTATTTAATCCTCTTGGACCTGAATGTTCGAAGTGCGCCAGCTTTTCGATGATTCGAGGTAGAAGGGGATTAAATACAAGAGTAGCTCAAAAATTTGGCCGACGACGACAAGAGAAAAGGTGCAAAATGTAGGGAGTTTGATAGGTGCAAAGTTTGGCTGAATATCTGCTGGGGAGATGAATCAGGCCAAAGGAAAGGGAGTATGCTTGATGCATATGCCATGTATGTGCTCTACATGATGCTTGATATCAAGCAATGCAAAGGTACGGGTTAAGGTGATGCGCGAGAGTTAGGCAGAGATTGTAGCGAAATGAACTCGACATCCTCGATCGCGGAGAGAACCCACAGGTGAAGATAAAACCTGCTGGAGAAGGCCCCCCAAAGGGTGATAACTCTGCTGCAGACAGAACCCAAAAATGGTGAAGACTCCGTTGGGGAAGAAACTGAGAAGGCTCAAATCTCCAATCTATCACCATTGACACTGCTGGGAATGAGAGAATCAAACCAACCTCTTCATCATGACTTAATCTGCTTGGGGAATGAAATAAAAAAACTCCGATTTCTAAACTGCCACTGACTTTGCTGCCGGGAGTTCCCAAGGCTCGGCAGATCTTCTCTGCTTGGGGAAGACGAGGAACCAAGTCGTATTGCTATTGAAGCGTGATGGTTTTGACATGCTGGATATGATGCACGACCCGTGTCGGGGAAAAGAACAATCAAGTCTCCGATTGAAGTACATCACTCGGCTATTCTACTGGGGACATGATGGATCTGCTAGGAATATGGAAGGTAGCCCACCTTTCCGGAGAACCATAATGACACTTGCTGGGGAAATGATGTTTCTGCTGATGCAACAATAGATTCTTCAAAGATCCATCACATTGTTGGCCGGACGTTAGACTTGCCAATGGATATTACCGATTATCCTGCGGGAGTTCGGTAAAATATGCAATGCATAATGCTTTCTTCATTGATTTATCTTTTTATTTTTCTTAACACTTTATAGTATTATGTGAAACCAAATAATCATTTATTTTGCAAATAAAAACTGGAATGAAAACAATTGAGAAAACAAATGATGCATTTTTATTGAATATGAAAACATTTGTACATAAGATGCGTACAAGGATGCAAAAATACTTGATGAGGAAATTTGCAATAAAATTGAAAAACAAATGTAAATGGCAAAGGGAAATCATGTTTTACATTGATTACAATATTGGCTACCATCCACTGTAAGTCTAGGCTCCAATGCCTTGCACCAGTTGATGATGATTCGAATGCACTGTTACCGTCTGAGGTCTAGCTATGATGAAGAGAGGCTCAAGGGTTCACAGTCAATGCCTTTATCCCTAATTTTTGACTGGACATATTTCTTACATTTTTTCATCCAACGGGATACCCATTTTTGCCTAAGTCGCCCTTTCGGGTTTTCAACTTAGCGGGCTGCTATTGTTTATTTTCATTGTCCCTAACTTTTGCATGGACATTTCTTTTTTTTTGGTCCATCGGGACGCCCATTTTTGCCTAGATTGTCCTTGCGGATGTCAATATAGCGGGCTCTTTATCCATTTTTTTTCAAGCATAATATTTTTTTGACTGCATCGGAGTTCACGGGCGATGGCAACTCCTCCCCATCCATGGTGGTGAGGATCAGGGCTCCGCCTGAGAAGGCCTTCTTGACAATAAAAGGTCCTTCGTAATTGGGAGTCCACTTGCCGCGTGGATCCGAGTGAACGGGTGAATATCTCTTGAGCACGAGTTCGCCTTCACAAAACGTTCGAGGGAGAAATTTCTTGTCAAAAGCTCGCTTGAGGCGTCTCTGATACAATTGACCATGGAAAACAGCTGTAAGGCGCTTCTCTTCAATGAGATTCAGCTGGTCATATCTGGATTAGACCCATTCAGCTTCATCAAGACCTATCTCCATGATGACTCTGAGCGAAGGAATTTCGACTTCAATGGGTAAAACTGCCTCCATACCATACAAAAGCGAATACGGAGTTGCCCCAATAGAAGTGCGGACTGAAGTTCTGTAGCCATGTAGTGCAAATGGAAGCATTTCATGCCAATCTTTGTATGTCTTGACCATTTTGTGGACAATTCTCTTGATGTTTTTGTTTGTTGCTTCGACGACACCGTTCATCTTGGGCCGATATGGTGAAGAGTTGTGGTGCTCGATCTTGAATTCTTGACACAACTCCTTCATCATCTTGTTGTTTAGGTTGCTTGCATTATCAGTGATAATGTTTCTAGGAATGCCATAACGACATATTATCTCTTTCTTGATAAATCTGGCAACCACTTGTCGCGTAACATTTACGTAAGAAGCAACTTCAACCCACTTGGTAGAGTAGTCGATAGCAACCAGAATGAATCGACAACCATTGGAAGCCTTTGGCTCGATCATTCCAATCATATCTATACCCCACATAGAGAATGGCCAAGGTGAAGTCAGAACGTTCAATGGAGTTGGAGGCACATGGATCTTGTCTCCGTAGATTTGGCACTTATGACACCTTTTAGCAAAGTTGTAACAATCTACCTCCATTGTTGTCCAGTAATACCCAGCCTAAAGGATCTTCTTGGCCATACCAGGACCCTTAGCATGTACACCCTCGCAGCCCTCATGTATGGACCTTATGATCGTGTTTGCTTCGTGTCTATCCACGCATCTGAGCAACACGGAATCATAATTCCTCTTGTACAGTACACCACCACTTAAGAAGAATTTGGCGCAAACCTGCCTAAGAGCCTTCTTGTCAGTGATAGTAATACCCTTGGGATATTCCTATTTTTCCAGATATCTTTTAATGTCGTAGAACCAAGGATTGTCATTAGACTCATCCTCGATTGCTAAACAGTGTGCTAGTTTGTTCAAATGATCAATGCGGTTATGAGGAGCTTCATTCTTCCACTTGACCTTGAACATGGATACCAGAGTGGCAAGAGCATCAGCTAGTTGATTTTCCTCTCTAGGGATATGATGAAAAAAAATCTCATCAAAATAAGGAATCAATTTCGCTATGTGTTATTGGTACGAAACCAGTTTGGAATCCCGAGTCACAAGGTTCCCTCTGACTTGACCGATGACCAAGGCAGAATCTCCATAGACCTCAAGAATCTTAATTCTCATGTCAATCGCCGCTTCAATACCGTAAATGCATGCTTCGTATTCAGCCATATTGTTGGTGCATGCAAAGCATAATCTGGCAGTGAAGGGAAGGTGAAACCTGTTGGAGAGATGAGGATAACACCAATTCCACGACCTTTAGAATTGGAAGCAATATCAACCACGAGTGTCCATCGCGCCCCTGGTTCTGGTCCTATGTCAGGGTATGGAGTCTCATAATCTCTTATAAACAGCACATCCTCATCAGGAAAATCAAACTTCATTTGTTGATAACCCTCTACAGGTTGATGGGCAAGGTAGTCAGACAAAACGCTCCCATTTATTGCTTTCTGGGTAACATGTTGGATATCATACTCAGTTAACAACATTTGCCACCGAGCAATCCTTCCAGAGATAGCAGGCTTTTCAAATATATACTTTATCGGATCCATTTTAGATATCAACAAAGTAGTATGGAAAATCATGTATTGTCTTAGGTGTCGAGCAGCCCAGACCATAGCACAACAAGTTTTCTCCAAGAGTGAGTATCTGGTCTCACAATCAGTGAACTTCTTGCTCAGATAGTAAATTCATGTTCTTTTCTGCCAGTGTCATCATGTTGACCCAATACACATCCCATTGATTCATCGAGAACGGTGAGATGCATGATTAAAGGCCTACCAGCAACCGGTGGTACTAAGATCGGTGGTTCTTACAAGTATTGTTTTATTTTGTCAAATGCTTCTTGACAATCATTGTTCCATTCAACCGATTGATTTTTTCTTAGTAATTTGAACATTGGTTCAAAGGTAGCCGTCAAGTGGGAAATGAACCTTGAGATGTAATTAAGTCTGCCCAGAAAGCCATGGATTTCTTTTTCTGTTTTGGGAGGCGGCATATTCTGAATTGCCCTAACCTTGTCGGGATCAACTTCAATGCCTTCCTGACTCACAATAAAGCCCAACAGTTTACCAGATTGAACTCCGAAGGTACACTTCGTAGGATTCAACCACAGTTTGAACTTCCAGAGTCTGTCAAACAGTTTCTTCAGATGAACCAGATGATCATCTTCAGTTTTGGACTTGGCAATCATATCGTCCACGTAAATCTCAATCTCTCTATGGATCATATCGTGAAAGAGGGTTGTCATGGCACGCTGGTATGTTGCCCCTGCATTCTTCAGACCGAATGGCATGACTTTGTAACAATATGTACCCTATGGCGTGATGAAAGTAGTCTTCTCCATATCAACTGGGGACATTTTGATCTGATTATATCCTGAAAAACCGTCCATAAATGAAAAGACAGAGAACTGAGCTGTGTTGTCTACCAAGACGTCAATATGAGGCAAAGGAAAATCATCTTTCGGGCTTGCCTTGTTGAGATCTCGATAATCCACACACGTTCTGACCTTCCAGTCTTTCTTCGGAACCGGGAAGATGTTGGCAATCCATTCAGGATATTCGGAAGTGGCTAGGAACCCAGCATCAAGCTGCTTCTTTACCTCTTCTCTGATTTTGAGTGCCATGTCGGGTCTAGTCTTCCTGAGTTTCTGCTTGACAGGAGGACATCTGGGCTTAAGCGGTAAGTGATGTTCGAAGATGTTGGTATCCAACCCAGGCATATCTTGATAAGACCAGGCAAAGATATCAACATACTGTTTCAATAACTTGACCAACTCGGAGTGTACATGCTGTGCGAGGAATGCGCCAACCTTGACCTCTCTTCTGACTTCATAAGTACCAAGATTGAGCACTTATATTGGCTCTTTGTGTGGCTGAATCTCTCTATGCTCGTGCTCAAGGAGCCTTGCTAGTTCAGCCGGTAATTCACAATCTTCCTCACCATCTTCTTCGACTCGGTTAATTGGAATCCCAGAATTACAACGAATGTTTGCCATATTGTTATCAATGCATTTATTTGTTCTGCATAATTATGAATATATTTAGAATGAGCTATTTTGAAATTGAAAAATAAAAGAAACTTTTGCCATTTGTTTGTGAAAAGTAAAATAAAGAAAGAAAATAGAGCATGATTTTGAATGCAAAAAACTCTTATTTATTGATCACATAATATTGCAAAAGCGCGAGGCCCTTTACAAGCTATCCACTCATCTCGGGCGAGGACGAGGGAACGAGAAAGCAAAATACATTACATGTTTGTTGGAAAACCCACAGGAATTATGGTAGATGTCCAGTTGTTGAGCTTGAAATCCGGCGGACACTTGCGCACAAAGCTTGAAGTCTGGTTAATGGGACCAACATCATCAAGGGCTGCCATGATGTCACTCATCTAAAAACCCGCACTACTAAACTTAATCAAATTACACTGCTTCTAACCATGTGGACTAGATTGTCGACCAGGATGGTAACCCAATCCAAATCGATCGTGTTTTTCAACCACATCAATCACGTGCCCCCATCCAGGCAAGGCACCTCTCTCGATGGTCTCTTTAACACTCTTAGCAGATGCTAAGGTCACTTGTGGTGATCTACTTTGACTAGTTGAAACAGAGCTGACATCCTCGAATTCGAGACACTGCAACGGCACCTCAGTTATGCCTTCTTCGGTCTCAACATATCGAAAAGATGACAATTCGCCTACAATCAGATTTTCTTCGCCACAGACGATGACCATCTGATCGTCGAACATGAATTTCAATTTCTGATGTAAAGTGGATGTAACTTCCCCTGTGACGTGAATCCACGGGCAACCCAATAGGCAACTGTACGCCGGATTGATGTCCATCACTTGGAAAGTAATGGTGAACAAATGTGGTCCAACCTTGATGGGTAAATCCACTTCTCCGATGACTTGCCTTTGAGAACCGTCAAAGGCTCTGACAACTAATGAGCTTGGCCTCATCTCGCTTCCTCCTACCATTAGTTGACTCAATGTGCCGTTGGGCATCACATTGAGAGAATAACCGATGTCCACTAGAACACGAGATAAGAGGATGTCTGTACAGGTGACGGATATATTCAGCGCTTTGTTGTGGGAAACTCCTTCGGGAGGTAATTCTGATTCATTAAAACCCAAATAACGACTTGCAGTTATGTTGGCCACTACATCATCAAACTCAACAACGGATATATCATGCATAACATGAGCAATGTTTAAGACTTTCAACAAAGCTGATCTGTGCGCGGGCGAGCTCATGAGTAAGGATAAGATTGAGATCCTCGAGGGTGTCTGCCCCAACTGATCCACAATCTTAAAGTCATTTTTCTTAATCAACTTAAGGAACTCTTGATCATCAAGTGTCTCTTTTCTCTTTGAAATATCCCCAGACGGGATAGTTGGCACTGGAATAACAGTAGATGCCCCTTGTTGAACAATAGGGATTGCAGATGCAGGCGTCTCCTTGGGAGGAACAACGATTGGAACTTGTACAGGATTTGTAGTGACCTTCGGAACAAACACCCACCCACTACGAGTCATACCTCTGGCGGCTGTAATATTCACAATCTCAGACTCAGTGAACCTTATCTCTTGACCTCCCGAAAACACAATAGATCCATACCTCCAAGGTACCTCCTTAGAATTCTGATACAGAAACGGCTTTGGCGGGCAGACAACGATGGATTGTACCTTCTTCTTAGGGGATTCCATAGGAACCTTCCTATAGATAATGGTGAATGGCTTGATAGCAGTAACTTCCTCAGCAGGTTTAGATATGGCAAATTGAACTTCACCTCGGTTCATCAAAATCTGGACACAACCCTTCAGCCTTCGACACTGGTTGGGATTATCGTCACAAATCTGACACTTACCATGTAACCCTTTCAACAACCCATGTTCATCTAATTTCTTGAAAACCACAGTCATCGGGGTCTTTACTTCGTCAACATCCATGATCAATTCAGCCCTTGAATTATCCTCAATCATGTTAACCGCGGGTCCACCGTGATTTGGCAACGGATTATTCTGAATGTTAGGTCCCTCCTCAACGAAAGTCAGAATCTTCTTATCAATGAGCTCCTAAACTTTGGTTTTGAAAACAAAACAGTCCTCTGTCGCATGTCCTATGTATCCAGCGTGATAAGCATAAGACGCATTTGGATTATGCTTCGGGCCAAATGGAGGAATCGCAGGTGCGATCTGCTTGGGAACGATTGCCCCTTGGTGAACCAAGTAAGGAAATAATTCAGTGTATGACACCGGAATTCTGTCAAAATTCGGACGCTTGCGATTTCCTTGATAGTTGTTGTTTTGATGGTTTTGATTCTGTTGATCTTGGTTGTACTGTTGCGTCTGTTGCTGACGTTGTGGTTGTTGCTGATTCTGAGCATTCTGAACTGGTTGTTGCGGATAATACTGGTACGGAGGTTGTTGATATTGTGCAGCAGCAATATACGGATATGGATAATATGGCATGGGAGCCATGAGAGCTTGATATTGAGGAGAAACTTGAGCTGTCACAGCATTGGCTTCACCTTCCTTTTTCTTTGACTGACTGTTCTAAGACTTTCTAGTGGCTGGTTGCTGGGGAGCAGCTCCAGGAATCTTTCCAGTCTTCAAACCGTTCTCAATTCATTCACCAATGGTTACAACATCAGCAAAGATCGATGAAGAACTACCCACCATTTTCTCATAATAGGATCCTTGCAATGTACCCATAAAGATGTCAACCAACTCGTTGTCAGAGAGAGCAGGCCGCACACGCGATGCCATCTCACGCCATCTTTGTGCATACTCTTGGAATGTTTCAGCTGAGCGTTGAGACTGGTTTTGCAACATCAATCTAGTAGGTGCTAGATCAAGATTGTATTTGTATTGCTTCAAGAACACTTCAGACAAATCCCTCTAAGTACGGATTTTACTGCGCTCTAAGCCCATGTACCAATCCAATGAAGCACCAGACAAACTATCGTGAAAACAATGAACCAGCAACTCATCATTATCAATATAGGATGCCAACTTCCTACATTACATAGTGATGTGACTACGCGGGCAACTCAAACCTTTATACTTTGGCAGCTCAGGTATCTTGAATTTCTGCGGCAGTACAAAATTTGGAACCAAACACAAGTCCTTGGCCTCTATGCCAAAAGCCGAAAACCCTTCAATAGCTCAGATACGGTCTTCCAATAACTTGTAGTCAGCAATTCTATTCTGATTAGTGGGCCTGGCAAGAATCTGAGGATTTGGCAGCTGAGATGTGGCCGGAGCATGCACTTGCGGAGTAGCAAACTAAGAAGGATACACCAAACCCAGATTAACCATCTGACCAGTATTCTGAACACCCAACAGATAATTCAGAGGAGGTATCACAGCGGGTGAAGATGCCCCAGGGTAGAACATTCCAGGATGAGCATTTTAAACAGCGGTTTGAACAGCTTGAGATGAAACCGGAACATAAATAGGAGGACCCCTATACACATGCTCTTCTTCATCAGGAGTTTCAATGTCAGCCAACCCAGGAGTCAGACGAGTCTGAACCTGAAGATTCCCAGGATCATCATTCACCACTGGAGGTGGAACCGGAGTAGGCATGCCCCATGGATACGCAGCAGTATTCCTATTAGGCACGACCACAACAAACGACTGATATGGTACGAAGGCACTACCATTATTTGCAATTTGAGGAGTGTAATTCAGAGGCATTCCCCAAGTAAAACCAGCGGGCATCTTGTTCAAATCGGATTGAGAATTTGTCGGATGAACAACAGTCTGAAACACAGGAACGACTGGCACTTCAACTGTAGCAAGAGAAGGAATAACAGCAGGAGTAGTTGTAATAACAGGAGAAGCAGTCACAACAGGAGTGACAACGGTTGCGTCAGTAGCAGTTGCAGCAGCAGTGGAATCCCTCTAGGAACGAAGGAGTTCCATGATGACATCCATGTTCGTCTGAAACTGATCCATCTGACCTTAAAATTGAGCCAGAGTTTCCTTATAAGCAGCGTCCTCAGCTTCGAAGTCAGCCATGATCTTGGATTTGTTTGAGTGAGTGAAATACCGATGTCGAGTCATCGTCTTGCTACAAGGAAGACGGATAAGGATGAGCAACGATTTTCTGGATGAAGGGACGTGCATATGTGTGCAAATGAATGTATGCTATGCATGCAAAAATAAAGTTTTAAATTCCAGGAATTCTTAAACTTATGTTTGTTGACAATAATCATAAAGCATACAAGTAAAGGTTCGAAAGATAAGATTGGTGAGCAACTTCATTCATTCAACAATAAAGGAAAGAAATACAAGTCAAGTATACATCAAATATCTGCCTTTTGGGCTACAACAAAATCCGCATGGTTCCTATCAAATAGCACCCTACAAACAGACAAGAAGTGGAAAACAGCCCAAGGAAGCTGGTGCGGAAAAACATCAACATATGCATCTCTCAATAACCCAGGTAAGTCCTCCAGTGCATGCTCAGCAAATCTGGCTAGAAGGCCATGCCTCTCACTCCAATACTTCGCATCCTTCATGAGGTTGCGCAGCAAGGAATGGTTTGGCCCCTGAAGCATATCTTGAAGAAAGGCCTCTTTCTGATCCAAGAGGTTTTGCAGATGACGGCTTTGATGCTCCCAATGAGTGCTCTCTATGTTGAGCTGACTAATCTGCTATTGGCTCTGATGTACTTGATCCTGCAGCTTCTGAATCTCACCGAAGACTTTGTCGAGCTGGGCTTGACACTGAGAAAAGTCCTTTGCTAACTGATTAGCACGACCTTGCTCACTTTGCCACTTCGTCTTAAACTCGGATAACTTCCCTCGAAGTTCTTCAAGTTGCTTTTTGTAGCTCAACTCATCCTTGTAGGCTTGATACTGGGTATCGGCAAGTTTTCTCTTCTTCGAAGCAAGTCCCTTATAGGTGCTCTTCAAAGCATCACCCATTTTCCTTTGCTTGTTCTGTTCAATCTCCACCTCTTTGAGCATGCGCTCGCGCTTATGGCGGAGTTCAATCTGTATACTATCCTTCTCGGAAGTGACTTTGTCAAGGTTGAGACGAAGATCTACATTCTCTTTCTTCAACTTCTCAATAGTCAGCTTGAGCTGGTCGACCTCAGATGGAGGAACAATGGCAAATTCAGGAGGCTTGGCATTCATGGAAGGCTCGGAAGATAATGGCAACAAGATCTCTTTGACGCGTTCTTTGACCCAAAGTGTGTAAGCTTCCTTGGCTACACAATTCTTCTTACCCAAATCGGCCCTTCCTTCGGAGTGAATCTGAGTCCAAGCGGCACTAAACCTCTTCAGCAAACCCATGTCATCAACCCCTTCATGAAAGATGAACTCTTCCACTACCTCAGGATCAGGCTTGGCAACCATAGGATACCCCAGCTGTCGGAAGGCAAGTCTCAGATTGTAGTTAATTCCACCCTTTGTACCCAAGAGAGGCACATTGGAGAATTTCCCACAATGAAGAATGATCTTAATATCGTCGAAGACTCGAGAATACCAAGAAATATCATCAGCAGTAAGAGACATGATTCGTTGAGACCACTTGAGATTACCCTTATTCTCAACAAAGGGACCCTTCTATGGAAGATGAGACATGAATCATCGGTACAGAAAAGGAGCACAACAGATAATGGTTCCCTTCTTCTTTTCATTCCTCGAATGAATAGAATGATAGGTATCAGCAAGAAGTGTCGGAACATGGTTTTTGGACAAGAAAATACTGATGGCTGCCTGATCTACGAAATCCTCCATGTTCGGAAACAAGACAATCCCATATATCAACAAAGCAAGAACGACATTGAAATCCTTCCAGTTTCCATCCTTAGCAAAAGAAGTGGCCTTGTCAACAAAGAACTTCGAAGCAAACCCTCGAATACCCTACCCTTTGGTATTGAGATTATCCTCCACATCCTTTTTACTAACGCAAAGTGCATTAGCAATAAGAGGAAACTTTGGACAACCACTGGTGTAGACAAAAGGAACATGCTTCTTGATCTCAACCCCAAGAATATAAGCATACTCCTCGAGTATAGGTGCTAGCTGATAGTCCTGAAATGTGAAGCACCTAAGTGGCGGATCATAGAACTGAACCAGAGTATGAATGACGATGATGTTCACTTCAGTATTGAGGATGGACAACAAATTACCATAAGTATCCTTGAAAACCCATATGTTATCTTCAACCACACGGGATGCTAAACCTCTCAAAATACCCAGCTTGGGCTCCACAAACTTGTAGCTAAAAATGCCTCGACAACCAGTACTCATCTCTATGATAATGTCAACAAAGAATAACTTTTCGAAAACCTGGAAATGCACATGAAAAAATTAATTCACATGATGAAATGATATACAACACAAGTAACAGGAAGCCAGCACTGTCTGAATAATCAAATCTGAATAATCTGGATATCTGCATATAATTCTGTGTCGGTGCAACATAATCTGATGTGTCGGTGCAAAATCTGACGTGCGTGAGAGAACAAAGGTATGAAGTGGCCTGGTTTCCTGCAAAAACCCATCTCCCTCACAAGTGTGATCTAGATACAACAAGGTGGTCCCTAGAAAGGTCGCCCAAACCATAGGACTCAGAATGAAAACATCCCGCTGTAGTGAATTCTCACAGGACAGAAGTATTCTCAAGCGAATCACGATTTGGGATATGGCTCTCGTGGTGACCCAACGCGCAAGATGCAGGCATCACGACTATCCACGTTCTAGCCTATGTGTATGCTAAGCCCGGTGTTAGGACTTTTCTCTCCAATAATATCTACCCATCCCAACAACAGCAGAAAATACAGCAGATATCCAGAATATACAGCATATGAATATTCAAAGCAGTAAAGAAATGCAATAAATAAACATAAAGCAACTAAAGCGTAAAGATAAAGCGAGTAAAGTGCAAAAGGTAAACACCCAAGCAAGCAAGAAAAGCAAACAAAACTAGGCGAGACCCTAACCTGCAAGAGCAAGGACTCCCTAGTAGAGTCGCCAGCTGAAGATGACTGGTTTATACCTGAGTGAATCGCACACTCAAAGATAACACAGAGTCGCCACCGAACTTTGTTTAGTCCCAAAGGACAGGGAAAATATCGATAAAACCCAATGGGAAGAGAAACAGGAACGGGGGTCGGTTATGCGAAAGGAAGGTACTAGCACCTTACGCATCCGTCGTACTCGACGGGAATCATTTCGCTTGCTTCTAGGCTTAGATGAGTTATCTATATAAAGACTTCTAGCTAAAAGAAATAAGAAGAGAGAAGAGAGAAGAAAAGAAAGGAAAAAAGTGCTCGCGGAGGATTAGGGCCCTCGTGCCTACGTACCCTCATAGTGCAATGAGGAAATCAGAGCTCCGTAGTTCATGGAACCAGGGAAAAGCAAGAGGAATGGAAGAAGGATGGAAGGGTGCTCGCCAAGATCATCGCGATCTCGTGCCTACGTATCATACATTCGAAAGAATGCAGAATCAGAGCTTCCCTAGTTCGGGGAACTAAGACGGAAAAGGAAAAGGAAAGCGGTGTCAAAACCAAGAACAAAAGAAAGGAGGAAACTCCACTGGGGATTCCAAATAAATGGTGTCAAACCATGAAAGAAATGCAAAGGAAAAACAGTAGCTGTGCTGAGGATAAAGTGCAAGAGTGGTGTAGAAACCAAGAAGATAAAAGAGCAAAATGGAATAAAAGAGACTCCACTGAGGAGGTAAGCGAACAAAGCGACATTGTTGGGGACCAGAGGGTAGTGACCCTATTGGGGGATCGAAAGAGTAAACGTTCGGTATATTAACTGACTGGTAGGGGTTAACCGAATAGGAAAAGGGGTTAAGACTCTGTGGGGAACAGAGAACTCTACTGGGGAAACCCGAGCAGAAAGGGGTGACCGCACTGGGAAAAACGAAAGGAATGGTGTCGAAACCAAGAGAAACAGGATTCAGTATGTTAACTGACTAACAGTGGTTAACCGAGGAAAACGAAGATCGCAACTGTGCGGGGAGAACGGTTTTAACAGATGAACTGTGATCAATCAAAAGAACGGGTGCAGGACCAAGCGAAGGTCGTGAACCAAAGGACGGGTGTGGGACCAAGTAAAGGTCATGACCCAAAGGATGGGTGTGGGACCAAGCGAAGGTCGTGACCCAAAGGACGGGTCTGGGACCAAGCGAAGGTCGTGACCCAAAGGACTTCGGTACACTGACTGAACAAGCAGTAACTGACCGAAGGAAAGGGTATTTGAACCAAAAGAAGGTTACTAACCCAAGGGTGCAAGTATTCGAACCAAAAGAAGGTTTCTAACTGCTGGGGATTTGGTTTTAACAGAAAGACTATGATTAACCAGAAAGAAACGAGTGATTAACCAAAAGAAGGTGATTAACTCAAAAAAGGGGGTTCAGTATTTTAACAGACGGGCTGCGGTTAACTGAAAAAATGGGTGATTAACCAAGAGAAGGTGATTAACCCAAAAGAAACTCAGCGTGTTAACAGATATACTGTGGTTAACTGAGCAGAAGTGCAAATTGGTGTTTTAACTGACAGGCAGTGGTTAACCAAACGAAGGGAGAATAACCAAGATAAGGTTGCGAACTCCGCAGGGGTTTCGGTGTTTAACAAGAAAATTGTGTTTAACCGAAGAAAAGGAATTGGTACTTTCAAGGGAATCAAAGAGCAATGGTTGACCACAAGAAAAGAATAGGGTATTGAAACAAAGAGAATCGCTAACCCAAAGAATAATGATCTTAACCAAGAATGGTGATTGATCAAAAGAGATTGCAAGAGAAAGGAGTAATCAAGGATTGACTCGACTGGGGAAGGAGATACACAGCCGCCTGAGGATAGAGGTGACTAAGCCAGGCACAAGGTCATTCGTCCCCTACCTGAAGTGGTCAGAATGAGAGTAGGAATTCTACCTTCTCATTCCTTCTCTAACACACAGGGTGTAGTGCGGAAGTTGAAACGGACAGCGTAACAACTCCAAGTTGTACAGTGCTCTAGTGTCGTGCGGCGCACGAACCTCCGGCTCGGCAGGGGAGAAAGAAAAAGCTCTAAAGGAAGCCTAAAGAGAAGAGCAATGGGAGAGATCAACTAATCGAAATGGAGTTTCAATTAATCAATCAAAGGGAATTTATATGCTAACAATTTTCAAAAGAGAATGAAAAATTATTAAAGCAAAAGGTGTGAATTATTGATTATACAAGATTAAGTTTATTCTCTTGAGAACAAACCTAATGCAAAGCAAATAGAGAAAGTGAAAAACAGTGCCAAATGATACACAAAAATGCAACACAAAATCATGTTATTGTGATCAAAGCAAGTGCAAGAAATCATATGTTCACATAATGCCAAGAATGTGATTAAATCGAATAATAGAAATCGTGCATAAAAAGTTCATGAATATGCTTCAAACAGAAGTTAAATGACACTTAAAACATCCATAAAAATCAATCATATCAATCCATGGAAGTTAGAGGAGGAAAGGATGTCAAACAAGCTTGAAAAGCACCAAAAATGGCACTCTGTTACAGTGGTAATCGATTACCCTATATAAGTAATCGATTACTTGCTTAAAAATAGCAAAATTTGGTTAAAAAAGTGCAGAGTAATCGATTACACTCTTTGAGTAATCGATTACCACTGTAACAGTGGCAAAACAAAAAACAGCAAAAACAGCTTTTCCAAAAGCAATTTTCAAAACCTAATCACTTATCCAAACTACCACATGCTATGGTATGAGTTTGTGCATGAAAATTACATGAATTTGGAGCAATTAATCATCAATATGAAGCATAAAAAATGAACATCAAGAATCAAACAAACACAAGATTCATCGAACCGAAAAACTATCGAAACTACATCGGAAATGCGCAAAAGTGATCGAAATAGTAGATTGAGTGAGAACTACCAACCTACAAGCCAGAGATTTGGCTTAGTGATTGTTGCAAAGTGATCTTGGCGAAGATAATCAAAGAAAACCAGAGGAATCGTCAACTATAACCGAAACGTATCAAAACCGAACGAATTGCGACGAAAACTCCAAAATGAGAATTATCACCGAAGAAGCTTGAAGTAATCACTTGAGATGTATCCAAAAGCTACCGAAGCTCCACAAGATCCAGTAGAATGGAATGATGATGAAGGTTAAGCTCAAGAAAAATCACTTTCAAGGTGAAAATAGCTTTTCTTCAATGGAGAATTAAGAGCTTTAGTGAGGTTTGGTGAGGAGAATTGAGATGAAGATGAGGGAGTAGCAGAAAAATTCAGAGAGATTGTGAGAGAATAGAGAGTGAAGTGTGAGAGATTTGTGTGAAATGGTTGAGAGATTGTTGATCCTTTGAAAAGTGAGTGAAAGCTTGTTTATATAGACTTTTGGTTTGGAGTGTGAGAGGTTTGGAATTTGGTTTGGACTTAGCTTTGGGTTTGGAACTAGGCTAGGAGTTAGTTAGGCTCGACTCACCGAGTCAAGCGGTTAACTCGGTAACAATCCCAATGTGAGCCCCAATCATCCAAAGGTCCACATACTTGGAAATCAAGGAACATGGTGCACTTATTTGGAAATGATGCATTGGAGTAAATTTGAATGAATTCTTGAAGACTCCAGAATGTTCCACATGCTACTAGACCAATGTAGAATCAAAGCCCAAAGAGTGTGCAAAGTTGTTGTCATGAAAAAGCAGCAGAATTTGCAAATTGACACAGGGTAATCGATTACCCTATTTGAGTAATCGATTACTCTAGCCAATTTTGCCTAATTTTGCTTAAAAATGGTGTTGTGGCCCCGGTTTCGATTTTCCACCTCTTGTTTTGATAAATAGGCACGGAAACCCTTATTTTGTGCTCATTTTGATGATGTGATGACCTTGTGAGGATGCGATTAATCGGGCCTAGAAACCTGAGTATTCTTGCAACAAAATCATAGAGAAAAATGTACGAATGCGTATGCCAGCGATGCGAATGCACATGCTTATGCAAAAGGCAAAAAGGGAGGTCAAATTTCGGGTTACGACACCGGCCAAAACACTTTTGACTGTTTCTTCTTTCAAGGGGAACCGTCCAATGAATGCGCATGTCTCAAGACCCGTGTTTGACACACGTTTTCTTAGACCCTTTATCCACCGCCCAAGACAAGCACTCTTGGAAATAACCGCATGGCCTAAACAATGTTCTAACTCTTGTCAGACTTTGTTTAGTCCTTCTTGTAACCTCAAATGCATATATGTTATCTTTAAGAATAACTGATCAAGATGTTACGACATTTCTTCAAACAACTCCCAGTTAACAGCAAAGACTCTCAAGATACTTGTATCACCCTGATTCAATCTATTGACACCCAATAACTAAATCAAAACAACCTGATAAGTCCACCTAGAACTTATACCAGTAAAGCAATGTCACGAAATCTCATCTGACATATCATCCTCACCTGAGGCATTCTATCACAAACTGCTTGAAATCACAAACAATCTTGATAAACAACTACACTACTACAACAACCTATCCAAAACAGAAGTATAACTCCCCCTGTCATAGATATCCAGTGCTCATTTGCAAGAAGAACACCTTAAATAAATGGAAAACATAAAACACATCTTCATGTCTTCAAGAGCTCACCCTCTGTTCAACACACCTGCTGAACGCATTCACCTAATGCCTGATCCTCAAGCAATCCATGTACCACACTAGTACATTTAACAGACAGAAGTTTTCCCCGTATCTTTCACAAAAGATGCTTCTTCAGCAAGAAACACCCAAAATCACCACATGATATCCCATGACAACCTCATGATCATATAGTGAGAGTACCAGGATCACATCCTTGTACCACAACCAACAAACTCTTGGATTGAGACCAAAATCACCATTGATCCCTCTTATCCAAAAACCATCCATACCCTGTACAAATTCTCCTTGAATTTTACAGCCATAGATATCCTTGTTCCTTGAGATACAATCCAATTGAATATGGAATGCTTCACATTCCTTAAAGAGACATACAGAGCCCCTTAGTTTTCTAGCTCGCCCAGATGATCTTCACGCTTGAAAACATCAAACACATGCTCCAGAAGTCCTCAGCTTATTTGCTCCACAAGCACCTAACTGATCCACTCCTCTCTAGCATGACTTGTAGTAAAAGAAACCACCTCTCCACAAGCATTCTGACCTCATCAAGATCCAGTCTTCCAGATAAACACCCCATGATCCAAGATAGTCTTCAATTTATCATTCTCCCATATGATAAGATAGAATACTTCTGATTCAACTGGTGAATATCAGCTCCCACAATTTGAACTCCAAGTTCAGTAACCATGATGATGTTCTAACATCAGTTAGGACATCCTGATCATATCACATACACCATACACTATGATTCTTGATACACTTACTACCGGACTTACTATCAGCATAGTAATCCAGCTGAAGATCTTCAGACAACACTGCGCCACCAGCTTGATAAAAAAGAACTCCAGATAACCAAAGAGAGAAATAAACTCTCATTCAACTCCCAAAAGAAGGTAATCTTCCATAAGCAACTTAGAGCTTCTACCAAAAGCTCCAAGATATGAATAGAACAAGAATCTCCTTTGATTTTCAACCAACTACCCTTCTGCACAAGAGTAATTAGTTCCAAGCACCATGCTTGAATGCACTTATAGAAATCAACCAAATGCCATTGTTTGATTAATCTCAGCTTTCTTCAGAGTTCCAGAAAATCTTCTGATCCACCAATGAAACCTAATATTCAAGTCACATAGTCCACTTACTCCATAGCAAGCCATCTCAGATACACCAAGATTTATACATGTAACATCTACTCCTTCTTGCAGCTCCCACAAACTGCATGAGATAGACCTTTTTGAAGCATTAATTCGATTTATTTATGAGAATATCAACTTATCTTACGATGATGCGCCACAACATCAACTAAGACCCTGAAGTTCCTGCTTGATGTCACAACATCTGTTCAGACATCCAGCTGAAGAATTCAGCTCTTCCTTCTGCCACTTAGAAGAACCTCCTCCCTATAACAAAACAAGAGTTCCATGTTCTCATAGACTTGATCAATGATATCAAGTTAGAGTAAACAACCTCCATCCTACTTTGTTGTACTGAAACACTCATCTCATCTTCATACAACCCAAACCTGCCAAAGCTTGATTCTTCAGAAGAGATTTGTCACACAAGATCTTTACAAAAAGAATCCCACCTTCCTTAAGTAGAGACTTCTTCAGGAAGTCAGAGATAACTTCGACTTATCCTTCACCTCCAAGATGATCTAGGTCACAGCTCCTACGCACCTAGATCAGAAATAAACTGACCCAAGCAGTGCTATCACCGACACCATATTCTAGACAAGTTTCTTGCCAGGAAACTTTCAAGATAAGATCAGATGCTTCTAGTAAAATCAGGATACTACATGCTATACTCCAATACTCCTAGGTCAGAAATAAACTGAACCAATAGAATCGTCTTCATCTTCACTTCCAACATCACTTCATTCTAGTCAAGCTTCCTGCCACGAAACTTACCAATCTGAATATATGCCTTGTCATAAAGACTGAATCTACCACACACACATGTATGGTACCAAGATCATCAGCTACAACTCCTTTGCTCCAGAGGTTCACTCCTTGAATCAACAACCTTTTGCACATCCTCCACTGTCAAGATGTTTCAACATTTTATAGAACATCAGTTCCTTATCTTGACTATACTCATTCCCAGAGAACAAATATTTGAGCAGATGCAGCAAGAGATGTTGTGCTTCTTGATGTACCACTTGTCATCAGTGGTCTTGTACTCTAATTCCAAGAATAATCAATTAAATATTTGTGAATTCCACAAATAGCAATTAATCTTAAATCCTTGTTTAGTAACCCTATCATACTATTGAAGATATACTCCAGCAGATCACTTCATAAACACTTATCAAGTATTCAATCTTTGCAAGTATCTTCCTTGACAAACAAAGTGTTGAGATATCAAGGCTGCCACCCTGACTCAAGTAACTAAGATTTTCTCTGAACAAACCCTATTTACCTCAACAGATCTGAAATCTCCTTTCAGATTGGATTCATCCTTAGGGTTAAGAAGGAAGAATCCTTCCTTGCAAGTTTGGATGGTGAAAATAAATCACCTTCATTCTCTTTAGATTTATGTTTCACAGAAACACCCTCTACTCAGAAGAGTAACTAGAGGTCTCCAAATGCACGACTGAGATGCCTTTATGAGTGGACTTGAGAGAAATCTCAAATATCTTTGACAGCTTAGCCAAAATTGTTTTTACCAATTTCCTAGAGCATGAACTTGATAAACCCATTCTCAACTCACCTTATCTTCAACCTGACTTCAAGATACACGATGGAACCAACCTTCCAAGTACCAAGTCACCATGACAGACATCAACCAACAACTCTCTCCATTTTATCACTCCCGACTTTGGAATGAATAGATGCTGATATCTTCAAGAGAACAAACCGACAATTGACATCTTCCACCATCTTTCTTCAGTCAACTCTAGAATCCCATAAATACCCGAGTTCTTCCATCAGAAACATATGTAGCGGAACCACCAACGAACATATTCAACATTCCCTAATAAGATGTCTGAACATCTTATAAGACACCATACAAGAGAACTAGCCACTCCTCCAGCAGTTGCTATAGAAATTCCTCAGAAAACATGAACAACTACCAGTAGTTTTTACCTTCGATCCAGAACATCCATCCCATCCATTAATACCCTTGAGTATGTCCGAGTGAATGCTCTGATCGCCAAAACTCCTCCTTGTTTAAAGCGCCATAAAGTATCTCCCAAGATCTTATCCAGACACAGACAGGATGCCCGCTCTGATACTAATTGAAATTCTGACATAGCAGATAACAGATGTCCTAACATATGTCAAGACATTATTCTCTGCACAACTTTAAAACAAGAATAAAACAACAAACTAAACTGATATTCAGCATATCAGTAACAGCAGCAAGACAGATGTTTTGACATCTGTTACAACATAATCAAAACTGAACTATAAATGGCAGAATGATAAACAACACAGAATATGATAACCCAGTTCGATGCAAATCACCTACATCTGGGGGCATACCAACAAGCCAGGAAGAAGAGTCCACTATCAGTAGTATAGTTTTATGTAAACAACCATTGGTTTACAGTAAACAACCTCTGGTTTACCTATCACTACCCAATGAAAACTTTATCTAAGAACTCCATCCTAGATAAGTGAAACCCATCTCACTCCCTAAATCACAATTTGTGATTATCTAACAGTTATAGTCACAATAATTGTATCATCTTACTTGAAAGACACCCCTTTCAATACAAATTTCAGTCAATCATTCTTGACTAACAAGTTAACTTGGATTTGCTTAAAAGCTTCATCCAAGAACAATACACAATTCATTACCTACGGGTTTCTGAATCTATAAAAGTATCTATGTCTTCCACAATGTATCAAATCGATACAGAGGGAGACTTACAAGAGAAACCTACGACTCTCAAACCCTAAACCCTACTTTACAAAATAGGATTCCTAAGTCTATGTCATTCTCTCTCACTTTTCTGCCCTAAGTCTTGGTCTTCTTTTATAGCCTTCTGCTTCTTTGGGCTTCAAATCTTCTGTTTGCTGATTCCTTGATCCACGTTCTAATTGCTTATTAATTCTTGGAACTGATATGCAAACATTCTGCTGTTAGTAACAGACACGATGTCCTAACATCGTGTTGGGACATCTTATCCAACATGTCTTATTTTAGAAGAATTCTTCTTGTTGGAACATCTTGTACAACAACCTGTTTTACCAAAATTTGCTCAAATATTTAGAGTCTTCACATTCCAAAAACCGATTAATCTTTTGATGATTCATATAATCAACAATATTTGGAATTTCAAGTCTAGATGCTACTAAAGGTAGATAAGAGTGTTGCAGAACAAAGGATCGTTTGCTAAATTTTGTTTCAAAAACTTTGGCAATAGTAGGAGAGATTAGAGATTGAAGGGTTACCATGGTTTGAGAAGACGAAGAATCTCTTGTGGACCTTTTCCCGATTACTCTTGAAGTGGCCATGAGAAGAAGCTTAAATTGTTGAAGAACACTTCCCAAATTTCAATTTGAACCACACAATTTGAAAGGGGTTTTAGGGTTCTTGAGAGGATAGAAGTGAAGAGAGAGAATGAAATGATGAAATGAATATGAAAATGAGATATAAACACAATTTAAAGCAAGAAAATGAGAAGGTCCACAAGCGATGAGTCGGCGCATGAGGGTTGTGTGCGTCGACTCATACTGGAAGCAATTTTCAAAATTAAAAACTTCATTAGTATACGTCGACTCATAGGGGTGTTGTGGGTCGACGCATAAGAGGCAATAGCTTCCAAACGAATTTGCAAAAATTTGGGTCGACTCATAGCACGAAAAAATGCAAAATGTGAAATGTTTTTTATATGAATGATGCATAAAATGATAAATAACAAGCCTACACTAATTTTGAACTTAAAAAATGGGTTAAAATAGATCCAAACCATAGAATAAACATCAATATAACACACATTTTGGCACAATTTTTTACATATATAGGTGATCAAGATTAGTTAACTAGAGAGGAACAATATTACCTCCAATGACGATTGATGATAGATGCCCTCACATATAGCTTGATCTTATCAATATTGTTAATCAAAGAAAAATATAGACAAGCATAGATATAGAGCATACAATCATACATATTTAGACACGATCTGAGATATCAAGAACACTAAGTTCCCTACGGATGTTAAAGAAAGGCTTTGTCACAAGTGGTTTTGTAAAAATATCCACAAGTTGATACTTAGTATCATCATGCTCAAACACAACATCATCTTTCTCTACATGATCCCTAAGGAAATGATGGTGAATTTCAATATGTTTCGTGCGTGAATGTAGTACATGGTTTTTGGTTAAATTAATGGCACTTGTATTGTCACACAAAATGGGAATACGTCCAAGTTTAACATTGAAGTCGACTAATTGTTGCTTGAGCCACAAGACTTTAGCACAACAACTACCGACCGCAACATATTCCGCCTCGGCTATTGACAAAGCAACGAAAACTTGCTTTTTACTATGCCAACTCACTTAGGAATTTGAGAAAAAATGACAAGTGCCACTCGTACTTTTCCTATCCGATTGGCAACCGGCAAACGGAATCAGAATACCAACCAAAGAGAAATCACTTCCCTTGGAATACCAAAGCCCATACTTTGGAGTACCACATAGGTATCTGAGTATGCGCTTCACAACTTTTAAGTGCGATTCCTTGGGACATGATTGGTACCTAGCACACATACAGACACTAAACATGATATCTGGTCGGAATGCTGTAAGATAGAGGAGAGAACCTATCATACCTCTATATTTCTTCACATATACATCCTTACCATTCTCATCTCGACTCAAGTTAACACACGTAGGCATTGGAGTGTCAATTGCTTTCGAGTTAGCCATGTCGAAGCGCTTGAGTAGCTCAAGACAATTCTTCGTCTGGCTCACGAAGGTTCCTTCTTCAAGTTGTTTGATTTGCAATCCGAGGAAATAGTTTAGCTCCCCCATCATGCTCATCTCGAACTCTCCCTGCATCAACTTAGAGAACTCCTTGACCATATTCATGTTAGTAGATCCAAATATTATATCGTCTACATAGACTTGTACCAAAATGGAGTGTTTTCCATAACGTTTAATGAAGAGAGTTATGTCAACCTTCCCTCTAGAGTACCCTTGATCTAGTAAAAATTTGCTAAGATGCTCATACCAAGCCCTAGGGGCTTGCTTGAGACCGTACAAAGCGCGTTTGAGCTTATAAACATGATTAAAATACTCACGGGATTCAAAGCGAGGAGGTTGGGCTACATAAACCTCTTCAATAATATAACCGTTCAGAAAATCACTTTTTACATCCTGTTATTTCTTTGATTATGTGGTTGGCATTTTTTTTGCTAAAACTATTCTAGCAGCAAGATGTTGAAACAAGATGTTCTAATTTTCTGCATTCAACATGTCGGATAAAGATGTCCCATCCTGGATCATAGGACATCGCGCTTGATTTTGGTTTAAAAGGAAGATTCTGTTAGTTGTTATTTGTTACTGAATATTCTGTGAATATTTAGTTATCCTATGTGGCGTCCAAAGTAAATTGAGTAGAGGTTATGTGTTGGTTTTCGGATTTTCACTACTTTCTAAATATGGAGACATATTAGGAAACTTTAGATTGAAGACCTATTTTCTTGGAGTTTATTTTGCAGAATTATGTGCAGTCTCTCTGCTGCGTTTTGAAGCCCAACCCAGTCCAGTTTTAATGTTATATATTGACTGGTGTAAACCTAGTTTAGGTGTGGAACTTACGTGTGTTTTTGTTAGGGTTTTTTATTGTTAATTGTGAGCCTAACTGGTATCATTCTGATAACAGTATAAGGACTGGTTTTGTGTTGTAAGTTCTGTCAGTTACTCATAAGCTTTTAAGCATTGAGTTTCTTGTGTGTCAGTTCTCATAAGCTTGGAAGTATTGAGAATTGTGTGTTTTTGAAAGTGTGTCTTTCATTTTGTTACTTGTGTTGAAAGGAACCAGTCACGGTGTGTGATTGAAGAGGGATTTGAGGAGGGCCTCATACCTAGGTGAGTCTTAGGGAGAAGTCATAGGAAGGGTAGTGATTAAGTGAGCAGATTGTAACCAGGTGTGGTTGCTGTGTGATCTGTGAATTGATACTATCGTATATTGATTTCGTCCCTGGCTTGGTAGCCCCCAGAGTAAGATTGTTGATCCGAACTGGGTAAATATATCACTGTGTTCTTTACTTTCTGCACTGTTATTTTTATTGTTGTCTTGTTCATTGTGTTGGATATCCGTGTCTCAACATCTCTGTAGGACATCTGATATCTGTGCCAGAATTTCAATTGGCATCAAGAGCTTACACCCTAGTTTGTTTCTGGGTGAGATTCAGGGAATGTACTTTCTGGTGCAATGGACAAGGATGGAGGATTTTTTAACAAACCACCTCTGCTTGATGGTTCCAACTATGACTATTGGAAACCAAGGATGATAGCATTCATCAAATCCATGAATGATCAAGCATGGAAAGCTATTATCAAAGGATGGGAACCCCCAAAGGTTAGAGATGGAGAAGGTAATCCTACTGATGTGGTGAAGGAAGAGGAAGACTGGGATGATGCAGACTATAAAGGGTCTTTGGGAAATTCCAAAGTCATGAATGCCTTGTTTAATGGTGTTAGCAAAAATATTTTCAGGTTGATTGAACATTGCACCATTGCAAAAGAGGCTTGGCAGGTCTTGAAGGTTGCTCATGAAGGAACTTCAAAGGTGAAGATGTCAAAACTTCAGCTTCTCACTACCAAGTTTGAGAATTTGAAGATGAAGGAAGATGAGAGCATTCATGATTTTCACATGAACATTATTGAGATAGCTAATGCTTCAAGTGCCCTAGGTGAAAAGATGTCTGATAGCAAACTGGTCAGAAAAATCCTCAGATCTCTACCTAAGAGATTTGACATGAAAGTGACTGCTATAGAGGAAGCTCAGGACATATATAAGATGAAAGTGGATGAGCTTGTGGGATCTCTTCAAACGTTTGAATTGGGGATCAGTGAAAAGTCTGAAAAGAAGAAGAGTATAGCCTTTGTGTCAAATGCTGGTGATTCAGAAGATGAAGGTAACCTGGCCAGAGATGAAGGGATGTCCAAAGATCTGGTATTGCTTGGAAAACAATTTAACAAAGTGTTGAAAAGGATGGACTGGAAGTCAAGAGCTAATGTTCAGAACAAATCACTCGACATCAGTAAAAACCAGGATGTAGGCAGAAGGTCCAGAACTGAAGAAGACTCCAATCAAGGGAAGAGAGTTCAGTGTTTTGAATGTGAGGGATTTGGGAACATAAAAACTGAGTGTCCCACGTATCTCAAAAGGAAGAAGAAGGGCCTATCTGTGCCTTGGTCAGAAGGAGAGTCTGAGAGTGATCTTGAAGAAGAATCAGCAAAATTGGTGACAGCCTTGACTGGAATCTGTAAATCTGATGGAGAAACAACTTATGAGTCTGATGAAGGAACAAGTTGTGATTCTGACAAAGAATCTTACATTGGAGAACTTACTAAACAGGAAGTTATCACTGGGTTCTCAGAGTTGTGTATCAAGAATGAAGAGAGGTGTCAGATAATATTAGAACAGAAGGTTCTGATAGCTCAACTAGAAGCTGAGAAGGAAGAACATCTATCGATCATTGCTGATCTTAAAGAGGAGGTTGTATGGCAAAAGTCAAAACTTGACAATATGGCCAAATCTATAAGAATGCTGAACAATGGTTCCACACTGTTGGATGAGATTCTTCAGACTGGGAAAAATATTGGGAATGTACAAGGTCTTGGTTTTAACAATCAAGTAGAGAACTACAAGCAGTCTGTAGTAAAGTTTGTTCCTCAGAAAATAAAGCAAGAAGAGAAGATGTCAAATCATATGTTTCAACATCAGCTGAAACATCAGAAAATAGTATATAGTTCAAAGTATAAACCATGGAGATGTCATTACTGTGAAAAGTTTGGTCACTTAAAGTCCTTTTGCTACAATTTGCATGGTTATCCCAAAACTGTTCATCAACCAAATAAAGAACAGATTTGGGCTAAAGTAAAGAAAAGATGGACTCCTAGAAATATGGTGGTTGGTCTCATAGCACATACCTCTCTCAGAGCATCTGCAAGGGAAGATTGGTACTTTGATAGTGGTTGTTCAAGACACATGACTGGTGTGAAGAAATTTTTGTCAGATATCAAGCCTCACTCTACCAATTATGTCACTTTTGGGGATGGATCAAAAGGTGAAATAAAAGGTGTTGGAAAGCTGGACTACAAAGGACAACCAAATCTGGATCGTGTTCTATTTGTCAAAGGGCTGACTGCAAATTTGATTAGTATAAGCCAACTGTGTGATCTAGGGCACAAAGTAAATTTCACAAAATCTGAATGCCTAGTAACCAATGAAGAAAATGAAGTTGTCATGAAGGGAACCAGGTCTATGGATAACTGCTATCTGTGAAATCCTCAAGAATTAGAAAGTTTGTCTACCTGTTTGATGTCAAAGGAAGATGAAACCAAACTGTGGCATCAGAAATTGGGTCACTTACATCTGAAAGGGATGAAGAAAGTTCTGTCAAGTGAAGCTGTTAGAGGTATTCCCAAGTTGAAGATTGATGAGGATAGAATATGTGGTGAATGTCAAGTTGGGAAGCAAACAAGGATGTCACACAAAAAGCTTAAACATCTTACCACAACTTCTAGAGTTCTGGAGCTGCTTCACATGGACTTAATGGGACCTATGCAGGTTGAAAGTCTTGGAGGGAAGAAGTATGCCTATGTTGTCGTTGATGATTACTCCAGATTCACCTGGATAAGCTTTATCAGAGAAAAGTCTGAAGTATTTGCAGCTTTCAAAGAATTGTGTCAAAGGATTCAACGAGAAAAGGATTATGGCGTTGTTCGAATCAGAAGTGACCATGGGAAGGAATTTGAAAATAGCAGGTTTGAAGAGTTTTGTTCATCTGAAGGAATCACTAATGAATTCTCATCACCAATCACTCCTCAGCAAAATGGTGTGGTGGAACACAAGAATAGGACTATTCAAGAGTGTGCAAGGGTCATGATTTATGCCAAAAAGCTTCCATATCATTTTTGGGCTGAAGCCATGAATACTGCTTGCTATATACACAATAGGGTGACTATCAGATCAGGATACTGTGATGCTGATTGGGCTGGAAGTGCTGATGATATGAAGAGTACCTCTGGGGGTTGTTTCTTTTTGGGAAATAATCTTATTTCATGGTTTAGTAAGAAGCAAAATTCTGTATCTCTTTCTACTGGTGAAGCTGAGTACATAGCATTTGGAAGTAGTTGTGCTCAACTGGTGTGGATGAAGCAAATGTTATCTGAGTATAATGTCACACAAGATGTCATGACATTATTTTGTGACAAACTGAGTGCTATTAATATTTCTAAAAATCCTATTCAACATAGCAGGACTAAGCACATTGATATCAGGCATCATTCCATCAGAGAACTTATGGAGGACAAAGTCATAACTCTTGATCATGTTAGCACAGAAAATAAGCTTGCTAACATATTTACCAAGGCTCTGGATGCAGTTCAGTTTGAAAACCTGAGGAGAAGACTTGGGGTTTGTATTCATGAAGAATTATAGCATTTAATGTTCTTTGTGGCTGCCAGATTAAAAAGAATAAAGGTGATTCTGGTAGTGCAGCTGGTGCAGGTGTTTATGAAGGGAAAAATGTTGAAGTTTGTGCATGACATTTGGTCATGTGATTGTGTGTGCATCTACTTTCTGATGTTGTTTATTCTGGTGTATGATTTGATCATTTCTCAAAATTAATAATTGTTCTACTTACCTTTGTCATATTTATGGCTAAAAAGGGGGAGTAGTGTGCTTGTGGTGTGCTTGTGCTGGTGCTGCAGTTGAGGGGGAGAATGTATTGTGTTTCTGCAGTTGAGGGGGAGTTTTGCAGTTGAGGGAGTTTTTTTTGTGTTGTGAATTTTTTGTTGCTGCTGTGTTTTTCGCTGCTGTCTCTGATAATTTTGTATTGTTTGTTGTGTAGTTTTAGCCAAAATAAGCCAAAGGGGGAGATTGAACTATTCTAGCAGCAAGATGTTGAAACAAGATGTTCTAATTTTTTGCATTCAACATGTCGGATAAAGATGTCCCATCCTGGATCATAGGACATCGCATCTGATTTTGGTTTAAAAGGAAGATTCTGTTAGTTGTTATTTGTTACTGAATATTCTGTGAATATTTAGTTATCCTATGTGGCGTCCAAAGTAAATTGAGTTGAGGTTATGTGTTGGTTTTCGGATTTTCACTACTTTCTAAATATGGAGACATATTAGCAAACTTTAGATTGAAGACCTACTTTCTTGGAGTTTATTTTGCAGAATTATGTGCAGTCTCTCTGCTGCATTTTAAAGCCCAACCCAGTCCAGTTTTAATGCTATATATTGACTGGTGTAAACCTAGTTTAGGTGTGGAACTTACGTGTGTTTTTGTTAGGGTTTTTTATTGTTAATTGTGAGCCTAACTGGTATCATTCTGATAACAGTATAAGGACTGGTATTGTGTTGTAAGTTCTGTCAGTTACTCATAAGCTTTTAAGCATTGAGTTTCTTGTGTGCCAGTTCTCATAAGATTTGAAGTATTGAGAATTGTGTGTTTTTGAAAGTGTGTCTTTTGTTTTTTTACTTGTGTTGAAAGGAACCAGTCATGGTGTGTGATTGAAGAGGGATTTGAGGAGGGCCTCATACCTAGGTGAGTCTCAGGTAGAAGTCATATGAAGGGTAGTGATTAAGTGAGCAGATTGTAACCGAGTGTGGTTGCTGTGTGATCTGTGAATTGATACTATCGTATATTGATTACGTCCTTGGCTTGGTAGCCCCCAGAGTAGGATTGTTGATCCGAACTGGGTAAACATATCACTGTGTTCTTTACTTTCTGCACTGTTATTTTTATTGTTGTCTTGTTCATTGTGTTGGATATCCGTGTCTTAACATCTGTGTAGGACATCTGATATCTGTGCCAGAATTTCACATCCATTTGAAATAATTTGAAATTTTTAGCACATGCGTAAGCTAGCAACAGGCGTATAGCCTCGAGTCGGGCAACAAGCGCATAAGTTTCCTCATAGTCTATGCCTTCCTCTTGGTTATACCCTTGCGCAACTAAGTGCGCTTTATTCCTAATTATGACTCCATTTTCGTCAAGCTTGTTCCTAAACACCCATCTGGTGCCGATTACTCGATGGCCTCGCGGAGGAGGGACAAGGTCCCAAACCTAATTTCTTTTAAATTGATTTAACTCCTCTTGCGTTGATAAAAACCAATGTTCATCGAGTAAGGCCTCTTTAGAGTTTTTAGGCTCAATCTATGAGACGAAAGCGAAGTGATAACATAAGTTACTTAGCTTGGATCTCGTAGTTACTCCCTTTGAAATATCACCGAGTATGTTGTCGATGAGATGGTCTTTAAAAGACTTCCAAGCTGAAGGAAGGTCATCGTTGTTAGTCGGATGATCCTCCTAAATCTTCTCAGGATGGTGATCTTTTTCTTCCTCAACTTGCACTGCTTCAGGTTGATCAATCCCTTTATCAGTGTCCTTGAGTATGTCTTCTGAAGATACACTTGCACCAAAAAAAGAAGTACCTTTTCCTACATTTTTTGGATAAGACTCATCAAAAGTAACGTGTACAGACTCCTCAACAGTAAGTAACCTCTTATTGTATACCCTATATACCTTACTAGACTGAGAGTTTCCAAGAAAGATACCTTCGTCGGCCTTAGAATCAAACTTGCCAAGGGTCTTTTTACCATTATTCAACACAAAACATTTGCAATCAAAGACGTGAAGGTGTGATACGTTGGGCTTCATCCCTTTCAAAAGATCATACGGAGTTTTGTTTAGAATAGGACGGATGACCACCCTATTCAAAACATAACAAGCCGTACTAATGGCATCGGCCCAAAAGTATTTAGGAATGCCACCCTCATTGATCATAGTTCTTCCCAATTCTTCCAAAATTCTATTTTTACGCTCCACAACCCCGTTTTGTTGAGGGGTACGTGGTGCAGAAAAATTATGATCAATCCCATTCCTAACACAAAATTTTTCAAAGAGATGATTTTCAAACTCACCTCCAAGATCACTTCGGATTGTTTCAATGTTTGTGTTTAATTTGTTTTGAGAGAACTTGGCAAACTTCTCAAAAGCCGAAAAAGTATCGCTATTGCTTGCTAAGGAAATAGTCTAGCAAAACCTAGAATAGTCGTCGACAATCACAAAACCGTAGTAGTTACCACCTAAGCTCTTAATCCTAGATGGTTGATCCGCTGTCGTGCACGGATCAAAAACGAGTTTAAAAAAAATGAAGTAACGGGAAGCGACACTCGGATGTCCTATCGCAAAGATTCTTGTTGAAAATTTAACCAACTGAAAATGATTGGGGGGGGGGGGGGGTTCCGAATTAGGTTTCAAAAAGCTATGAGAAAAGTGATTAAAAACAAGTGATTAAAAATAAGTGATTATAAAATAAGTCAATTTGTTGTTCGTTCTCCTACTTATCATTGATCATATAATAACTAAGCCCTAAGCGGAATTCATTCTCTTTCGATCATAGTAACAATAGCAAGCATGATTGAATTACTATATGATTTATGTTCCTAAATCCGAATTAAGCAAACAGATAACGCAAACACGAATTAAGCAAACGCGGCTACGATTAACAGAACATACATCAATCGAATTAATTCAATCCTATTCTATAAAATATGCAATTGAATTAAGCAAACAATGACAACTGAATTAAGCAAACAGAATTATAGATAGAATTAAAATTACTTGGAAAATATATTAACCTCAAAGTGAACGGAGATACGGTTACAGCAGATCAACTCAAAGAGTTTAGTTCTCCATGGAATACGTAAAAAGCAAAGACAAATTGTGAATAGTAAAAGGGTAATGAACATTCGTACGACTAAAAACCTTATAAACAAAATAAGGTTTTTCACTACTAACTCAAACTGGGTCGGAAACATAAACCAGACCCATAAAATGACCCGAAACAATTTATTTTCTAAAGTTAGAATTTGGGTTCTGACTTCAACGACTTATTTGACCATCTTTCACTTCAAATCAGATCTTGGCTTCAACATTAAATTTGTAGCTCTCTGTCTTAGCTTTCCATCGACTGGTAGAGCGAGCAAAACGATATCCCGTAGCTCAAGTTATGACCTGCACAGTGAAAGGTATCAAATAAGTGTTAATGCGGAAAAATAAGATGCGAAAATAAAATAAAGGTAGAAACAAACTTAAATATGAAAACACATTAAAATAGTAAAAACACTCAAATAAACTGTAGGAATGCCTAAGTACAAACATAAGAGAATGTGCATTAAAATGCACTGATCAAATTCCCCCACACTTGAACTTTTGCACTCCGAGCAAAATGATAACTTCAAAAATTCAAAACAAAACAAAGCAAAGCATGCATTTCCAAATGTATTCAATATACAAGATACAAGTAGAGTCCTAAGTCTAAACTTCAAGAATATGGTGTTAGTGAGCAACTCTTTTGTTACATTCAAAACAAATACGAAAACAGCTTACCGAAAAGTACATCAAAAGTAGCAGGATCCCCACAAGATATAATCCACTCAACTCTCAAGTGTTTAGCTAATTGTTTACACTCAAAGCACAACATGAAAGTTAATACTACTATAAATTTGAAAAGACTCTAAATCCACACTTGAAATACATGCACACAAAGATGAAAAGGACTTTTATTCAGGTTGTAACGTGTCTAAGGTAAGGGTAGGATAAATCCTAAGGGGTACTAGGCTAAAGCTCAAAGGGTCAAAAAAAAGTTGAAGGAGAATTAGGGAGTTGAACTAAAAAAACACTTTAATAACCTTCAAACATCAACTTTCCCATATTTTCCTCTTTTTATATTTATTTTTATTTTTATTTTTTTCTTTTTCAGAAGAAAAATGTATTGACATCCTTCTTTCTTTTATATTTTTTTCCCTTTTTCTATATATATTTTTTTCTGCCAACCTTTGAAACATCACAATTGTATTGTTCAACCCCACAAAACTCCATACAAGACTCTTTCGACCCCTTGATTAGGGTGATAATTTTGTTTTTCGCTTTCGGCTTGTAATGAGTTTTAAATATAAAAAAAAGACGAACAGGCTCAAAGGGGTTTCCAACAAGGGATAATATTTTTCAGGGTTGACTTTTTGGCTAAGTGGCTAAAAATAAAATAAAAACAAGTTGCCTTTATCATATCAATTTGCACAAGTAAATAAAAAGCTTCAACAGAGTCAATTCAAATTCTAGAGACTAACAAACATGAGTGAAACACTCAAGAAAGAAAAAGGAATGGATGTTTTTATGCATTATCCATTATTAGGCTCAAATTCTCACAAGGTTTAGTGATCCACCACCAATGATGTACAATTCAGAGTTTAGTTCTACATATCACACTAAGAATGCACAAAAAGGAATCAATCACATCACATCACAAGTCTTTAGTCAAGAGAGCTAATAACAAAACTCATACTTGTAACTCAAAACCAAAGAAAAAGCATACTTATTTTTTTATGAAACCAAAGAAAATAAAGAAAGCAAAACAAATAAATGGTTCCCTCCCCCACACTTAAAACATACATTGTCCTCAATGAAAGGACATAACTATTAAATAAGAGTGAGAGAAAGGAAAGAACACACCCGAGTATTCAAGGTGGAAAGGTGATCACATAAGTAGCCTTTCCTAAAGAGAGATCTTTTACGCTTTCCTCTTCCATCAATGTGGGGCTCTCTTTTATGCGGTGAAATTTGAAGTTATTATCAGAGATTTCGCTTTCTCTTTGTATTCTGGGATCAAAAAATGATCCTAGAAAAGTGGAAGTGTGGTCCATCCAATTAAATCGCTTTTGGGGCTGTCTAAACTCAAGAATGCTAACCAAGGTTCATCCAATGCCATTCTTATGTTCCTACAATGATTTCTCTTCCTGCACAAATTCAAATAAATTATTAGGAAGTGGTTTCAGCTCTAAGGAGGGTGGTTTCTCGATGGATGGTTTGTTCCAAGCAGTCGGGGTGTCGAGAGCTTCATCTACACGAACAACTTCATTTGCAACCTCATCTGCAGTAAGAATATCAACTTGCAAGGCAACCTCAATTTCAGCACAAACAGAGCAAATTTTAGTGTCAGTACAAACATCACAAGAGTAAACACCATCAAAATCAGACAATGATGGAAAATCAGATGCAAACAAATCAGTAAAAGTATCATCAAGAGTTTTAGAAGACAACTCTATTTGAAAAACATATGCTCTTCCAAGGGCTGTTGGTTTGATCCTTGAGCTTGCTGCATGGCATTCATTGAAGTGGCAAGTTGTCAAATTTGTATTTCCAAAGTCTAGAAATTAGAATCTATTTGTTGTTGAAACTTGATATTATTTGTAGCCATTTGGTTGACAAGGTCCTCTAGTGAAGGTTCGGAAGGTGCAGAGCACACAACTTCTAATTCCTTCATAGGCTTATATGGATCCTCACCTGGCAAGGCCATTAAACCTTGGCAACAAGTATATTAAACCATATTTGAATTTAAAAGGTACAACAACATCAGGATATTCAATACATAAAGCATTATAATTCACAAGTGCAACCACTTCTCTCAGAGTTCTTTGATCAACCATGATAAACTCAAAATAAGAATCACCCAAAGAATGAGAAAACACAAGATCAAGATTAAGATCAAAATCAAACAAGCAATGCAGTAACAACTAAGAAAATACCGACAATGTCCCTAAACAACAAAATATATGAGAAATACTAAACAAAATGATTAAAAAAAATTAAAAAAATACAAAAATGCGAAATCTAATCTAATTAAGTCAATTAAAATTTTTGAGATTTTTTTCAGATTTTTCTAAAACTATGAAAACAGTAAAAAATTCATAAACAATAGAAAAATGATGAATTTTGAATTTTTAGGTCGGTGTCCACTATTTAGTTTCTAAATAGAGGATTTTGATCCCTAGTTTTTTTTCTAGTGAATCGACCAAGAATCGGACAAATCTGAGACGATTTTCCTAAAAATCGATTTTTTTTTACTAGTTCGGACGCGAGATGGGGCGTCTGGACGCGAAAACGGTGAAACAGCAAAACGTAAGTTCAAAACACACTAATCGACACCTATGACTCAACTAATAGTTAAAAACGACAAGAATCCCCGGCAACGGCGCCAATTTGATCTGCTATCGCGCACGGATCAAAAACGAGTTAAAAAAAAAGTAGTAACGGGAAGCGACACTCGGATGTCATATCGCAAGGATTCTTGTTGAGAATTTAACCAACTGAAAACAATTGGGGGGTTTTCGAATTAGGTTTCAAAAACCTATGAGAAAAAGTGATTAAAAATAAGTGATTATAAAATAAGTCAATCTATTGTTCGTTCTCCTACTTATCATTGATCATATAATTACAAAGCCCTAAGCAGAATTCATTCTCTTTCGATCATAGTAACAATAGCAAGTGTGATTGAATTACTATACGATTTATGTTCCTAAATCCGAATTAAGCAAACAGATCATGCAAACACGAATTAAGCAAACGCGGTTACGATTAACAAAACATACATCAATCGAATTAATTAAATCCTATTCTATAAAATATGCAATTGAATTAAGCAAACAACGACAACTGAATTAAGCAAACAGGATTATAGATAGAATTGAAAAGAGAATTGAAATTACTTGGAAAATATATTAACCTCAAAGTGAACGGAGATACGGTTACAACAGATCAACTCAAAGAGTTTAGTTCTCCATGGAATACGTAAAAAGCAAAGACAAATCATGAATAGTAAAAGGGTAATGAACATTCGTACGGCTGAAAACCTTATAAACAAAATAAGATTTTTCACTACTAACTCAAACTGGGTCGAAAACATAAACCAGGCCCATAAAACGACCCGAAACAATTTATTTTTTAAAGTCAGAATTCGGGTTCTGACTTCAACGACTTATTTGGACATCTTTCACTCCGAATCAGATCATGGCTACAACATAAAACTTGTAGCTCTCTGTCTTAGCTTTCCATCGACTGGTAGAACGCGCAAAACGGCATCCCGTAGCTCAAGTTATGAACTGCGCAGTGAAATGTATCAAATAAGTGTTAATGCTGAAAAATAAGCTGCAAAAATAAAATAAAGGTAGAAACAAACTTAAATATGAAAACACATTAAAATAGTAAAAACACTCAAATAAACTGTAGGAATGTCTAAGTACAAACATAAGAGAATGTGCATTAAAATGCACTGATCAATGGTCCAAAGAGGTCCATATGGAGGAGTTCAAGGGGCCTCGTGGTTGAAACAATGTTTTTAGACTTAAACGAGACCCTTATTTGCTTTCCCATTTGGCACGCATCACATAAGTGATCCTTTGAAAACTTGATTTTGGGTAAGCCAACTACTAGGATCTCAGAGACTATCTTACTAAGCAAATCGAAATTGACATACGCCAAACGCCTATGCCATAACCATGAATCTTCACTCATGGTGACGAGACATTTGTCACTACTCAACGACCCCTCACTCAAGTCTAGCATATAGACATTATTAACCCTCAGACCATTAAACACATCCTCTTTTTTATCATTATTTTCAATTATGCAGCAATATTTTGAAAATGAGACTTTATAACCCTTGTCACATAATTGACTAATGCTAATTAGGTTGTGTTTAAGACCCTCAACTAGTAGCACGTCTGAGATAGTAGTAGAAGAGGGATTACCTACACTACCTTTGTCGAGTATCGCTCCTTTATTGTTGTCTCCGTAGGTCACAAATCCCTTTTTCCTTGCCACAAAGTCAACGAAAAGAGAAATGTCTCTCGTCATGTGTCTTGAGCATCCACTATCGAGAACCCATATTCTCTCTGTGGACTCAAGACGTTGTACCTACACAATCAATCAAGGGAAATAGGTACCCAATTCTTATTGGATCCTTGGTTGTGAGTGAAAACTTGATTGCATTTGGGCAGCCATTGATAAACACCTTTAGGAACTAAAAACCTCCTAAAGCGACATTTTTCAATGGTATGACCCCTCTTGCAACAATACAAGCTAGTAAGGTTAACATTGGAATCACTTTTGTTAGATTGATCTCGAATCACATAAGTATATTTTTGATATGGATTAATCATGATTTTCTTAAAATGTGATCTATCAATAGAAAAAGTGACCTTTGGTTCTAGAGCCTTGTCAAGTTTGGCTTTAAGAGTTCTAACCTCTTTTTGCCAAATATGACAAGTTTCACAACCAAAATTTAACCATCCACTCTTGTCTTCCTCAACATCTACCTTTGTTACTTCCACCATAGACTTTTTGAGAGCCTCTAATTCCCTTTCGGAATCAGAGATCTTTTTCTCCAAATGAGAAAAGATTTGTTTGTTTGAAGCTAAACATTTAAAGGCTTCCTTAGCCTCATGGTGTAAAGTATCAAAGACATGTTGTAATTCAGAATGAGACATTTTGTTAGAGTTATCATATTTATCATGTCTTACCTTTTTATTCTTTTTCCTTTGACGAGCAGAGAGTCAAAGGTTAACGGACTCTTCTTCGTCACTTAAACTTTCTTCACTAGATGACTCACTATCGCTTTCCCAAGCGATATAAGCTCTTCTAGGTTTACCTTGTTTCTTTTGTGGACGATTCTTTTCCTTTCCCTTGTCCTTCTTCATCAATGGACAATCCAACTTATAATGGCCGACTTTTCCACAATTATAGCAAGACCCTTTAGTTTTTCCACTCTTGTTACCTTCATTCTTGGAAGACCATGTTTGTCTTCTAAAGTTGACGAGATTCTTTTCCGAATGTTGAATACCGTTTTTCTTTATATAACGATTGTATCGCCTCACAAACAGTCCTATATCCTCATTCGAATCTTCTTCGTCGTTGTCACTCGATTCACTCTCACTTAGATCTTTTGCGAAGGACTTTGAGCTAGAAGCCTTTAGAGCTATTGACTTCTTTTCCGCATCTTTGGTATTGGTCTTTTCTTTCTTTTCTCTTTCCTCAAATTGCTCAAGACTAATGAGCAATTGCTCATGTTCCTCGAGCTTCCCAAATAAAGTTGTGATGTCCAACGTCATGAGGTCATTGGCTTCCTTTATGGTCGTGACCTTCGTTGCCATTCCCTAGTAGACACCTCAAGATTTTATTAGTAGCAACGTCATTGGAAACCGGTATACCAAGTGAGTTTAGTCGATTGATTAAATGAGTAAATCTCTTTTGCATGTCAACAATGGTTTCCCCTTGCTTCATGTGAAAGAGATCAAACTCTTGTGTCAAAGTATTGATTCGAGCTAGTTTGATGTCAATAGTTCCCTCATGGGAAACTTGCAATGCGTCTCACATAGCTTTAGCAGTCGTACAATGTGAAACTCTATAATACTCATCAACTCCCAAAGAGGAGATCAGAATATTTCTAGCTTTCCAATTGTAGTTATACTTTTTCTCATCTTCTTTATTCCATTGTGCTTCCGGCTTAGGCACAACAACGTTATTCGAATTGGTCATAGTAATTTCCATAGGACCATTTTTTATAACGTTCCATACCTTTCTATCAATAGAATTGATATGCACACGCATACAATCTTTCCAATAACTATAGTTCTCATCGTTAAAAACCGATGCTCTATTGTAAGCCCCTTTTGGTTCGTTAGCCATTTTCTAAAAAGTTATATGCGAAGTACTAGATGAACCGGTGCTCGTGATACCACTTTTTAGACGATGACAATTGATTTAGAAGGGGGGTTGAATAGATCACTACTTTTTAAACAGAGTCGACGCTAAAAAAAATTGTTTTTTAAAACGTTTGTGGAAGCGGCCGAGGAACTACGTCCTCTTAACGAACCGTTATCGAAAAGATCGGATATGCGACAAGCCAAATGGAATAACAAGTTCAATGAGAATTTGAATCACTAATTTGAGTATTAATCAATATAATTAAATTCACTTAGGTTTGTGCAATTTCCAATGACTTATAAAACGTAAACCAAAATTGGCAATTTCACAAATAGTTTGTGAGCGATCAATTTATCAAACACTTGGTGTGCAAAACACCCCAAGTGTTAATTTCTAGGTAAATGTAGTGCAGAATTTTTCCAATTACAATCAAAGTGATTGTAATGAGTTTTCAAACCAGATTTTCAGCACTACTGTCGCACCCTAATTTTTGACCCTAAGATCTCCGCCTTGTTCTTTGCATACCATTTTAGGTCCATCATCCGTGCATAACTAACCACTTTACCTAGTTGTTGTCTGTTTATTTCGTTTATGAGGACAGGTGCTGCTGTAGAAGGCTCAAAGATCTCAAAGGCTGTTTGTGTGTATGTTTGTGAAGGTTCTCTGGTCTCTGCAAGGTTGTGTTGGACTCTTGTGTAATTGTGCCCTTCCCCCTTTTGGTCCCTAAGCCACTACCAAGCCTTTTCCCCCTCAAGACTCCCCAGTTTTTAAGTCCTTATACCCTCTGATATAGGATTTAGTCCCCTGAAAACTGATCACTGATTGTGTGTCAAGCTACACTACAAAATGGCATCTCCCCCTGTAAGCCCCTCAAGATTTAGGAGACGTGTTTGCTCAGTGATGTTATGCTCTTAAGTAATGGAATTTCAATTTGAAGGAATTGGAAGGTTGAAACCCAGAGTGCAAGTTCAAGTCCTTTGTTGTCACAAGTTTACAAGATCAGGTTTGAAAGCCACTACATCATTCTTTTGTTTCACTCTCATTCAATTCAAGTTGAAGATCATACCCCCTATTTCAAGAAGAATATTTATATTTTGAAGCTGTCAAGTTTCTTCAAACAAGTTTGAAGATCTCTGGAATTAAAATGTTCAAGATTTGTTCTGACCATTGGTAGAAGTTTGAGTAATCCTTGCAAATCCCTAAAGTTTTGCTTACTAATATTACTAATAAAGAAGTGGAGTGCTATAGCCAGGTTTGGTTGGAGAATGTTAGTCCATCGAGCCATTATTCAAAGACCTATTTCTTGTACTTTCCAAAACTCTTGGAAATACATAACATGTTGTTTACAAAGATTCAAGTTGAAGCCTATATTTAAACCCAAGAGTTGTTTACAAGACATTTCTCATTTAAGTTTCAATTTGGTTCAAGGCCTCAATTTAGATTAAATTCACAAGATTTGTTCGGTCCCTTTTCAAGTTATTAAATCATGTTTGGTCAAATTAAGTTTATGGCAAAATGGAACTCATTTGCTTTTAATTGTGGTTTCAGGTTTGTTTTCAAAGTAATTCAAGTCCTTCAACACCACTCAAGTCAAGGGCCCGCTGGAAGTATACTTAAAGCATACAAAGTCTATATTTTGAGTTCTTTTTTTTCTAAAAAAAAAAGTCAAAGCTATTGAAGGTTAATTTGAATTCAATTTATGTTGAATTTCCAAACCACAGGAACAAGTTAGTTTCCAAGGTTCTTATTCAATAGGATTACAAGTTGTCACAAACTTCAAAGTTTAAGCTTGAAGACACGTTTAAAACTCCGTTTTTTCCAGTTGAGGACTAGTTGCAAGTTGGTTCTCAAATCCAAGTCATAATGGAATATTGCACAATTCATGGAATCCAAAGAGTTTCATTTAAGCTAGGCTATGAAGGGCTTAGAGGTCCGCTGAATTTAATGCTACAAGCAATAGTACAGGCCTATGAACCGTTTTATGTCAAAGTTACAAGATGCAAATTGAAGGTTACAAGATTCTATTAAGGAGCAATGACAAGTCTACGGTATAGTCACATTACAAAAGAAAACAATGTCGAGGATGTTTAGTAATATGACCAAATCTAGTCAGCTTAATCCAATTTGATAAAGCATTCTTCTTAATGGGACACTCTTTTCCACCAGCCATTCTCCCCTTGGCACGGTTGGTGTCATGCTTTCAGGCCTGATGTTCAGATGGTAGTGAAAGCTAAAATGGAGCCTTGACTGATAGACTGCTATTGGCTGGAAAAAGAAAGGAAAAAACAATTTTTAGATGGAGATGAAGGCCACTGAAACAAATGTCTAAAAAAAATCATACCACGATTTTAGCGAAGATTGGTAGAATCCGTAGCGTAAACTTTGACATCTAGTACTTCAACCATTGGTACTTCAATCTTTTACTTTGATGGATAATAGAAGTTCAGTAGAAGGGGTCATTTGAGACTAACCCCAACGGCGGACAGAGCGACCACGAAATCCACTGACAAAAATATCACCATAAATACCAACAGGAAAACCACCAATTTGATGATCCCTCATATCCTTGAGAGCTTCAAGAACCAATGCATTATTGTGGACGCAGATAATAATATAATCAAGAGGAGATAAGATGCGTTTGAACCAATTGAGCCAAGTGAATCTATATAATTGTACGAAAATTGATACCTTATCAAAAGACATAAAAGGAAGTCCAAGATCATATTTAAGTCTGGCTGAAATGCAGTCGAACCAATCTTTTCCTCTGCATCCTTCTAGGTCTCGGACAACTGCTAACTAAAGTTTTAATGTCTAGATTATCAGGTCGTATAATCGGTGGGCTCAAACTAAATGTAGTGCCTTTATACGTCAAGATTTGCATCTGAAACTGAACTTGTAGGAATGTGTCGGCCACTTAAAGCGAAATTTGGACAGTCACCCATACTGCAGAAGCATTAAACAATAAGACAAATAAGTATGTTGTGCAAATGTGACGATGTATTGATCTATGATTTACTGATGCTAGATATGTAAAAAAGGCTACCGTTAGAGAAAAGACAAAGATTCAAAAAGTGGCATTAACCTGATGCGATCATGGTAGCTTTCGGGATAGGATGACCTTCAAATTCATAAGTCCAGTAATGAATTAAGGTGTGCTAAAGCAGCTAGACTCTGAAGATCTACTGCCGCTACTACCAGATATGAGTCCTTCTTTCTGTCATTCAGTAGGCGAGAACATTTGAGTAATAACGGCTCAAACCCTTCATTGCTTAGGGTACTCTATAACGCATATGGAAGGCATCTCTGAATCACACAGTCATCCCAGAAATAGCAAGGAAGTTGAAGGAATTATTATCATCAAATACTTCCAAAACACAGAAAAAATCAAACATGTTTCAGACCATTTCAAATTCACGGCAAGATACGGTCAGGATAAATTAAAGCTCTTTCCAAAACGAATCCCAAAGATATTCATTAAGCAGCAATTCATACATCATCAAAACGTGTTTCACTTTCTTTCTAAACAAGATCAAACATGTTCATTTTTGAAAAGGAAATAATTTCATTGTCATCAAGGATATCCAACAGCCATCAAAACACAATCAAGACTATTCAAGTCATGAAATCATCAGTAATCAATGCGATCCACAAAAGTACACACCAAATTGGAAAGTCACGATTGGACAAGTTCAAAACATGAAAACATGGTTTTAATTCATTTCCAAAACAATTCCAAAATAACAGAAATTTGTTCCAAACCAAATCACACAGCATTCATTCATTTCCAAAACCAGCGCAGGCATGTTCATACAAAGTTGGAAAAGAATTCATTGCCAATCATTAGAAAAATCAACAGAACTTGATTATAAAAAGAGTGTCATTGAGAACAGAGGGAGGAACACAATCACGATCAGTTTTCAACATTACACCAAAAGCCTCACCAAACCATTCTTCATCTCACAAATTCGTATTATTTCAAATAATCCACCAATTCAATATCCATACAACCAAACAATTTCGAATTATATATGGACCGTCCATCAAATCACAGCAGAAACAAGCATTAGACCAGATCAATACACACAAAAAAATCAGCAAATCCAATCCACACCAGAAATCGCAACAACAATTTCAACACACGCAGCGAAACCTAGAGCAATATCAACAACACATACACACACAGAGTTCAGGAAGGAGAAGAATACAATCAGAAAAGGGAAACCGAAACTTATCTGCGAACCACCGCGTCAAGCTTCTTGGAAGAACTGCGCACGAGGAAGGAGGATTCGCGTAACTCTACGATCGGATAACCCTTTTTTACTTTTCTTCACACTTCTGATCTTTCTGTACTTGTAATCAATATATTAATGAGAATCGGGGGATTATCGGGTTTGATTGAGGATTAGGGTAGTTTAGGGTTTGCGTTGTTTGATCGAGAGAAGATCGGAGAGATTGCGAGAGTTCGAGAGAGGAAAATCGAGCGAGAGAATGAGGCTGAGAGGTTTGAGAGGTGGCGACGGCGGCGTTTTTGATTTAGGGTTTTCAAACCCTTTTGGGTGAGAAAGAAGGACGAGAGAGAGTGGAGAAGAGAAGACGGAGGCGAGAGAGTGAGGACTGCGTTCCCTTGTTTCACTTTTTTTTTCTCATTTGATAATCACACACATGCACTCCACGACACACTACCGTGCACCCTCACCATTTTATCCGTCTGATCTCACTACACACACATCCCACGGTTGGAAGTTGAAGCTCCACCATAGACCTTTTTTTTCGCAACACTTAATCCCTCCGTTTTAATTATAACTTTTTTATTAATTTAACATCTTTTAAAAGTAATAAGTTCATCTCTTAAATTTTTTTTTTAATATAACTAAAAATAAATATAGAGCTTTTAACAAAATATAACTTTTTTTAAAAGAGCATATTTTCCTTTTATTATTTTATATAGTAAAATAATAATATAACTTTTTTTTCTTCTCACTTCTATTAATAAATATAACCAATTTTAATTAGAAACTCACTAAAACTTTTTCTTAATTAATAAAACCCTTTTAAAAATAAAAACTCCTTCTACTAAAACTATTGAAATTAAAACCCTTTTTTTTATAATAAAACCTTTAGTTTTTTTTTTTCAAATTAATAATAATCTTCAATAAAATATCTCTATATAAAAATAAACCTTTTATAAAAGATAAACTTTTTCTTAATAAACCTTAAAATCAAATCAACTCTCTTTTCTTAGAAACTCATTTAGAATCCCCTCACGCTCGAGTGTGCGTCGCTTGTATGTTTACTTACTTGATCTTGTTTTCTTGCTTGATGTATGCTTACTTGATATACTGTTTAAACCTTTTCAAAATAATTAAAAAATTCTCGATCCAACGTCGAGCCAATTTTCTACCCATGTAAGTTGATCGCCTTAGGGCATCGCATTCGACCTACCGATCACTGGACACAAGTCTAGCATCACTTTGCTAGCACACTCGCCTAAATAATATAATTAATCGCATAAATATCCAAGGGAAAACCCCATGCATGATAACCATGTTATTGTGCATGGTGCATATCATTTGCATCTCATAAACGACACCCTTAAGTTAAGTCAATTAGACAACTCTAGGATAGACTTCCTAGGTTAGTCCCCCTTCGATTTTGATTTTTCAAATCAAACTTTAGCCTACCTAATTCTCCACACAAGAGAATTAGATGTTAATCATCTCAAAGAAGGGACATACAATCTCATACCCCACAAATACAAACATTTTCAAAGAACTGTGGTGGTTTTCTTAAGATGATGACTCATCTTCCTCTCCTAAGCCTTTAAACATTTAGTACCCTTAATAATAAGGAACTACAAGTGCTCTGATTTCCTCCTGACAGGATATGTAGGCACAAGATGCGATATCTTGTCGAGCACACTTAGGATTAAAAATAATAAATCACCTACCCTTAAACCATTAGCAAACAAATAACAGATAACATAAAATGAATCAAGAGGTTCCTGTAGAGTACTACAGATATCTAGGATGCTAACACCTTCCCTAGGTATAACCAACCCCCGAACTTAGAATCTTAGTGCATTTGCATTGCATTGTGGGTATTCGGTCTTTCTCCCTTCCCTTGGATAAAATCAAAGACGGTGGTGACATTAAAAATGCGATCCTAGTTAACCAATAACTATGGTATCCAATTTTCACCGCGACAGAAATGGCGACTTCACTGGGGATTCTCATAAGAGGGTTCCCCCTAACTTGCTTCTTTTATGTTATTTGTTTATACTTATCTGTATACTTGTCTATCTATTTGCCTGGTTTTTCTGTATGCAGGGTTATCTTTGAGTGGTGAGATAAGTCCTAACCCAGACTTGAGAGCACATATAAGATAGGACCGTGGGTATAATCGAGGAGATTTCGAGGGAGTAATTCCAAAGAAGTCGATTTGATTCCACACTCAGTTGAGGCCCTCTCAAAGGTGGTATTTGTTGAACGAGCTATCGTGAATATATTACTACTTTCGACCTAGGAGCCCGGGATATTGAGAACCGTAGTTACCTTTAACCCAACTTGGCCTTTTAGGATGTAGTGCGATGATTATGAGGGAGTAATTCCAAAATGGTTGATACGCGATACTACACTCAGACGAGATTCTCTTGAGAATATTGTTGACGAAATCGATAATATCCGAAAGATGGATTGTAGACTCTGGGAACTTTGTAGAACCCGTTCGGCAGGTACATTTGAAACCATGGTACACACCTATTGGGATGGTTAGACCTTGGCTCCATGCTGTGACCTTTCAAACCTAGGACTTCTTGTCTGTCCGTTTGCTTGCTTGTGTGTGCTTTATCTGTGTGTTTGCATACATGCATTCATGAACCTCATATCATGAAGTTTCATGGAACTTAGGTTTGGTTGTAAACATCATAGAGATATCATGGACTCTAAAAAAAAAAGAGTGTTGAAGTACACTTACAAGAGTCATGATCTGGACGATCTAAGGAGATTGGAGACCTTGGTAACAGACAAAGAAGGATTCAAGAGTATATATGGGAAATTATTATCTTTGTTGAGTATGAAGAGTGATAAGGGACTTCTCGCTACTCTACTTATCTTGGAAGAAGCTCACTTGGAAGAAAAATTCAAGCGACTCAAGAGAAGATCGTTGGAAGAGTCTCCTTAGATCCATCATTACTAGCTTTTACTTAGCTTTTATATCATGATTCTTGTAAGGCGTATGGACGCGTTGTAATCAATTTTAATAAATCAATATCTTAGTATTTTGATACTAATGGTTGTAAGCATTTATAAAAAAAAACGCGTTTTTTTTATATCCCTTGATGATTATAAATAGCTGAGTTCCATGAAACTTGTTGCATTCGCATTGCATCTTTAGCATTGCATCCTCTTTGCATACGTCTTTTCTCTACCCCCAGCTTATTCAGTCTTCTATCTTCATGTCGCTCAGCTGATCTTCTGGCATTCGCCCCGAACTTTAAGTGTTTACTGGGGATAATGGATAGAACACAAAATATGGATCCTATGTCAGGCTTCAGAGTGATGACTAATCCGATGTTCGGTTTTTCTCCTGACGACGATGCTCCACAAATGGATGTCCCTACCCGATCTCAGTCTGTGCAAGATAACCTGGTTGGTCAAGTTAATGAAAGAGCTTCCCATTTTCTGAGGTATATGCTGAATTCTCAGAACATTCGTCCTGTGACAACTGTGAATGATCCTAGATTGGGAGAAATTGAAAAAAGATTTTGTGACCTCCAAGAACAATTGAAGATGTTGAAAGGATCTAACGCATCTGGTCTTAAAGCTCCTGACTTGTGTCTAGTTTCGGGCGTGGTTATTCCACCAAAGTTCAAAATGCCTGCCTTCGAAGTATACAAGGGTGTTAGTTGTCCAAGGTACCATTTGACAATGTTTTGTCGAAAAATGACTACTTATGCCGACGATGACAAGCTGATGATTCACTGCTTTCAAGAAAGTTTATCTGGGGCATCCTTGATGTGGTATATGAAGCTAGAAAGGAACCGTATTCAGTCTTGGGAAGACTTAGCTATCGCTTTTATGAAGCAATACAATTACAATGTGGACATGGCTCTAGACAGTGACCAATTGATGAACATGAGTCAGAAAGACAACGAGTCCTTCAGGGAATATGCACTACGGTGGAAAGAATTGGCAGCCCAAGTTCAGCCACCACTTCAAGAGAAGGAGCTGGCCAAGATGTTTCTAAAAACACTGTCAGACTCTTATTATGTCAGAATGATAGGCGTTGTGCCATTAGAGTTCTCCAAAATTACGGAAGTCGGAGTAAACATCGAGAATGCACTCAAAAGTGGAAAGATCCAAGATGTCTCGAATGGACAAGCTAATGAAGAGAAATCTATTAGCGGTTCTCAAGAGGAAAGAAGTGTTGAAGTCAATGCAGTTTTGGGATCTCCTCAGACTTTGCAAGCTCCAATTCCAGTGCCTTTTCACAAACGTCAGTATACAACTCCTGTTCAGTGCCAGCAATCACTACCTCATGGACGTCCGTACAAACGACGAAGGTTGACTCCTCATAATCAATGTCAAAATCCACAAATTCAGAACGTGAATCACCAGAATCAGTATCAGGATCAGCAGAGACCCCTGAATAGTCCAGAAGAAAAAACTCGTTGGTTTGACCTGATCCCAATGACTTACAGTCAATTGTGGTCTTACTTTGCCCAAAACTCAATAATGGCACCCAGGAAGACTAGAGCCATGAAATCTCGCCCTCCTTGGTTCAATCCAGATACCAGTTGTGCATTTCATGACGGAGTGTTGGGGCATTCGATTGAAGGTTGTAAGGTTTTCTAAGAAAAGGTCCAAGAAATGATCGACAATGAAGTGTTGACCTTCAGGAGAGGAATCCCAGTTATAAATGGAACACCTTTATACTGAGAGATGTGAATACTCAAGAAGTCCTTTCAAGCCAGTGGGATCAAGAGCAGAGCTCACTCCCAAGGCCATTAAGCTGCCTATTCATTTGCTTGCATCTTATTGTTATTTCTTTGATTATAAGCATGTTTTACATGTAAGAATTTGTTACTTTGAATAATTAATGCAATGATAATGGTTGTCTTGAAGAAATCCGTTCATTTCACTCGTTTTAAAACACTTTTTCTATTTTATAATGCCAATGCTGCCTAATCTCTTGCCTTGGCAAAGAATTGAATGGAGGATGACGAAATCAAGCGCAAGATCTCTTATTGTATGCTTTTGAATAAAACTCTGCTAGTGATATAAGGCATTGTTTCAAAATCCTAAACACCGAAGATATAAGGAGATAAACCCTCGTTAACCCTTTTGAGCCTTTGAAGTAGGAGTTTTCTTTTCTAAATCCAAAAACCCTCATTCTTAACCTGGGGCAGGGTAATTTAAAAAAAAAAGGGGGTAAAACATCACGAAGATTGGGTGGGCACAAACAAACTCTGAGCCTTATATCCTTTGTTTCTTAAACCGTGAACCAATCCATAATACAACCCTTAAAAGTCCTAATTGAAGCAAAGTTTATTTCAAAAGCATACTCATTGGGATATCGTTTCCTGACTCCCATGAGCTATGCTCAAATTCATGTTGGCATTATAAAATCGGTAATAAAACTTCAAGACAAACATACATTGCATTATCTGTTTCAGAATTAACATTTTCTACTTGCTAACATTGCTTGACATCGTAGAAATTAACATACGTGTGGCATTGATGAGCTAAAATTTAGTACTGTTTCAAGGAAATGATAGTATCCAGGGGCACGTCATCTGAAGACCTTGCTGAGCAGGGGCAAGCTGTTTCCCAGCCGTTTCTTTCGCCGTCTGACCCCAAGGGGCAAGTTTGAAGACTCAGGATACCGTCAATCTGGGGCAGTTACGTCGAGATTTGGTAAATCTCTCCACAGTCTAAAGAATAAGTTTGAAGGCTCAGAATACCGTCAGTCTGGGGCTGTTACGTCGAGATTTAATAAATCTCTCCAAGTTTGAAGACTCAGAATACGGTCAATCCGAGCCAGTTGCGTCGAGATTCGACAATCTCTCCAAGAGTTTGAAAACATTGGGACAGTTGGACGCCAAGTTTTCTGTAAAATCCTCTTAGAATGACTTTTTCTTATAAACCAAGTGATCTGGGGCATTTGAGGAGTGAAGATTGCTTCTCATCCACAACAATTATTGTTCAAAATAGCGACTACCATGCAGGTTATCAGTACAAAGTTACATCAGTCCCACGACTTTATTCACTCATACCTCAAAGGGTTTTTATCCGGTGTGATGTGACGACTCCCCAGTAAATCTTTACTTCAGGTAGTCATGACTAATCCCCGGTAAATCTCTACTACAAGAAGTTATGGCACAAGGTCAGCAACCTAAGAATCCTCAGTGAATTTCTTTGGTTTCAACCTTCCCCAGCGAAGCGAGTGTTCATTGCACTCATCATTGGATTTTATCACCATCTCAACTCTCTCCAGTGAAGCAGACGTTTATTTCATCCCCTCGAAGTTTTATCTGATATTTTCAAGCTTCCCCGATGAACTGGATATTAGTTTTATCCAGATACAACTCTCATCCAGATTACTTCAGTTCGCAGCGGATATTTATTTTATCCCCCATGAAGTCCCTTCAAGCATGAGCTTGATTCGTTCCCAGTGAATCTTTCTCATCCCTAACAGAATCACAAGGTCCATCTTGATAATCCCAAGTGAAGTCATGATGTTCATCCCCAAATGGAATGCTCTCTTCCCCAGAGAAGTTTGAAGCTTTAAAGCAAGACATGGTTCCATATGTGGCTTTCCATTCATCCCCAGTGATGTTTCTTATCTTGCAAAGATTGATCGAGTATTCGTATCGAGATGCTTGTTTTCATCTCCAGTTTGCTTCTCGTTGCTGTTTTGTCAGCTTTAGCATAAGCATAAGCATAGCATGGCATTCTTTCATTTATATTCATGGCATTTGTGCTTTTTTTTTGCATCTTGCATTTGTTTGTGTTGTTTGTTCTGTCACTTTGGCCGCGTTTATCCCCAAGTGATCTGGGTTTGTCTGCTCCCTCCAAATAGAATCGTCAGCCCTAGGCAGAAAGAGCACATCCTTGCTAAACTCCCCACTGAGTTCGATCCTCGTGGAAGATGGTTGCTTCAGTTTTCTTTTCCTTTTTGGATAAAGTTAAACCCCATTGATTTCAGTCCTCAATGGATGAGTCATGTTTGACCGTTTTCTTTCCAGTTATTTCCTGAATTGAACTTTGGTCCCTGACAATCACATTTTTGGATATCTCTAGGTTGTTGAACCTAGATCGAGCGTGCATTTATTTTGCACTCTATCTCCCCAAGAAGAGCTTATTTGAAAATCGCTATGGAAGATGAAAATTATTTCTCCAGCAGTTATTACAACATTTTCTTGGAATTCATACCAGACGACAAGTTGCCGCTCTTTATTTGAGCAGTAAGGTTATCAGGTTTCCTAGTTGGATGACAAATGGCAGTCACCTCAAGGCAGTTCGTCTATCCCCAGGAGATAATATTTTCTTTATGGACTACCCAATAAATCGGTAGCAGATAATCTTTTTCGCTGACTACCCAGTAAATCGGTAGCAGATGATATTTTCTTTACTGACTACCCAGTAAATCGGTAGCAGGCAGTATTTTCTTTATTGACTACCCATTAAATCGGTATCAAGTAATCTTTCTACCCAGTAAATCGGTAGCAAGTAATTTTTCTACCCAGTAAATCGGTAGCAAGTAATATTTTCCTACCCAGTAAATCGGTAGCGAGTAATATTTTCTTTGTGAACTACCCAATAAACCGGTAGTGGATATTCTATCCCCAAAGAAGAAACTGAGACCAGTCCGTGGCTTATGACCCGAGACTAGGGGAGGTTTATTTTTACCCTTTTCAAGTGAAATACTTGATTAAAGAAGTAACTGAGACCAATCCGTGGCTCCTGACCCGAGACGAGGGGAAGTTTATTATCCTTTAAAAAAATTGCTTGATTATCAGAGGGTATTTTCCTGGTTATTCTCGGCAGTAGATTTCCAGAAGACCTCGGCAGTAGGTATTTCTCTGATTATTCTCGGCAGTAGATCTCCAGCAGACTTCGACAAACAGTCGTTTCTTTCCAGGATCTCGGCAGTAGATTCCCTGGTTTACTTTAAAATTCGACAAACAATCGCTTCTTTCCAGGATCTCGGCAGAAGATTCCCTGGCTAACTTCAAACTTTGACAGACAGTCATTTCTTTTCTCAGCAGATCCCCCAGTTGACGCCTTTTCAATAAGACCTTAGCAGAAAGTATTCTCAAATGAGGTTCTAAGTCTCAACAATAGACTCCTCCAGTTGATATTTCTTGAAGATTCCTCCGATTGACCACTGAAGCAGGATCCTCAAGTAGATTTTGTTAGAAGATTTCACACAAGTTCATCACCCTATGTTTAAGCTACCTTGTGATTGTCAGTTGGTAGTCTCTTCCCCCCAGTGGAGTTAGATCTTCCCCGTGGAGTCTCGTCTCGCTGAGTAGTCCTTGTCGGGTCTGCCTTTCTTTGTGTTTTAACATCAGTTATCCCCTGTGACATTATTCCCTCACAGGATCTTTGTCTTGCTTTCTTTGTCTTGCTTTCTTTGTCTTGCATTTCATATCATTGTCATACCATATCATGTGCATTTGGCGGTATCTTAGGGCCAAAAATTTGTGCATGTTTGTATTTAAGTCTCTCCTATCTCGCCGAGACGAAGATTTCGATCTCCACATCTCCGAATAGGAGACACTTAAATAGGGGCATCTGTCGCACCCTAATTTTTTACCCTAAGATCTCCGCCTTGTTCTTTGCATACCATTTTAGATCCATCATCCGTGCATAACTAACCACTTTACCTAGTTGTTGTCTGTTTATTTCGTTTATGAGGACAGGTACTGCTGCAGAAGGCTTAAAGATCTCAAAGGCTGTTTGTGTGTATGTTTGTGAAGGTTCTCTGGTCTCTGCAAGGTTGTGTTGGACTCTTGTGAGATTGTGCCCTTCCCCCTTTTGGTCCCTAAGCCACTACCAAGCCTTTTCCCCCTCAAGACTCCCCAGTTTTTAAGTCCTTATACCCTCTGATATAGGATTTAGTCCCCTGAAAACTGATCACTGATTGTGTGTCAAGCTACACTACAAAATGGCATCTCCCCCTATAAGCCTCTCAAGATTTAGGAGACGTGTTTGCTCAGTGATGTTATGCTCTTAAGTAATGGAATTTCAATTTGAAGGAATTGGAAGGTTGAAACCCAGAGTTCAAGTTCAAGTCCTTTGTTGTCACAAGTTTACAAGATCAGGTTTGAAAGCCACTACATCATTCTTTTGTTTCACTCTCATTTAATTCAAGTTGAAGATCATACCCCCTATTTCAAGAAGAATATTTATATTTTGAAGCTGTCAAGTTTCTTCAAACAAGTTTGAAGATCTCTGGAATTAAAATGTTCAAGATTTGTTCTGACCATTGGTAGAAGTTTGAGTAATCCTTGCAAATCCCTAAAGTTTTGCTTACTAATATTACTAATAAAGAAGTGGAGTGCTATAGCCAGGTTTGGTTGGAGAATGTTAGTCCATCGAGCCATTATTCAAAGACCTATTTCTTGTACTTTCCAAAACTCTTGGAAATACATAACATGTTGTTTACAAAGATTCAAGTTGAAGCCCATATTTAAACCCAAGAGTTGTTTACAAGACATTTCTCATTGAAGTTTCAATTTGGTTCAAGGCCTCGATTTAGATTAAATTCACAAGATTTTTTCGGTCCCATTTCAAGTTATTAAATCATGTTTGGTCAAATTAAGTTTATGGCAAAATGGAACTCATTTGCTTTTAATTGTGGTTTCAGGTTTGTTTTCAAAGTAATTCAAGTCCTTCAACACCACTCAAGTCAAGGGCCCGCTGGAAGTATACTTAAAGCATACAAAGTCTATATTTTGAGTTCTTTTTTTTCTAAAAAAAAAAGTCAAAGCTATTGAAGGTTAATTTGAATTCAATTTATGTTGAATTTCCAAACCACAGGAACAAGTTAGTTTCCAAGGTTCTTATTCAATAGGATTACAAGTTGTCACAAACTTCAAAGTTTAAGCTTGAAGACACGTTTAAAACTCCGTTTTTTCCAGTTGAGGACTAGTTGCAAGTTGGTTCTCAAATCTAAGTCATAATGGAATATTGCACAATTCATGGAATCCAAAGAGTTTCATTTAAGCTAGGCTATGAAGGATTTAGAGGTCCGCTGTATTTAATGCTACAAGCAATAGTACAGGCCTATGAAAATGTTTTATGTCAAAGCTACAAGATGCAAATTGAAGGTTACAAGATTCTATTAAGGAGCAATGACAAGTCTACGGTATAGTCACATTACAAAAGAAAACAATGTCGAGGATGTTTAGTAATATGACCAAATCTAGTCAGCTTAATCCAATTTGATAAAGCATTCTTCTTAATGGGACACTCTTTTCCACCAGCCATTCTCCCCTTGGCACGGTTGGTGTCATGCTTTCAGGCCTGATGTTCAGATGGTAGTGAAAGCTAAAATGCAGCCTTGACTGATAGACTGCTATTGGCTGGAAAAAGAAAGGAAAAAACAATTTTTAGATGGAGATGAAGGCCACTGAAACAAATGTCTAAAAAAAAAAATCATACCACGATTTTAGCGAAGATTGGTAGAATCCGTAGTGTAAACTTTGCCATCTAGTACTACAGCCATTGGTACTTCAATCTTTTACTTTGATGGATAATAGAAGTTCAGTAGAAGGGGTCATTTGAGACTAACCCCAACGGCGGACAGAGCGACCACGAAATCCACTGACAAAAATATCACCATAAATACCAACAGGAAAACCACCAATTTGATGATCCCTCATATCCTTGAGAGCTTCAAGAACCAATGCATTATTGTGGACGCAGATAATAATATAATCAAGAGGAGATAAGATGCGTTTGAACCAATTGAGCCAAGTGAATCTATATAATTGTACGAAAATTGATACCTTATCAGAAGACATAAAAGGAAGTCCAAGATCATATTTAAGTCTGGCTGAAATGCAGTCGAACCAATCTTTTCCTCTGCATCCTTCTAGGTCTCGGACAACTGCTAACTAAAGTTTTAATGTCTGGATTATCAGGTCCTATAATCGGTGGGCTCAAATTGAATGTAGTGCCTTTATACGTCAAGATTTGCATCTGAAACTGAACTTGTAGGAATGTGCCGGCCACTTAAAGCGAAATTTGGACAGTCACCCATACTGCAGAAGCATTAAACAATAAGACAAATAAGTATGTTGTGCAAATGTGATGATGTATTGATCTATGATTTACTGATGCTAGATATGTAAAAAAGGCTACCGTTAGAAAAAAGACAAAGATTCAAAAAGTGGCATTAACCTGATGCGATCATGGTAGCATTCGGGATAGGATGACCTTCAAATTCATAAGTCCAGTAATGAATTAAGGTGTGCTAAAGCAGCTAGACTCTGAAGATCTACTGCCGCTACTACCAGATATGAGTCCTTCTTTCTGTCATTCAGTAGGCGAGAACATTTGAGTAATAACGGCTCAAACCCTTCATTGCTTAGGGTACTCTATAACGCATATGGAAGGCATCTCTGAATCACACAGTCATCCCAGAAATAGCAAGGAAGTTGAAGGAATTATTATCATCAAATACTTCCAAAACACAAAGAAAAAAATCAAACATGTTTCAGACCATTTCAAATTCACGACAAGATACGGTCATGACAAATTAAAGCTCTTTCCAAAACGAATCCCAAAGATATTCATTAAGCAGCAATTCATACATCATCAAAACGTGTTTCACTTTCTTTCTAAACAAGATCAAACATGTTCATTTTTGAAAAGGAAATAATTTCATTGTCATCAAGGATATCTAACAGCCATCAAAACACAATCAAGACTATTCAAGTCATGAAATCATCAGTAATCAATGCGATCCACAAAAGCACACACCAAATTGGAAAGTCACGATTGGACAAGTTCAAAACATGAAAACATGGTTTTAATTCATTTCCAAAACAATTCCAAAATAACAGAAATTTGTCCCAAACCAAATCACACAGCATTCATTCATTTCCAAAACCAGCGCAGGCATGTTCATACAAAGTTGGAAAAGAATTCATTGCCAATCATTAGAAAAATCAACAGAACTTGATTATAAAAAGAGTGTCATTGAGAACAGAGGGGGGAACACAATCACGATCAGTTTTCAACATTACACCAAAAGCCTCACCAAACCATTCTTCATATCACAAATTCGTATCATTTCAAACAATCCACCAATTCAATATCCATACAACCAAACAATTTCGAATTATATATGGACCGTCCATCAAATCACAGCAGAAACAAGCATTAGACCAGATCAATACACACACAAAAATCAGCAAATCCAATCCACACCAGAAATCGCAACAACAATTTCAACACACACAGCGAAACCTAGAGCAATATCAACAAGATATATATTATCTTGTTGCAAGTGTTTTTACAAGAGAAGCCCTAGTCACCACAAACTCAAGAATACTTGTTGATGGTGATACTATGCCTTCTCTACCATTGATTCAAGTCGAATCAAGTGTCTCAAACGTGTTGAATAAACCTCCGTTTACCGCTACTAGATTGAATGAACCCACCGGTCTTCAATCACCTTCACTCGGCTGATTTCAATCACACACAGTTCGAACCCAAATCTTTCTTGCACAATCCTCTGATTATCGCTATTAGATTGAATGAACCCACCGTTCTTCAATCACCTTCACTCGGCTGAATCTATGAAGCAAAGATTTGTCCAAAAAAAACCCAATATCCACACGATCTTGGAGGACAAAACCCTAGAGGTTTTATTTGAAGAAAAACCCACCGAATCTCTACCCAAAACAAGATTACAACCAATCCTATGTTTGGACGTTATCACTCTTGATCAAGCACAACAATAAAAAAAGATGATTATGTGTGATTTTTGATGAATGCAAGATGAGAGTGAAGATGAAGAGCAAAAGGTGTATATTTTCAAATTTCTTCTTGTTGTGAAAATGGTGCAAAAGATTATTTATATGAGAATGAATGAATGCAAGAAAAGATGACTTTGGAAGCACAAAATGACTTAATTTTGAGTGCAAACGAGCGATGAGTCGACCTATGCAGAGCTATGAGTCGACTCATAGGTGGCAGAATGCACCAAATGAAAAACATTACAGCATGAGTCGACCTACAGAAGCTATGAATCGACTCATGAGTCGACCTACAAAAGCTATGAGTCGACTCATAGAGGACAAGATGCTCCAAAAAGAATTTCCTTCAGCATGAGTCGACCTATACTGTGAGTGAGTCGACCTATACACATGAAAAATGCCAAAAACATTATTTTTGATAAGAAGTATGATTCTAAATGTCTCCTACATGTTTTAGGAATGATTTTAAACATTATGAAGCATGAATGCATGACTTAGATAGAGTGATACCATCCAAACTACACAATAACTAAACTTCCTAGTTTTTACATCATTAAAACACGCAAAGGTACAATGATAGGGAACCTTGCCCTCACAACCTTGAACTTCAAAATTTTCTTTTAAAGGATATCCATTTACCTTAAAAGATTTGAAATTAACTATATGTTCCACAATCAGCTTGAGATCATTTTCTCTAATATTCATCGTTCTAGGCTTGAAATGGAATCCCTTTCCAGTTTCGACATTTAACGAAGCTTGTTGAGAAGAAGATGTAGATGCCATTGCAAATGGAGTTTTAAGGGTTCTAAAGGGATTTTGTGAAAAATGGGTTGTTTTCAGAGAAGGATTTAGAACGAAAATGAGAGTTGTGGAATGTGAGAAGTGTGTGAAAGATGAAACATTTAAGTAATTTGAGTGAAAAGAGATTTCATTTTGATTAAAACAAAAAGTAATGACAAATGGGCATGAGACACAATATTCAAAACAATTTCATCATTACCCAACACTTATTACCCATTATCTAATATCCATTATAGAAAACTTTTCAAATACGTGTCACTTAAGTGGACAACTGCCACAAGGAAGATAAAACGATTTTCCACTTAAATGCTATCAGAGGTAAATAATCAGATTCTGAGCATCAGAGGTAGAGATGCTTTAAAGGCTATTATTCATCAAAGGTTGAGACATACTCTGATAATGGCGTGAATGTAGTACAGGGTTTATGAACCAAATGAGTTGAATATGAGAAGAAAACTTAGTTCGTTAACTAAATGAGCTGAACTTAAACTATACATAGTTCGACTCGTTAGTTCATGAGTTAACTCAATTATATATGAGAAGTATTATATTGTCTTTGAGAGTAGGTTTAAAGATTTACTCCAAATCTTAATCCTTTAATGTCCCTTCTATACTAATTATGACAGTAAAGCTGACAATTGCATTTAGAGTTATCCTTGTTGGAGGCATTATGACATTTGCTAAAATAACATGTGTAATGAATGTTGCAAGTGGTGTAATCATTATATGATGGAAATGTATCAATTTCTAATAATTTTCGGTGTACTATTTCATTAAGTTTGTAAGGTTCTTAAAAATTTATATGAAGTTGTGGATTTTTGCGACAAATTTAAATTAAAATTCAGTAGTTTTTGAATTAGACTTTCAAATCCATTTCTTGAAAATTGTGTAGTTTTTGAATTAGTAGATTTTTTAAAACAAATTTAAATTTCAATATGATAACTTTTATTTAATTTCAAGATTTTCTTTTTATAAAATATTAATTTTAAATGTCAAATATATAAAAATAATAGACTTGAAAAATATTTTTTAAGTCCGTGAAGAAAGTGAGTTGAACTTAATGAGATGAACTGAATTGTTCGTGAACTTATAACGAGTTGAGTTTGAGCTTAAAAAAAATTCGTGTCAAACTCAAACTGAGATTTGAGCTGAACCAATCCTTAACGAATCGAGCCGAGCTAAGGCGAGTTCGACTCGAATCGACTCATTTGCATATCTAATTATGCCTCTTTGAACATAATCTCTAATAAAATGATGTTTAATTCCAATGTGATTTCAATGTGATAGCAACAATATTATCATAGAAAATTGGAACACCGCTTCCACTTATTTGATAGTCTTCTAACTGATATTTTATCCAAAGCAGTTGTGTGCAACACTTAGCAGCTGAGAAGTATTCTGCTTTTGTTGTAGACAAAACAATAGTTTTTTGTCTTTTACTAGCTTAGGATATTAGGTTTTCACCTATGATTGACAATTTTCACTAGTGAATTTTTTATCAACACTATCCCTAGCATGGTCACCATCACAAAATTCAACCAGCTTGTAATCTAGGGATTTTTTATAAAGTAGTCCTTGATTAGTAGTTCCCTTTAGGTACCTAAAAATTCTCTTAAAAATAGTTAAGTGAGTTTCTCTAGGATCTGACTGAAATCTTGCACACATACATACGCTAAATAAAATCCTGGCCTATAAGTTGTTAGGAAAAGAAAATAATCAACCATACCTTTGTACAACTTCTGACACATATTGGTGCTACTTTCTTCTTTGTTCAAATTGCAATTTGGATGCATTGAAGTAGTCATTATCTTGTAGTCATCTAGCTTGAATTTCTTTAGCAGCTCATTTGTGTACTTTGACTGATGAACATAGACTTCATCCTTACATTGGTTGATTTGAATTCCAAGGAAAAATTTCAGCTATCCCATCATACTCATTTCAAATTTAGCATGCATTGACTTGAAAAACACTTTACAAAGAGTATCATCAGTAGAACCAAAAATAATATCATCAACATACACTTGGGCAATTAAGATGTCATTTTTCAAAGACTTTATGAATAGTGTAGTGTTAACTTGTCCTTTTTGAAAACCATTTTCTAATATAAAATTACTCAATCTCTCATATCAAGCTCTAGGAGCTTGTTTGAGACCATAGAGTGATTTCTTAAGTTTGAACACATGATCTGGGTGTACTGAATCCTCAAACCCTAGAGGTTGTTTAACATATAGCTCTTCATAAATGATACCATTTAAAAATGAAATCTTAACATCCATTTGATATAAAATAATATTATGATTAATAGAATAAGAGAGGAGTAATTTGATTGCCTCTAACCTTGCAACAGGTGTAAAGGTTTTAGAGAAATTTATACCTTTTTGTTAACTATAGCCTTGAGCTATAAGTCTAGCTTCATTTCTTACCAATTCTCCTTGCTCATTAATCTTGTTTCCAAATACCCATTTTTTTCCAATGATGTTCTTCTGATGAGGTTTGGGTACCAGATCCCAAACATCATTCCTTTGAAATTGGTTCAGCTCTTCTTGCATTGCTACAATCCATCCATCATCATGTTAGACGATGGCTATGGATCTAGAAGGGGGGTTGAATAGATCCCTTGAGTTTTACACGCAAATGGACTACAAAATTCTGTTTTAAAAATTTGTTTAACGGAAGCTACCACTGGATAGAACGTCTACAACGAACCTTCTACCGAAAGGATCGGATATGCGCGAATATATTGTGGAAGAGAACGAAAGAGAAAAATTCAGTTCTGAATATTACACTTATAAACGCAGACAACAAATTATCACTTGCTTGATGTTTATACCGATCCAATGAGGTTAGTTAATAAACAATTTAAAGCAATGTGTTCGAATTTTGCTTGGAAGCAAATTATCAAACACGTAGTGTGCGTAAACACACTATGTGCAGAATTTCTATGGAGAATAATGTGCAGCTGCTCCAAAACACGATTCAATGAATTATATCAATTTAACAAAAACAGTTTAACAGCGTACAATTATTCTATGACAGAAATTACGATAGTTTGCAACGTCACAAAATCGAACAATACTGAAATGTAAAAGAGTTAAGGGAAAGAGAGAGAACACCCGAGATTTGATTAGGCAGTTCCCCAATCGTCCTCGCTTTGGGTACGTCTGCCCCCAATTCCGCAAAAGGAATTGAGATATATATATATATATATATATATATATATATATATATATATATATATATATATATATATATATATATATATATGTAGTTGTTGCAATGTTTATTACAAGAGAAAACTATGAACATTCAAACCCCGAACGTCTTCGATCTTTGATGCAGAATTTTCTCTTCCCTTGATTCAAGATGAATCAAGTGCTCCGAATATGGATGATTCAATTACCGTCCCACGCTACTAAACTGAAAGAAAACTCCGTTCTTCAGTTACCTTCACTCGGTCAATTGAAATCTTCCAAGAATTCGAACCCAAACCTTCTTCTACGATCCTCTGATTACAGCTACTAAACCGAAACAGTTGCGCCAATTTCCGGTTACCTTCGCCCAACTGAATCCCTGTAGAAAGAACAGTTTGTACAAAACCCCCAAAATCTCCTCGATTCTTGGAGGACAAACCCAACTGGTTTGATTCAAGAAACACCTGCCAATCTCTCAACCCAGAAGATGAAGATCACACTTCCTAAATTCTGAACGTTATCACTTCGATCAATGGGCGACACAAACAAAAATGATTATGTGTGATTGTTTGTTTACACAATGAAGAAGATGAAGATGAAGAGAGAACTGACATATATTTTTCACGTTTCTTGTTCTGTTTGAAAAATGAAGACCCAAAACTATTTATATGAAAAAAATGACCAAAAGAAATAACAGGAAATAACAGAAACGAATTTAAGTGAAAACGCACAAAAAACAGTGTCATGCGTCGACCTCTGGAGTCTATGCGTCGACGCATAGAAAGGCAATTTTGAGTTTTCAGGTTTATGCGCTTACCCGTGAGTTCTGGGGGTCAGCGCATGATTCTTGAGGTCGGCGCATAAGTTCTGAGGTCAGCGCATGAAGGCCAATTTTTTGAATTGTTTTCACCAGACCAAGGTCAAACACACATGCTAGACACTATTAAATCACTTATGGACATTTATTTTTGAGGAGAATAGGATCCTATGCATCTAGACACATGACCAACAACGATAAGACTCTGTATGCCCGACACGTGAAGTGATACCGCTCAAATTACAATCTAATGCATTTGTTGACATCATTAAAACAAGATGGCTAGAAGGATATCCGTCACATACTCCCCCTTTTTGATGATGGCAACACTTCCTTGAATGTCACGAGAGATGTAATTTGATATGATCAATGCTCCCCCTGTCTTTAACATCCGGTTTAAACGTTTCTGTAGCTTGTATTTAAACGTTTCTGTAGCTTGTATTCTTCTCCCCCTTTGACAACATCAAAAAGACGAGAAGACAGTGGTCAAAATAGCATACGAAAATATGTATTGGATCATCAAATATTTGCAACAACAAAACAGTTATCAACATCCACATATGATACCGCTAATGTAAACTAGTATTGATTAAATACGGAACAACGATATTAAAGCAAAACATTCACTTCATAAAGTTTGGAACATAACAGAAAAGTGCAACACATGTCAAAATAACAGAAAGCAAACAACAAAACACAAATTCATGCACAACTAAACATGATGCCCTAAGGTTTATGGTCTCCTCCCCCTAAACGAATAACCTCGTCCCCTATGGTATTGACTTGGTGGTGGAAATTCCTCGAGGCTGTTGGCCAAGTTTTGATTTTGCTGAGTCAGATTGGCATCCATTTGATTGAACCTTGTCATAGCAGCATTTGCAAAATTGTTGAAGAAGAGTTGAAGGAAGACTATCAAACTTGATTGTTGCAGAGATAGAAGAGAAGATGTGTGAAATCCTTTGAGTACCTTGCTGTAGATATATAGAGAAATTTCTCTCTTGGTATTCCCTTCCCTTTTTCTAATTTATTAGGGTTTTGATGAGAGTTTAGTGGGGATTTATTGAGATTGATGAGGTTTAAAGGAGTAGAATAGGGAGAGATTGACCACAAAAGCTAATTAGATGACATGCAATAATCATAGTTTAATGTGCAATGAGAAAACATAGGGAAGGTAAAGCATTTATAGGTCGGCGCACGCAACCCAGAAACATAAAGAAGTCTGAACGAATCCTTCATGCGTCGACCTGTGAACCTGTGCGTCGGCGCACGCTTCCTGAAAATTTTGAAAATTGCTTGACCATGTGGTCATGCGCTAACCCGAGAGTTTGATAGGTCAGCGCGTGAAATCATGCGTCGACGCATGGAAGTGTAAAAATGAATTTTTTTTTGCAAAATTCTTGTTCCAAGCAGATAAATACACATATACACACAGAACCAAACATTCACATGAATGATAAGTGCTCAAAATGAAATAAACATCAAGATTAGAGTAAGTAACATGGCACAAAATGTTGATAAACCTCTATAAGTTGGAATGATATTACCTTGAACGTCATGACGGTGAGATCCCTCACATATGGATGAATTTCTCTTTGCATTGCTAGTTAAAAATATGAACAAGCATATATATATATATATATATATATATATATGTGTGTGTGTGTGTGAAGATCATAATTCTAAAGGATATTATGCACGATCCGAGATATCGAGAATGCCAAGTTCCCTACATATGTGAAAGAAAGGCTCTGTAGCTAATGGTTTTGTGAAAATGTCAGCAAGTTGATTCTTAGTGTCAACATGCTCAAAAATAACATCACCTTTCTCTACATGATCCCTAAGAAAATGATGGCGTATTTCGATATGCTTGGTGCGTGAATGTAGTACAGGGTTCTTAGTTAGATTAATCGCACTAGTGTTATCGCACAAAATTGGAATACGTTCAAGTTTTAAATTGAAATCCAGTAATTGTTGTTTAAGCCATAGGACTTGAACACAACAACTACCGGCGGCAACGTATTCCGCCTCGGCTGTTGACAGAGCAACGGAAATCTGTTTCTTGCTGTGCCAACTCACCAAGGAATTTGCGAAAAAGTGACATGTGCCACTAGTACTTTTCCTATCCAACTTGCACCCGGCAAAGTCGGAGTCAGAGTAACCAACTAAGGAACAAACACTTCCTTTGGAATACCATAGCCCATACTTTGGAGTACCAGAGAGGTATCGAAGTATGCGCTTAACTGCCTTCAGGTGGGATTCCTTGGGATGTGCCTGATACCTCGCACACATGCATACACTAAACATTATATCGGGACGTGATGCAGTAAGATAAAGGAGAGACCCTATCATACCTCGGTACTTCTTTACCTCAACATCCTTACCCTTTTCGCCACGATCGAGATTAGCACTTGTAGGCATAGGAGTATCTATTGCTTTGCAGTTTAGCATATCAAAACGTTTTAGTAACTCAAGACAATATTTCGTTTGACTCACGAATGTACCCTCTTCAAGTTGTTTGATTTGCAATCCGAGGAAATAGTTGAGCTCCCCCATCATGCTCATTTCAAACTCCCCCTGCATCAAACTAGAAAACTCCTTGACCAAGGTCATGTTAGTAGACCCAAATATAATATCGTCAACATAAATCTATACCAAAATTAAGTGTTTTCCTTGACGTTTAATAAAGAGGGTTGTGTCAACCTTTCCTCTTGAATACCCTTGATCAAGTAGAAATTTGCTTAGAAGTTCATACCAAGCCCTAGGGGCCTGTTTGAGTCCGTACAAAGCTCACTTAAGTTTATAAACATGATCAGGATATTCGTGTGATTCAAAACCTGGAGGTTGGGCTACATAAACCTCTTCATTTATATATCCGTTAAGGAATGCACTTTTGACATCCATTTGGAATAGCTTAAAGTTCTTTGTGCAAACGTAGGCAAGTAGAAGGCGTATGGCCTCGAGTCGGGCAACCGGCGCATAAGTTTCCTCATAGTCGATTCCTTCCTCTTGGTTATAGCCTTGCGCTACAAGCCTAGCTTTGTTACGCGTTATTACTCCATTTTCATCAAGTTTATTCCTAAACACCCATCGGGTGCCTATTACTCGATGATCTCGCGGAGGGGGGACAAGGTCCCAAACCTCATTTCTCCATAATTGATTTAGTTTATCTTGCATTGATAGATACCAATGCTCATCGAGTAACGCTTCCTTAGAGTTTTTAGGTTCAACTTGGGAAACAAAAGCAGAGTAATAACAAAAGTTACTAAGTTTAGAGCGAGTAGTTACTCCCTTAGAGATATCACCGAGAATGTTGTCAATTGGATGGTCTTTGGAAGACTTCCAGGCTGGAGGAAGTTCATCTTTCTTAGCATGATGATCATCCTCACTTTTCACTGGTTAGTGATCCTTTTCCTCCTCAATACGCACTGCTTCAGGCTAATCAATTCCCTTATCAGTGTCCTTGAGTATGTCTTCAGTAGGTACACCTGCACCATGAAAAGAACTACCTTCTCCGACATTTCTCAGATAAGACTCGTCAAAAGAAACATGAACTGACTCTTCAACTATACATAACCTTTTATTATAGATTCTATAAGCTTTACTTGACTGAGAGTATCCAAGAAAAATACCCTCGTCAGCCTTGGCATCAAATTTGCCGAGAGTCTCTTTTCCATTATTTAACACAAAGCATTTGCAACCAAATACATGAAGGTGAGAGATGTTTGGCTTACGCACTTTTAAAAGCTCATACGGTGTCTTGTTTAGAATAGGCCGGATGAGCACCCTATTCAGAACGTAACAAGTCGTACTTATGGCGTCGGCCCAAAAGTATTTTGGTAATCCACTATCATTGATCATAGTTCTTCCAAGTTCTTCCAAAACTCTATTTTTACGTTCCACTACCCCATTTTGTTGAGGGGTACGTGGTGCGGAAAAATTATGATCAATTCCATTGGAATCACAAAATGCTTCAAATAAATGATTTTCAAACTCACCCCCATGGTCACTTCGAATTGACCCAATGTTTGTGTTCAACTTGTTTTGAGATAACTTAGCAAATCGTTCAAAGGCTGAAAAGGTATCACTCTTATTTGCTAAGAAAATTGTCCAGCAAAACCTAGAAAAATCATCGACTATAACAAATCCATAGTAGTTACCACCTAGGCTTTTAACCCTAGATGGTCCAAAGAGATCCATATGGAGAAGCTCAAGAGGTCTCATAGTTGAAACAATGTTTTTAGATTTAAAAGAGATCCTTGTTTGCTTCCCCATTTGGCACGCATCGCAAAGATGATCCTTTGTAAATTTAATTTTGGGCAAACCGATGACTAGGTCTTTAAAGACAATTTTGTTAAGCAAATCAAAGTTGATATGAGCCAAGCGTCTATGCCACAACCATGAATCTTCATTCATAGTGACTAAACACTTGTCTCCATCCAATGATACCTCGTTTAAGTCTAGCATATAGACGTTATTCACCCTCAAGCCCTTAAACACATTCTTTTTGTCGCAATCTTCAACTACGCAACAATCCTTTGAAAAAGAGACTTTAAAATTTTTGTCGCATAGTTGACTAATGCTTAAAAGGTTGTGTCTAAGGCCCTCCACAAGAAGTACATCAGAGATAGTAGTAGATGAGGGGTTACCTATACTACCTTTACCGAGAATTTGTCCCTTGTTATAATCTCCGTAGGTGACAAACCCCTTTTTCTTCGCCACAAAGTCGATGAAAAGAGATATGTCTCCGGTCATATGTCTTGAGCAGCCACTATCTAGAACCCATCTTTCTTCGGTGGTCTCAAGACTTTGTACCTATTTTCTTTTGTTGTGACGTGCCATGAGACAAAGGTTGACGGATTCACTTTCGTCACTTGAGGAGTCATCTTTCTCCGACTCGCTATCACTTTCCCAAGCGATGTATGCTCATCGAGACTTGTTGGACTTTTTGTTTGAGCGACTCTTGTCATTATCTTTGTCTTTGTCTTTCTTTAAGGATGGACAATCCGGCTTGTAGTGCCCGGATTTTCCACAGTTGTAGCACGTCCCTTTTACCTTGCCATTTTTATTTCCTTCACTTCTCGATTGCTTACGGAACTTGACAAGATTTCTGTCCGAGTGCTGAATATCATTCTTATGAATATATCTATTGTATCTTTTCACAAATAAGCTCATATCATCACCGGATTCTTCATCTTTGTCGTTTTTGGCTTCATCATCACTTAGCTCTTGATGTGTGGACTTTGAACAAGAAGCCTTGAGAGCTATCGACTTCTTCTCCGTATCTTTTACATTCTCTTTCTTTATGCTCTTCTCATGTTTATCCAAGCTAATGAGCACTTGCTCATGCTCATCGAGTTTACCAAAGAGTGTTGTGAGGTCTAGAGTAGCAAGATTATTGGCCTCCTTGATAGCGGTAACCTTCGGTTGCCATTCCCTGCTAAGACACCTCAAAATTTTATTAGTAGAAACCTCATTAGGATTTGGTTTACCAAGAACATGCAATTTGTTGATGATGTGAGTGAATCGTTTTTGCATATCCGCAATGGTTTCCCCTTGCTTCATGTAAAACAAATCAAACTCTTGCGTTAGTGTATTAATACGAGCCAATTTAACATCATTAGTGCCTTCGTGGGCTACTTGTAAAGCATCCCACATAGCTTTGGCTGTTTCGCAATGGGAGACTCGATAATATTCATCAACTCCCAAAAAGGAAATGATCATATTACGAGCCTTCCAATCATAACTGTACTTTTTCTCGTCCTCCTCAGTCCATTGGTCTTCGGGTTTAGGAACGACAACGCCTTCCGCGTTAGTCATAGTGATTTCCATGGGACCGTTTAAAATAACGTTCCAAACCTTCCGATCTAAGGAGTTAATATGAACACGCATACAATCCTTCCAGTAGCTGTAGTTTTCACCTGTAAAAACTGGAGCTCTATTATAAGCCCCCTTAGGTTCGTTCGCCATGATCCAAGAAGTTTTACCGAAGCACCAGAATAAACCGGAGCTCTGATACCACTTGTTAGACGATGGCTATGGATCTAGAAGGGGGGGTTGAATAGATCCCTTGAGTTTTACACGCAAATGGACTACAAAATTCTGTTTTAAAAATTTGTTTAACGGAAGCTACCACTGGATAGAACGTCTACAACGAACCTTCTACCGAAAGGATCGGATATGCGCGAATATATTGTGGATGAGAACGAAAGATAAAAATTCAGTTCTGAATATTACACTTATAAACGCAGACAACAAATTATCACTTGCTTGATGTTTATACCGATCCAATGAGGTTAGTTGATAAACAATTTAAAGCAATGTGTTCGAATTTTGCTTGGAAACAAATTATCAAACACGTAGTGTGCGTAAACACACTATGTGCAGAATTTCTATGGAGAATAATGTGCAGCTGCTCCAAAACACAATTCAATGAATTGTATCAATTTAACAAAAACAGTTTAACAGCGTACAATTATTCTATGACAGAAATTACGATAGTTTGTAACGTCACAAAATCGAACAATACTGAAATGTAAAAGAGTTAAGGGAAAGAGAGAGAACACCCGAGATTTGATTAGGCAGTTCCCCAATCGTCCTCGCTTTGGGTACGTCTGCCCCCAATTCCGCAAAAGGAATTGATATATATATATATATATATATATATATATATATATATATATATATATATATATATATATATATGTAGTTGTTGCAATGTTTATTACAAGAGAAAACTATGAACATTCAAACCCCGAACGTCTTCGATCTTTGATGCAGAATTTTCTCTTCCCTTGATTCAAGATGAATCAAGTGCTCCGAATATGGATGATTCAATTACCGTCCCACGCTACTAAACCGAAAGAAAACTCCGTTCTTCAGTTACCTTCACTCGGTCAATTGAAATCTTCCAAGAATTCGAACCCAAACCTTCTTCTACGATCCTCTGATTACAGCTACTAAACCGAAACAGTTGCGCCAATTTTCGGTTACCTTCGCCCAGCTGAATCCCTGTAGAAAGAACAGTTTGTACAAAACCCCCAAAATCTCCTCGATTCTTGGAGGACAAACCCAACTGGTTTGATTCAAGAAACACCTGCCAATCTCTCAACCCAGAAGATGAAGATCACACTTCCTAAATTCTGAACGTTGTCACTTCGATCAATGGGCGACACAAACAAAAATGATTATGTGTGATTGTTTGTTTACACAATGAAGAAGATGAAGATGAAGAGAGAACTGACATATATTTTTCACGTTTCTTGTTCTGTTTGAAAAATGAAGACCCAAAACTATTTATATGAAAAAAATGACCAAAAGAAATAACAGGAAATAACAGAAACGAATTTAAGTAAAAACGCACAAAAAACAGTGTCATGCGTCGACCTCTGGAGTCTATGCGTCGACGCATAGAAAGGCAATTTTGAGTTTTCAGGTTTATGCGCTTACCCGTGAGTTCTGGGGGTCAGCGCATGATTCTTGAGGTCGGCGCATAAGTTCTGAGGTCAGCGCATGAAGGCCAATTTTTTGAATTGTTTTCACCAGACCAAGGTCAAACACACATGCTAGACACTATTAAATCACTTATGGACATTTATTTTTGAGGAGAATAGGATCCTATGCATCTAGACACATGACCAACAACGATAAGACTCTGTATGCCCGACACGTGAAGTGATACCGCTCAAATTACAATCTAATGCATTTGTTGACATCATTAAAACAAGATGGCTAGAAGGATATCCCTCACACATCAAACAAAGCTTCATCAACAGAAGTAGGTTCAATCATGGAGATAAGTCTTAGCATGTGTTCTTTTCTGAATTAGATCTTGTTCTTAGAGTACTATCACTGTTTCTAATGATTTTCTCTTATGGATGTGAAGACTTGTACTTGAAAGACTTTATGGACTGAGTTGCTTATTATGAGCCGTCATGAGCTTCTTCCGAACTTGCTTCTTTTGGATGAGCTTCAAATGTTGGATTAGCTTCTAGACCACCATCTTCTGGACCATCAGCTTCTGAACCATCTGCTTCTGTAGTGTCTTTAGATACATGAAAATCTGAAAAACTTTCAACTAGCTCTGACATTTTATTGTCAGGCTCGTTGTCATCAAATTTGATGTGTATTGACTCTTCAACCATTTTAATTTTAGAGTTATATACCCTGTATGCCTTTGAGCGTTCAAAGTGTCATAAGAAGACACTCTTTTGAGCTTTGGCATCAAATTTATTTAGATAAACTTTATTGTTCAAGATATAACAAGTACATCCAAACTGATGAAAATAAGAAATGCTTGACTTTCTTCTTTTAAAAATTTCATGTGAAGTTTTGTTCAGAATGAGTCTTATATACATTCTATTCTAAACATAACATGTTGTGTTTACAACTTCTGTCAGAAGTACTTAGGTAAATTATTTTCATGGATCATGGTTCTAGCCATTTCTTATAAAGATTTGTTCTTTGTCTTTACAACTCCATTTTGATGTAGAGTTCTAGGAGAAGAGAACTCGTGGAAAAATCATGTTTTTCACAAAAAAAATTCAAATGACTCATTTTCAAATTCTCCTACATGATCCCTTATGACTTTTAAAATCTTTGATTCCTTTTCAAATTGTACTTGTATGCAAAAGATGCTAAACACATCATATGATTTCTCTTTAGTTCATAGGAATTTAACCTAAATCCATCTTCTATAGTCATCAACTATGACTAATCCATATTTCTTCCCATTGATTGATGCATTACCAACTGGATCATACAAATAAATGTGAAGCAGTTCTAAGGGCTTGGAGGTAGAGACAATGTTCTTTGGTTTGAAAGAGGTTTTGTTAATTTTTCTTACTTGTCATGCTCCACAAAGAGCATGTGAGTGATAATTAAGTTCTGGCGATTTTTTTAACTAGTTTTTAACCTGCTAAGTCTGAAAATTAATCTCCAGTTAACATGACCTAACCTTTTGTGCCATATCAATTTTTCATCACTCACTCATAAGTGTGGCTTTTCACCACTAAGGTGCGACAGAGCAACCCTTAACCAAATAAAATCAAAATTCAAGTTGTTATTAATAATATATGTCTGAAGGGCCTGAACAGTCATATATGTAAAACAAAACTCTTGCGTAAAACAAAACTCTTGCATAATCAAACTAAATGCTAGGCAAGAAAGTTCATGTGCTAATCTAAACCAATTTCCAGTTCTGATTCCACTATCACCACTTCCTCATCAAACACAACTAGGGTACCATACACATACTCAGCAACAAAGTTCAGCCATCCACAGTCAGCATCTTGTCTATGTTGGAAAAGTTTTGATAGAAAGCTTTGAAATGCTTGTAAGCAATGTCTATATCTTCCTTCCCACATATTTCTCTTATACTGCAAACCAAGTACAAGCAGACTCAGACAACTCATTATATACTCTAGGAATGAGTCAGGGATGAATTGGAACAATAAAGTAATAACGTCTGCTTATTTTTCAGAATGATATTTCTTCTAATTATTCATACAAGAATAACTTCAATAAGACAGACACACAAAATTAATGGGATCAACATCTATTATACTTAATACGCAGAGAAAAGGACAGCCGATACATAATTTTAAAAGATAAAATCAAATCTGTTATAAATAACAAATGTTGAAAATTGATTTTTTTTCTTCACTCATTTCCCAGATACAATATATGGTAAGTTGACTTTCATCTTCAAACATTTACGCTCTGTTTGGCAAGCCCACATTTTGAACTTATAGCTTATGGAATATAGCTTATAAGCTTATATCTTTTAAAAAAGTTCGTTTTGTAAATATCATTTTCTTACGAGCTTAATAGCTTATTTCAAGTAGCTTATAGCTTATTTTTCTTTCTCCCAATTTTACCCATGTTATCTTAATTGAAAAAAAAAAATATTAATTCAACATATCTTTTTCATGCCATTTTACATCTATGAATCAGTTCAACCGTTAATTTTACCAAACACTACAAATTCAATTAGCTAGCTTATTCTCTACAAGCTATCAACTAATTTATAACCTATCAACTCATAGGCTATAAGCAAGCTTATCAGCTATCCTCTATATATATTCCAAACAAGGTTTTAATGTGTAAGAACCAACTGCTAGACATGGTTATAACTTGTACCTTTTCAGTATCAAGGCTGGATATATGACAAGGTTTCACAAGAGGTTTTGATATGATATAAGCAGTTATATTTTTTTCCCTAAAACAATTTGATACCTGTGCATTGAAAGTTGAGCAATTCCACAGTCGACAGTTCGAATGCCAACCCCGGAAGCGAGTATTGGACCTATGGTTGATCCGCATCCCATATCATTTCTAACGACGAATTCCTACAGTGAAGACAAAATATAATATTCAGACGTATCAATAAACTGATATAACAAGCATAAATAACACTTTTACATTCTCTTTCATCTATTGCAAGAGATTATTTTGAAAAGCTACCCATAGTAACTTCAAAAAAAAGTTGAAGAATTTTTGTCGAACATTCATTTAAATAAATAATTTGCATTAAAGGAATAAAGTGTTTAAACAAAATGAAATAATAGAGAGGAATTGCCTGAGTTGGAAGGTTATGGATTTTCCCAACTTCTTTGAAAAGAAAAGATGTGATTCCACTTGTAGCATAGCGCTGGTTTGCATTGTGCTTAATAACAAGCCCTTTCTGCAACTCTGGTCTGTGGTGTTCTTCATGCTTATCTGAATAATTTGGATGAACTCCATGGGCCATATCTGCAGATACTGTTAGGAACAGAATCCAAAAGGTAATTTAGTGGTCCTTTTTAGAATATTATGTAAGACGATAAATTATGTACATCAAATTTACTAATGCTACTATGATGACTAAATAAAAATCACATATACTCAGATATCCTAAATAGAAGTATTGAACTGTTATATATTTTTGACATCTAACTAATGATAAACACTCCGTGTTGCCAGACAAAACAATCAACACGTTTTCATGAAATCCTTAAACAAATTCAGTATACGCTCTCTTTCCATTTTTTAAATTTAAATTTAAATTGGCATCCTAATAGAACTAGTAAACAGAAGAGAGTTTCAAATCAAAATTAATAAATAAAAATCAGGGTTATTTCCTTAGTCACATCCCTTAATAAAATACAAGTCTTGCAACAATTGGTTGCCGTGGCAGAAACTGAAACAGCTTATGGGATTTCTTTTATCAATTTCAGCCATTATTTTAAACCCCGCACTCTCTCCTTTCTTACTTGATACAATAACTTTATAAACTCTACCCTTAATAATCTAAGCCTAGAGCCACTCTAATTAGCAACGCTAGTTACTAAGTTACGAACAGAAGATTGACAACTGAATTTGGCAATCAACCCATAATATTGGAATTACACTCATGGTGTCAACCCTTATGTTCATGCATTTGTCACAAATTTGCAAGAGGAGGATATACCAAGAAATGATTGGCGAATAGTTCGCTCAAAAGAGCCTTCACCAACGTAGTTATTATTTGCCAAGCTTGCAACTATACGTCTCATGGCCTGAAACATGGTGGGTGCACCAGCTCCTTGAGCAGAATCTGAACCCACCTAAATAAAAGTAGTTAGATGTAGGATGGAGAAATCCACTGAAAAATGTCATTACAATAGATGCAATATACCAACATGTGAGTAGGATATACATAAAAGAATTAATTTGATTTATTGTGAGTGTAAGGAATCCCACAATACCAATGATTGATATGATGTTATTTCCAACAATTTGAAAGAATGTTTTATTGCAACGGTTTAATGATGTAGTCTTTCTTGTACATTGTTAATGAATATAATAATAACAACAACAAAATATTTATCAAATAAAGCAACAATTGTGAGAACAACAATTGACAATATAGAGGATTTTCCGATAATTATAAGTGTGCGCCGATTTCAACTTTGAGCTCACATCTTTTGATCTTTAAAATAAAGTTCGAGGAATATAACAAATAAATGCTAGTGTAAATAAAAAAATTAGAGCATACACATTACCAATAATGTCAACTAGAATGTCCTGAGTGTGACATATGATGAAAGATAAACTCAAACTTAAAAGAAAATTTTATCACAAACAACTTAAGAGGATGGCCAAGAAAAACTATAGGTCAAACTATCAACAAAGATGCGAGGGAGGTTATTATCTTTGGACCTATTACACCACATGCCTTTATAGCATCGTTTGATACATGCAATCAGCCCCTCCTAATGGGGCGATTACTATTGTTGTATCAAATATAGAACAACTATAAAACGTTTCTTCTCAAAGGATGCGAGTATATGTTTATTGGCTCAAGACTTTTATATGGATTGAAACAATCACTTGCTCCTGATTTGCTCAGATGGTTGAGTGAGGGCGTTCTTATTTTTGGATTGAAGACACGCACTTATGATGATTACAACTCTTCTACTTGCAGACTAATGGTAGTTATATTGGCAAGATGGTATATGTTGATAATATAGAGATAGCTGGAGTGATACCCTATTTTGTCTTGCGTGCCTTGCATTTAGAGACATATTTATTTGGTGCTTTTGATGAACCACAGGCATTCCAATTCAATTTAGAACAATTTCCAGTATACATAATTTATTGTTACTGGAATAAAAATCGAGCATCTATAAAACAAAACGCATACAAATTAAAAAGAAGAAAAGTACCTCCTCATTGTCAAATAGAGCAACCATCCGAATTGCATGTTCACTTGCCAAGTCACTGGGAGATCCACTCGAGTCAATAAGTGCCCTTAATGCACAATAACTTGAAGCCAGATTATCTAATCTTCCAGAATATATGAATTCATTGTTTCCACCTCCAAGGCAGCTAGGTTGAGTATCACAAACATTCAGTTCAATACTCACTATGTCATCAACTTCACATTTCAACTCCTCTGACAATATCTGAAAATTAAAGCCAAGGGCTATTATAGAGAATCGTAAGCATTAAGCAAAAGTTAAGTAAGCTATATACAAATTCCATTTTAGTATGGCACATGGTACCCGTTTCAATCACTAAAACACGAAGAGATCAAACAATTTGACTTGGTAGCTTTTTCGGATATCCAGCATAATAAACATGGCTATCTTATATAAAATTGGCCATGTGCCATCATTGCATCTTGCTTAGATCAGTGGTACTTACTCTGGAGGTATTAATTCCACATAATGCTCTTTGCTACCTTTTTTATTTATTTATTTTGGTGACTGCTACCTCTTTTATTATTTGTTTACAACTCTGCCTAAATCATTTAAGTCCATTTAATATACTCTTTTATGTAAAACATGAAAGCAATTAAAAAAAATATCGGTCAACAGTCCCTACCCTCAATGCAATCACACCTTTCTACGCCTGAATATTTACAGCCCATCTTCCAGCATATTTGTATGCATCTCAAACGCAAATATCTAATGCAACCCATTCAGTAGATTATTAAATTGCAATGGGCTTAAAAATGAAAAATATGTATAAAGGAAAATGCTACGACACTGGATAAGAAAATCACAGTTTTTTGGTGGGAAACTGTAGGTTTTGAAATTAGTAATGCATTGAATATTGTAATTTCCAACAAATAATAACTTTCTAAGTCTTGATTTCTTAACCGCTACCCTTCCTAAGACCCAGGTTAGCATCACTCAATATATAATAACATTTAAGTTGTCTACAATCTTGAGACTACGAAATCAAAAGTCCAAGAACTGTGATTTGACAGGTCCCAATGTTTCATTTACCATCATCAATATCAATGTTACTGATTTCGTATGGCGGACTAATTAATTACAAAAAGGAAATAATCTAATAGTATTAAATGTTAGTTGATAAAATCTACTAAAACATGGGGGAGGCCGTGGCACCTATGTGCTTCCCCCTCCCTTTGCTCATGCTGCCATGGCTGATATTTGACAACACTGATCAATATCAATGTTACTGATTTCGTATGGCGGACTAATTAATTACAAAAAAGAAATAATCTAATAGTATTAAATGTTAGTTGATAAAATCTAAAAACATGGGGGAGGCCGTGGCACCTATGTGCTTCCCCCTCCCTCCGCTCATGCGGCCATGGCTGATATTTGACAACACTGACCAATATCAACCCATGAATGTCCAGTGAAAACAGAACTCTACCCTATAGTAGCATACTGATATCTAGCTGTAGTCAAGACCTGAAGGGTAGGCAAACCCGTAATAGCACAGTTATTTTTTACAAGTTCCCCAACATTGCCATGCCAGGCTTTGAATGATGTTTCTTTGACTTGCGTTCAAAGATATCTATCCAGTATAATAATAGAACAATAGTTGTGGCAAACAGTGAATTTGATTTTAATTTTCTTTCTTCTGCTCACTATACTAGGAATAATGAATGTGAAACAAAAAAGAGAACAATAGTTGTGGATGGAATTGTCTTTTTAAAATAAATGTTTGTAAATTTTTATTAGTATGCATGGTTTACCGTCCTGTGACGGTTACAATAGCAATATTCAAAAGCACAATTAGTTTGAATCCATGAACATGAAAAAATTGTTCAAAGTTCATACCTTTCTAGAGTACTTCAAATTCAAACTTAACCGAAAAGAAGAAAAAATATTACATACCTGCATTAGCAGTGGATGATGAGAAGCTTTGGATGACAATGCAGCAGTCTTCTCTTTTGACTCTGAAGAAGTGTCCTCAAGTTTCATTGAGAGTAAAGGAAGAAGATGAGTCTCAAGATTTGGTTTGAAACCATCCTGGTTCACTGTGCTAAACAATGAAACAAATATGAGACGGCAATAGAATCTGCTAGCCTGCATGCATGTCTTTGCGGCAGAGCATTAACATATAGTAAAGAAGTAATGAGCCAAAAATACTAGGACTGCATAGAAAAAACCAGACATTTCCATCAATAATAGTACAGACGTTTGATAGTGATTGCTGATCATTAACTGAAAATATTTATGCAAACAAGAGACAAATGATATTATTGAAAAATTAGATTTTGCTTCTCTAAAGTAATTAACCATTGATGAATAAATCAATGATTGTGTTACTTATACATGCATAACAAATCAACAGGGCATTGAAATATCAACCCTCAAATTTTCCATTAGTAATTGAGATTGCTACTCACTTTAGAACAGTGTTGTCAATGGCGGATGGTGGTCCATGGCGAAGAGCCAAAATCCCACCATACCAGCCGCCTTGCGGCGCCGTTATAGCGGAAAACCCCGCAATATCAGCCGTAATTTACCATTGCGGCATGCCCAAAAAATTCCATGTATATCCGCATAGCGGCCATGGCGCCGCTATTTGATAACTCTTCATTAGAAGAGTTAATCTCATTGGACCATAATGTTAAGTTAGATGAATGTATCAACATGATGATGATAGTTAGTTAGTGTTAGAACCTGTTTTGATAAATAGATTAGTTAAACATTTATCATATTAGTGATTATGTATAAACCATTTCTATAACAAATGATAAAATAAAGTCAAACTGTTTTCGTATAAGCTATAACATATAAGTTGTTTTCACAAGCTAAGATGAAGAACTTATGTAAATAAACTGAAAACAACTTATGGACATTAGCAATTTCCATAAATTCCCTCAAATAGTCACACAAGTGTTTATATCGGTGGATAAATTCAAATAAGTCAACTAAAACAGGCTCTAAGTGTAACTAGGAGTTGTAATTGAAGTAAGAAAAACGGAATCATTAGTTAAGCTCAAATAAGTCACAATCCAAAGAGGCCTAAGTGCAACTAGGAGTTGTAATTGAAGTAAGAAACATGAAAATGAGTTATATTAATAGTACCGGCTAAGATGAATGGCCAGAGTTGGAATACGCAAAATGGGTCTGTTGACTTTGACAAGCTTATGAAAAAAAGAATTATCACTTCTTTTAAGAATGACTCTCCCTGCAACACTCAAATCCCTATCAAACCAAGTATGCCATAATCCACCACCATAAGTCTGAACATTTACCATCATATAAGAAGAAGACTTCAACGACGCCGTTTTTGGTTTCAGTTTCAGACATGGACTATCTGTATGTGCCGCTATAGCATAAAAACCATTACCTACTTCGTACCTTCAACAAAAAAAGTTTCATTCCAATTCCATCATCAAATAATAATAACAAAAGTGAATAGGTAAGTTGGTTTTCAAAATTGTAAGCATTTGTCATAACAGTTACTCCGATTTTTGCAAATTGTCAAATACATTCCTAAAATAGTAAAATATTCAAAATGATCCTTCTGTTCATTTCTAACCTCAAAGGCTATGATATGCCAATTTAACTCAGACATATTGCATTGCACATTGATTTCACATCAATGTTAGTTCACCAAAGACTAATTTGCCTAAGAAATTTAGGTCATATTTATCCTAATTACAATAGTGCATTGGTTAATTCCTGGAAAATTATTCCTGACCTAAATTTCATAGACAAATCAGTCCCTAATATGGTGGCATAGACATGAAATCTACTTGGAGATGGAGACTATTTGACATACATTTTACAATTTCAGGGATGTACTTACCTATTTACAAATATTCTATACTATTTTGAGCAATGCTTACAATTTCGAGAACGAATTTCAATATTCAATGTAATAATAATGTCATAAAAGACACAAACAAATTGTAAAAAGCAAAAAACTGAACTCACTTTTCTCCTACGGCGAAAGCAACCAAACAAGACATGTTGCGAGTGAAGAAGTAGCGTCCACCTGGTTTGAGGTTCCATTCTTCGTTCTCGTTAAGAAGGTGAAACCCGGCGGCGAGTAATTGCCGTTTTGCCTCCGCTGCACAGGAAACGGAAAGGTTAATTTCGGAAGAACGAGGGGGTATTTCTGGAAATTTGAAAAAAAAAACGACGAAACTACCTGTGGCGTGGAAATGCGTCCACGATTCGTTGAGATAATCAAGAAGGTCGTTTACAATGGAAGCAGATTCTGATTTATGAGATGTTGAATTGGCGGAGCAGAAGCTACGTCGGCGAGTGAAGGGTAACGAATTTGGGAGTTTTTGGTGGCGAAGAAATGATGACGAAGAATTGAGCTTGAGATTGAGTAATGGAGCACGAGAATGCAGAAGAATGTGCGGTCGAGTTACTGTTGCCATGGTTCTACCGCTCATAACAACCATGCCGTTGAGTGTTAACTATATCTATTTGTATTTTATATGAATTTAGTTGATAGTTGTGTAAAAATATGTAACCGAAACAGATTAGAACTCGCGACAATTTAGTTGATAGTTGTGTAGAGACATCTAACTATTGAATGAGATAAAAACTCGCGACAATTTAGTTGATAGCTGTGCAGAGACATCTTACTGCAGAAACGAATTAGAATTCATGACAGTTTAGTTGATGGTTGTGCATATCTGATTGGAGAAGCAAGTTAGAATCCGCGACATCATACTTATTCATCTTTCGAGAATTAAATTACTAAGAAATTTTTTTTTTTTTTAAAATAGGGACTATTCTTACAAAGGGAAATAGTAGGAAGGACTAAAATTGCAATTAAAATTTAATAGTGTAACACCATGCCATTCAACCTTGTGCTACTTTATGTGAGCTATTATTTTTAAATTAATTATACAAAAACTATGATTCATCATACTACAATAAGTAAAGACATTGGGCAAAGTTTGAGATTATTGCAACATCATGTAGTTTATGTATAGAAACTATAAGTGGATGAATCAGCAATGATGTTCCTTAAGCCACCAACTGTGGATACCACCATAATACACAATCCTATGTAAATTGAACCCTGAAATGAAATTCACATGAATTGTATTCTGAATTTGGAATGTTAGATTTTAAAGAAAAGATGCTAATTGTGAACTGATTATTACCCAATTGATGAACCAGTTGGTGCTGAATCTCTTTGGCTTCTTGATTATCATCCACATTATGCTAGGAAGCTGAAACAATTAACAAGCCAATAATTGATTTTTTGTTTTGTTTTAGAATTAATCAATTTAAAGTTGCAAATTTGAGATATAAGCATGGAGAAATTAAGAAAACAAGAGTCTTACAAAATATGCAGTTGGAGCAAAACCAAATCCACCAAAGAATCCAAGAAGATCTCCAAAGAAAGGAAAAGTGATCCCAATGATTAATGTAAAAGCTGTAACATATCAACAAACTTTAATAACATATCAAGACTTATCCTGAACAAAATAATTATCCCTCCCTAACTCTACTCTTACTCTACTACTGATGATATGAATCTATTGCAGTAAGCAATCATGCATTAAGTAGTCGTGAAATGGACATCCAACGAACGACTACCAATGTATGGACTGCGTGAATGCACGAACTTGCTATACAATAATAATAACATAGGTTAGTTTTGACTCGAATTTTGGCGTCTTACCTACATAAGCAGATCGAGCTACAAGTCTAAGCGCTACACCAGGAGGGAAGTTCAATCTTTGCATCATCATCCTCTCAATCAAGTCAAAAACAGGCATCGCATAAACCTATAATATATTTTTGCTCCAATGATTAGAATATAAAACTTCAGACCTACTAGTATCTAGTTTCGGAAAACATTTTCTATTAGCATTTTTGCTTTCACTTTTAATCACATGATCGTCAAATTATTTTTAAGTTTTCAAATTTGTATGAGAAAGAGAAAGAGTGAAAACAGGTAAATGTGTTTTTACCTATTTTCACAAATTTAAGGTATTGATTTTGCACGAAAACCTACCTGGTAGCTACCAATAACATGGATGAATACCATCAAGTTAGCAGATGCAATAAGCCATGAAGGTCTTTTTAGCGACATAAGTACATTATCATCAACATCTTGTCCAAAAGCCCAATATCCAATGATTGCAACTGGGAAATAACATATCGCATTGATGAAATAAGCGCAAATAGCACCCTTCCACATTGGTATCTTTGAAGGTTTCTCAGGTGTTGATGGAATTGTAGCCTGAATTTCAAGGGTCACTGCATGGCCAGCAAATGCAAATGAAATTTGACCAAGTGCATTGAAGACTCTGAACAATAAATCGGTGTTGCTGATTTGTTTGTACGAATAACTGACATTGTCGATCCGACCTCTGGATAAGCAAGCCACCCAGGCTATAGTTGAATAGCTGCAATCAAAACAAGAGCCGTCTCAAATTTCTCAAGACTATGGGTAAGTTAGCACAGTTTAACCATGGCAAAACAAATAGAGACTGATAAATTTGAGATTCTTCACGGCAGCCCGCCTAACACGTCCTCAAAGACGGCTGGGCTATAATAAGGTATAAATACAATGTTTTTGAAGTGATAATCACGAGCGAGATCTATAAGTACCTTAATGACATTACAGCTGCGGCTAAAGAAACACCAGCAACAGAATTGAAATTAGGAAGCTGAGAAAGAAAAAAATGAATTCCACCAAAAATCATAATCCAATAAGACTGTCTGATTTGTGCACAATTGGTGCATGCTATCTCCACAAAACTCTTTAGACACTTTCCACCAACAACCATGTACACAACATCACACCCAACTTGTACAATCAGTTGTTGAGGTAGAACAATCCATGCTCCAAGTTTTGGTCCGAAAGCATGCCTACCAAGATCAATATATCGATCAAAACGAGTTCCCGGCACACATTCGTGTAGCTGAATCATTTGCCACATTGTGTTTAAGGTCAGACACCATGACAGTAACAACATCAAGATCCCTGGACCCCTGCAGACAGAAGATACACATACTAAAAAAAACAGAGAAATTTAATTATTACATTGAACTTTGAAAACGACAAATAAATAGAAACAAAAATTTTGTTGGTTGAAACTACTTCATTCAATTTACCATCCTAGATAGGCCATGGCATATGGCAAGCTGAGAACACCAGCACCTATCATGGCTGTCACCGTGTGGAAAGTCGAGTACCACCATTTGGCTCGACGGGCTGGGCCGTTATCCGCACCTTTTTGTTCCGATTGAATTACCTGCAACTATGAAAGATACAAATTAATCACACATTTGAATTGTGTTAACATTGTCAAAACCTAGTGCATGAAACCATGCAAAAGAAAATAAGATTATATACATAGTAACATACACACTAACTTGGAATTACCTTGGGAGGAGTGGAAACCATTTTAAGTCACTCCCAAAGAATATCAGAGAAAGAAAAGACCTTAGAATGTTGGAATCAAAGTGAAGTGCATCATATATATAATGCAACAATAATTATAATAATAATAATAATATTAATAATTATAATAATAATAATACTAATAATAGTAAACATATTTATTTTTTTTTATCAAATAGTGTGACAGCCAAAATACATCATTTTTTAAAAGTGAATAAATAGAATGTTACGGGTTCGAATCCACATCTGTGTATCTGATATTCATATTCAGCTATTAATTGAGTTGGTTTAACAAAACTAATAGTAAACATATTTATGCACCCTACCACTTGGTGATTTTCTTGCCACTTGAGCTTTTGTTGTTGCTGATTAAAGGCCAAAAGAGGTGACTGAGTTCAAAGAATAAGTTTCAAGGTGAGTCAAAACAACTTTTAAACCCAAAAAGTAAAGCAAGATTATATTAGGACTTGTTTTCCATCACTAACTGATTCTGATTATAGTTCACTCTAATCCAAACCATGCCTAGTTACAATGTAAGAAACCTGTAGAGTTTATACTTTATAGTAATATATTTTGTCCCTACAAATATTTATATTTCTATTTTTTTTTTAATTTATATTTTTAATTTTAACACTATAAATATATCAATTTAAACATATTTTTTTCACAAAGACTACAATAATTATCAAAACTAGAAGTAAAATAAATAAATTATATTTTTAACTAAAAGTGAAAAATAATTTTTATGGAGAATAAAAGTAAAAGGTAAGTATATTTATAGATTAACCAACAACATATTTAAATCTATATTTCCTTAGGTGGAATGGGTAGAAGAATATTTTTTATGAAGGAACATAAATTAAGTTAGAGGGTTTTTTAATGCACCACCCAAGTTTCTTAGGCACCACGTGAAATTATTTTTTTACCCCTCTATTCCGGATGTGCACATCCGGACGCACCAAATCTTTAAAAAACGCAGAGATTTTCCGGATGTACATATCCGGAAATAATTCTGATGTGCACATCCAGAAGAATTTCTTATTAATTCGCGTCATACCTTCTCCCCTCTCATTATTCACATTTTCATTTCCAAAACCTTACAAATTCTCTCAAACTCTCAATTTCTCATTCCCACAAATCCTGACTTTTTCCACTCGAGTTCTGCGCAGAGCAACTGCTACAACGATCAACACATTCCAAATCCTCCGTATCACATTTTAATCGGTAAGTTTTTAAATTTTAGAGTTTCGGAGTAATTTTCGAGTAATTGATTTAGAGTAGACATTTAGGTGTAGAAATTGTTAGGTTGTATGAATAACATAGGTTAGAGACAATGTAGGTCATTTTTACTGCTTCAAACGGATCATCAGGGCATAAAAATGCCCTTCTGGTTGGGACAGTGGCCATGGCTGGCGTTTTAAACCTTCAAAATACGTACCGGATGTACAGATCCGGAAATACCCAACGTTCAAAGTTCTACTTCCTTCCTGATGTGCACATCCGGTAACACCTAACGTTAAAATGTTGAATACTTCCGGATGTGCACATCCGGTAACACGTAACGTTAAAAATGCTGAATACTTCCGGATGTGCACATCCGGAAGACTACTTTTTTATTTCCTTTTTTAATTTTCCTTGTTTTTTTGTTTTTGTTTAATTATTTTTAATAAAAATTTAATTTATTTATTATGCTTTGCAGATTAGATGGCTGACAGAGACGATCGTACCATACATGGACGGACAGCTCAGCACGCATCTGTCCGACGTGAGCGGTTGCAGTCTACAGCCGAGGCGTGGATTTAATTCTTTCTGTATTCATTATAATGTTTGACACCCATGTTATGTTTTCCATTTCAGGCGTGGATTTTACAGCACTTTCCCTATATTACTGGTTGGGGGAGTGCCCAGGGGTACACTGAGGCTATGCCACGTGCTGCTGCATTTGTCCTGCTCAGAGGGAACCAGGCGCCGGACCCCTTCAGAGTGTATCTAGATCGGATCGCTGCTGAGGACGTTTTGTATTTCCCATATGCCGAGCACCGTGTGACGCGCCCGTTCGATGACGTTTGTTTGTTCTCAGGATGGTTGGCATGCAGTTCGACCGTTATTGCCCGATACCTGCCAGAGCGCGTCTTGCGTCAGTTCGGTTACACGCAGACGATCCCCAGGATGCCTCATGAGTCTGCTCCTCTAGGCTTGACCCGCAGGGAGATAGATGAGCTATATGCTGACTACCAGTCCCACTTGGTACCGGAGGAGGCTCGGGCGACCAGAGCGGAGACAGACTGGAGTGTTGCCGCCGGGTACATCGTGTGGTTCTACACCTTCTCACACCCATGCATGGTGCCCACTGCTGAGGGATCGCCCCCCAGACCCGCTCATCAGGAGATATTAGAGGAGCGGCAGTCTCAGCTGGACCACGCTCAGGATGTCCTACCACGCTGTCGTCAGATAGAGCAGATAGCGAGGCAGGCCATTGCGGACGGTTACCTCCCTGAAGGCTCTGGTGCCAAAGTTGCCGTGGACAGGATTATTGCGATTGCTCAGGGGGCACTTCAGTACCGCAGACATCGGTCCAGGATGACGGGTAGGGGCAGAGGAGCAGGGGAGCCAGGACAGATCCTTCGCCATACGCAGTAGTTTTTTGTTTGATGTATTATATTTATATTATATGTATGCGCTGTATTTTGACAGAGATTTATTATATATATATGGATGTCTTCAAATGTATATTAAATTGCGACGATTTATTAACATATGCGACCAAACAAAAAAAACCGATTTTTAAAAAAAAATAATGTTCTGCCTTTTTCCGGATCTGCAGATCAGGAAAGTTTCCGGATGTGCACTTCCGGAAAGAATCTACGTTTTTAAAAAAATTGGTGCGTCCGGATGTGCACATCCGGAATCAGGGGGCAAAACCAAAAATTCAGTTGGTGCCTAAGAAACAAGGATGGTGTAATAAGAAATCCTCTTAAGTTAATATTATTTTGGTGGAGTTGGGGACAATTGTAAATGTCAAAGAATCAAATTTGAGAAGATCATATAAATTAATTAATGTGTATGGTAATGGATTACAAAGTCTTTGAAGCTAATGAAAGGTTTCTTTTTTTAATTTATGAAAGATGAAAACATTTTAGTGGTTACGGAAAGGTATAATCTTTAATCATTACAGTTATTTGTTTATCTTGGTAAATTAAGCCACTAAGTTTTGGTTAATGATTAAATTCTGGATGATGTCTCTGTTTAACTTAGTGGAGGGGAGCGGAAATAGCTTATATATCTCATTGCATGATGTCTTTGTTACTTTTATATATAAGTAAAAGTTATATTTTTAATCTTTAAAATAAATAAAATATTAATCAATATAAATTATTTATTTTTGGAACAATTAATTAAATTACTTAAAAAAATATTTTTTTTGAAATAAAATTTTGACAAACACATATTTGACATAAAATTCATACTAACCGAATGAACAAACAAATATAAGTGTTATCAATATATATATATATATTTTTTTTTATCAAATTTGAATCTCATTATTTTGAAAGTGAGTATGTTAAATTATGTAAATTTCACATATACTTAAATTAGTTTTATGTACTTTTACAAATAAAAAATTATGTTGAAAAAAGTTGTTAATTGTATTTTTACTTTTTTTTCCTTTTATAATATTGATTGTATTTTGAGGTCTTGAACTATATGTAGAAGGTTACCAGAGAATTTTCTTTTATTTTTCTTTTCACATTTTGAAAATTAACCACAGAAAAAATTATCAGGTCGAGTGGCAGATTAGGTCGCTCTCTTTAAGACGTTTTACGACACTATCTAAAATTATGCAAAGCAGTCGAACTATCGCGTCGCCTCCAGAATAAAACAATCAAGTTCTATAGTATACAATTACTACTTGCATGGTAGATAATCGGTCTAGAAATGCACCATCTGATGGTACAAAGACCATTCAAATATGATATAAATACCACTCGTAGTATCTGATATAACGACCAGTCGTAAGAATCTCTTAAACCAAGAGAAAATCCAATAGTTCTCTAAAGAGAATTCAATAATGGTCATTTGACCACTCAAAATGATTTCTCAAACAAAGAGAAATTTAAATAATTCTCTAAAGAGAATCTTAAATTATACTTGATAATTTCTCAACTCAAACGAGGAGAAATTAACATAATCCTCTAAGAGAATTCAAGAAAATACTCGGAAAATTCAATGAGCAGAAAGAAAAGGGAGAAGTTGGCGCTTCAACAATTCGAAAGACGCAAAGTTATGAGAGTGAGGAAGGAAAAACTCAAAATAGGTTTTTGGTGTGTTTTGCACAGCAGAGCGCGCTGAGCGCGCAAGCCCGCGCTCAGCGCGCTACACCAGAACCAGAAAAATAGTACAACAACAAGGTTCTGGTGTAGGCCTCCACTTAACACCTACACAATCTCATATACAATGAAAAAGTAATAACGGAACAAAAAACGACAAAACATGCTTGTTTTCCGTCGTAAGCTCGACGCCTATTATTTATACACAATTCTCCAAGTTGCCTCTTTACACGGTTAGCGCTCACCGACGACGAAACCTAACCAAACACTTAGCAAACATGAAGAGAAACAAACAAATACACCAAATTTACAAGTATACAAAACATGTAAAATTCACAAATATGGTGAACATATACAAGTATCAATATAAACAAGTGAAAATAGACAATATATACGATATCTACAAAACTCAAAAACAAAGAAACTATCGCAATGCGATTCAATAAAAACACCAATCCCCGGCAACGGCGCCATTTTGTTGGATGCGGTATAGGGCAAGCAAACAAAAAGATTTGGAAGTATTTTTCCGGGAATTTATCGTGTCCACAGATATCGGTGCTACTGAACTGCCGTTCGACATTCTCTAAGTTTATGAGTTTGGGTTTAAATGGTTTAAAGCGTAAATGCGGAAAAGTAAATATAAACATAAAATAAATTCATTCTTCAACAAGACGAACTTATCAAGCATACATATAATCCACTCGTCACAAACATAAATTTACCGACAAATTATACTCCACCTGCAATACTCGTCAAAATCATCCAGCATCACTCGCAACAGTGTCCATCTCTGGCACACTGAGCTGAGAGGCAACCGTATCACTCTCTTCGTCACTCTCGCACACGAAGCCTCGAAACACGGCAGACATTTTAGTTCCGATACCATAAAGATTATCATCTAAATCTATCTCTAGCATCTAGACAACAAATATCCATCCCTAATCAAGATTTGTGATGTTTATCTCTAACACAGCATAAATCGAAACATAAATGCAAAAAGATCAAGGAAGATATCGATAATGATTTGTAAAGCAAGATTTACATATAATAATGATCAACAAAGATACATGAGTTCATAGTAACTATACAAACACCCAACAAAAAGAAATTACAAAGAGAAGAGAGAAGAGGAACCAAACATTTCTTGGTTTGTCAACACCAATCGACGAGAGATTCGACTCCGGATCATCCAAATGCAAGCTCCAATGATGTTTTCTAAGCTAATCTACAAGAAAAATGAAGTTTGATGGAGTTGGGAGCAAAAATCACCCAAAACCATCCCTAAAAATGTGTTTTTGACCCATATTTATTGTTGTCATCATCGCAGAGCGCGCTCAGCGCGCTCTTTTTAAAGTTAAACCGCCTTACCAGCGCGCTCAGCGCGCAACCTGCTGCCTTGAAAAATGTTTCGGCCATAACTTGAGAACCGTAACTCCGTTTTTCGCCCGGTTCTAAGCGTTGCAAAGCTTATTCAATTTCCTATCTAACAATGCATAAATATCAACCAAATTGGTGATTTATATTTTCCACATTTTGAGCCTTATTCGTCGACGAGTCGCTCAAAATCACGCGTTTGAAGCCGTGTCTTCGACACTTTATTGCTCATGCTCCAAATACACCTCAATACCTACAAAATGAGTAGAAAACTATCAATTATTACACAAATACACTAAAACGTAAAGTAAACGTAATTATAAACAAATCGGGGTTTATTTGAACGATATTAACTAAAAAGTAACGATAAGTGCAACAAAACTTATATACTAAAATAGGTACATTTTGCACTTATCAACTCTCCCCAACTTACATATTTGTTTGTCCTCAAACAAAGCCAACAAACTAAAGGAACAAAAGTGAAATCCAAGAAATCACGCAACAACAAGTTTTTACAAACAAAAACAAATGCAATGGTTCAATCGAAAATGGTACACACAAAGTAAATATTTACCACCAAACTACAACGATAACATAATCACGAAACAAATGCTAAATACAAAAATCATGCCAAACATTCTAAAACAACACAAGTTCAAATGTGAATCACACCTAGCAAAAACAATCATCGGTAGATGAAAAACATAAAATAAGGTACTTTCACTCACACAACAATCTTGCAAACAAAAGACAAAATTATGCATCCATCCAAAAATTCACATTGAACATACAAAAGCAATAATCACAAGGACTTTTCAAGGTTGTAATGTGGTCGGGTAAACAAACAAGGGGCAATTTCTAAAGGTAATTGAAACAAAAACTTCCCTAAACCTAAGGGAGTGATCAACTCACAAAGATCCAAACACAAAATTTCAACCAACTTCTTCCACACACCCAAGTGTTACACAACAACACTACTTATTTAGCACAATTATTGAAACTCTTTTTGTTTCCTTTTTCAAGGATTTTCTTTTTCTCTTTTTTTTTTCTTTCCTTTTCTTTGTCACATTTTTTTCTCTTTTTTCTTTTCTTTTTCAATCCTCATAGAATCCAACCAATGAGTACACAATCATTCTCTCCCCAACTTGAATTCAACCATATCATCATGTGAATACTCCCTACTTTCTAAGGCAAGGAAAAAATCCATACAACAACACAAAGTTGAGGTCCAAGAAAAAACAAAATCCATCAAAAATAAAAATATGGATCAAAAAGCTCAAAGGGGTTACAAATTTTCACACACTCACAAGGTGAATTGACTATTTGGCTAGGGTGGTTGTGCTCAAAATGAAACAAGTGCCTTGATCCTTTTCATGCATTCATATAAGCAATACAAACAAAAGATTCAACATAATAAAATGCAGTAAAACAAAATTGTCGGTACTCCGAGCATATAACAATGGAAGGCTTCCTCACAAAAAGGGTGGGAACTAAAGTGATTCACATACGAACAAGTATATAAAAGAATGAATGGCATAGAAGTTGTAAAAAGCCTAAGTATCATGAATATGTTAAAGTCAAGAAAGCGATAAACACATACCTTGAACGTGTACAAAACTTTAAACACTATCATTACCACGCATTCGCAAGTTGAAATGATAAAAAATGGACAAACACCTAATGCGACTTCAAGCAATCGGGCAAAAATTTGAGTCCAAACAACAACAAAAGAATTAGGAAAATTACTAATAATTACTAATATATAAGGCCTTGGTGGAAGTGGGAAAAAGGGGGAGCCAAGTGAACAATTAAAAGAAATCATTGGTTCAACACAGCAGAGCGCGCTGAGCGCGCAGGCCCGCGCTCAGCGCGCTACACCAGAACCAGAAAAATCAGTACAACAACAAGGTTCTGGTGTAGGCCTCCACTTAACACCTACACAATCTCATATACAATGAAAAAGTAATAACGGAACAAAAAATGATAAAACATGCTTGTTTTCCGTCGTAAGCTCGACGCCTATTATTTATACACACTTCTCCAAGTTGCCTCTTTACACTTTTAGCGCTCACCGACGACGAAACCTAACCAAACACTTAGCAAACGTGAAGAGAAACAAACAAATACACCAAATTTACAAGTATACAAAACATGTAAAATTCACAAATATGGTGAACATATACAAGTATCAATATAAACAAGTGAAAATAGACAATATATACGATATCTACAAAACTCAAAAACAAAGAAACTATCGCAATGCGATTCAATAAAAACACCAATCCCCGGCAACGGCGCCATTTTGTTGGATGCGGTATAGGGCAAGCAAACAAAAAGATTTGGAAGTATTTTTCCGGGAATTTATCGTGTCCACAGAGATCGGTGCTACTGAACTGCCGTTCGACATTCTCTAAGTTTATGAGTTTGGGTTTAAATGGTTTAAAGCGTAAATGCGGAAAAGTAAATATAAACATAAAATAAATTCATTCTTCAACAAGACGAACTTATCAAGCATACATATAATCCACTCGTCACAAACATAAATTTACCGACCAATTATACTCCACCTGCAATACTCGTCAAAATCGTCCAGAATCACTCACAACAGTGTCCATCTCTGGCACACTGAGCTGAGAGGCAACCGTATCACTCTCTTCGTCACTCTCGCACACGAAGCCTCGAAACACGGCAGACATTTAAGCTCCGATACCATAAAGATTATCATCTAAATCTATCTCTAGCATCTAGACAACAAATATCCATCCCTAATCAAGATTTGTGATGTTTATCTCTAACACAACATAAATCGAAACATAAATGCAAAAAGATCAAGGAAGACATCGATAATGATTTGTAAAGCAAGATTTACATATAATAATGATCAACAAAGATACATGAGTTCATAGTAACTATACAAACACCCAACAAAAAGAAATTACAAAGAGAAGAGAGAAGAGGAACCAAACATTTTTGGTTTGTCAACACCAATCGACGAGAGATTCGACTCCGGATCATCCAAATGCAAGCTCCAATGATGTTTTCTAAGCTAATCTACAAGAAAAATGGAGTTTGATGGAGTTGAGAGCAAAAATCACCCAAAACCATCCCTAAAAATGTGTTTTTGACCCATATTTATTGTTGTCATCATCGCAGAGCGGGCTCAGCGCGCTCTTTTTAAAGTTAAACCGCCTTACGAGCGCGCTCAGCGCGCAACCTGCTGCCTTGAAAAATGTTTCGGCCATAACTTGAGAACCGTAACTCCGTTTTTCGCCCGGTTCGAAGCGTTGCAAAGCTTATTCAATTTCCTATCCAACAATGCATAAATATCAACCAAATTGGTGATTTATATTTTCCTCATTTTGAGCCTTATTCGTTGACGAGTCGCTCAAAATCACACGTTTGAAGCCGTGTCTTCGACACTTTATTGCTCATGCTCCAAATACACCTTAATACCTACAAAATGAGTAGAAAACTATCAATTATTACTCAAATACACTAAAACGTAAAGTAAACGTAATTATAAACAAATCGGGGCTTATTTGAACGATATTAACTAAAAAGTAACGATAAGTGCAACAAAACTTATATACTAAAATAGGTACATTTTGCACTTATCAACTCTCCCCAACTTACATATTTGTTTGTCCTCAAACAAAGCCAACAAACTAAAGGAACAAAAGTGAAATCCAAGAAATCACGCAACAACAAGTTTTTACAAACAAAAACAAATGCAATGGTTCAATCGAAAATGGTACACACAAAGTAAATACTTACCACAAAACTACAACGATAACATAATCACGAAACAAATGCTAAATACAAAAATCATGCCAAACATTCTAAACAACACAAGTTCAAATGTGAATCACACCTAGCAAAAACAATCATCGGTATATGAAAAACATAAAATAAGGTACTTTCACTCACACAACAATCTTGCAAACAAAAGACGAAATTATGCATCCATCCAAAAATTCACATTGAACATACAAAAGCAATAATCATAAGGACTTTTCAAGGTTGTAATGTGGTCGGGTAAACAAACAAGGGGCAATTTCTAAAGGTAATTGAAACAAAAACTTGCCTAAACCTAAGGGAGTGATTAACTCACAAAGATCCAAACACAAAATTTCAACCAACTTCTTCCACACACCCAAGTGTTACACAACAACACTACTTATTTAGCACAATTATTGAAACTCTTTTTGTTTCCTTTTTCAAGGATTTTCTTTTTCTCTTTTTTTTTTCTTTCCTTTTCTTTGTCACATTTTTTTCTCTTTTTTCTTTTCTTTTTCAATCCTCATAGAATCCAACCAATGAGTACACAATCATTCTCTCCCCAACTTGAATTCAACCATATCATCATGTGAATACTCCCTACTTTCTAAGGCAAGGAAAAAATCCATACAACAACACAAAGTTGAGGTCCAAGAAAAAACAAAATCCATCAAAAATAAAAATATGGATCAAAAAGCTCAAAGGGGTTACAAATTCTCACACACTCACAAGGTGAATTGACTATTTGGCTAGGGTGGTTGTGCTCAAAATGAAACAAGTGCCTTGATCCTTTTCATGCATTCATATAAGCAATACAAACAAAAGATTCAACATAATAAAATCTAGTAAAACAAAATTGTCGGTACTCCGAGCATATAACAATGGAAGGCTTCCTCACAAAAAGGGTGGGAACTAAAGTGATTCACATACGAACAAGTATATAAAAGAATGAATGGCATAGAAGTTGTAAAAAGCCTAAGTATCATGAATATGTTAAAGTCAAGAAAGCGATAAACACATACCTTGAACGTGTACAAAACTTTAAACACTATCATTACCACGCATTCGCAAGTTGAAATGATAAAAAATGGACAAACACTAATGCGACTTCAAGCAATCGGGCAAAAATTTGAGTCCAAACAACAACAAAAGAATTAGAAAAATTACTAATAATTACTAATATATAAGGCCTTGGTGGAAGTGGGAAAAAGGGGGAGCCAAGTGAACAATTAAAAGAAATCACTGGTTCAACACAGCAGAGCGCGCTGAGCGCGCAGGCCCGCGCTCAGCGCGCTACACCAGAACCAGAAAAATCAGTACAACAACAAGGTTCTGGTGTAGGCCTCCACTTAACACCTACACAATCTCATATACAATGAAAAAGTAATAACGGAACAAAAAACGATAAAACATGCTTGTTTTCCGTCGTAAGCTCGACGCCTATTATTTATACACACTTCTCCAAGTTGCCTCTTTACACGTTTAGCGCTCACCGACGACGAAACCTAACCAAACACTTAGCAAACGTGAAGAGAAACAAACAAATACACCAAATTTACAAGTATACAAAACATGTAAAATTCACAAATATGGTGAACATATACAAGTATCAATATAAACAAGTGAAAATAGACAATATATACGATATCTACAAAACTCAAAAACAAAGAAACTATCGCAATGCGATTCAATAAAAACACCAATCCCCGGCAACGGCGTCATTTTGTTGGATGCAGTATAGGGCAAGCAAACAAAAAGATTTGGAAGTATTTTTCCGGGAATTTATCGTGTCCACAGAGATCGGTGCTACTGAACTGCCGTTCGACATTCTCTAAGTTTATGAGTTTGGGTTTAAATGGTTTAAAGCGTAAATGTGAAAAAGTAAATATAAACATAAAATCAATTCATTCTTCAACAAGATGAACTTATCAAGCATACATATAATCCACTCGTCACAAACATAAATTTACCGACCAATTATACTCCACCTGCAATACTCGTCAAAATCATCCAGCATCACTCACAACAGTGTCCATCTCTGGCACACTGAGCTGAGAGGCAACTGTATCACTCTCTTCGTCACTCTCGCACACGAAGCCTCGAAACACGGCAGACATTTAAGTTCCGATACCATAAAGATTATCATCTAAATCTATCTCTAGCATCTAGACAACAAATATCCATCCCTAATCAAGATTTGTGATGTTTATCTCTAACACAACATAAATCGAAACATAAATGCAAAAAGATCAAGGAAGACATCGATAATGATTTGTAAAGCAAGATTTACATATAATAATGATTAACAAAGATACATGAGTTCATAGTAATTATACAAACACCCAACAAAAAGAAATTACAAAGAGAAGAGAGAAGAGGAACCAAACATTTTTGGTTTGTCAACACCAATCGACGAGAGATTCGACTCCGGATCATCCAAATGCAAGCTCCAATGATGTTTTCTAAGCTAATCTACAAGAAAAATAAAGTTTGATGGAGTTGAGAGCAAAAATCACCCAAAACCATCCCTAAAAATGTGTTTTTCACCCATATTTATTGTTGTCATCATCGTAGAGCGTGCTCAGCGCGCTCTTTTTAAAGTTAAACCGCCTTACGAGCGCGCTCCCAACGCGCTCAGCGCGTAACCTGCTGCCTTGAAAAATGTTTCGGCCATAACTTGAGAACCGTAACTCCGTTTTTTGCCCAGTTAGAAGCGTTGCAAAGCTTATTCAATTTCCTATCTAACCATGCATAAATATCAACCAAATTGGTGATTTATATTTTCCTCATTTTGAGCCTTATTCGTTGACGAGTCGCTCAAAATCACGCGTTTGAAGTCGTGTCTTCGACACTTTATTGCTCATGCTCCAAATACACCTCAATACCTACAAAATGAGTTGAAAACTATCAATTATTACACAAATACACTAAAATGTAAAGTAAACGTAATTATAAACAAATCGGGGTTTATTTGAACGATATTAACTAAAAAGTAACGATAAGTGCAACAAAACTTATATACTAAAATAGGTACATTTTGCACTTATCAACTCTCCCCAACTTACATATTTGTTTGTCCTCAAACAAAGCCAACAAACTAAAGGAACAAAAGTGAAATCCAAGAAATCACGCAACAACAAGTTTTTACAAACAAAAACAAATGCAATGGTTCAATCGAAAATGGTACACACAAAGTAAATACTTACCACTAAACTACAACGATAACATAATCACGAAACAAATGCTAAATACAAAAATCATGCCAAACATTCTAAAACAACACAAGTTCAAATGTGAATCACACCTAGCAAAAACAATCATCGGTAGATGAAAAACATAAAATAAGGTACTTTCACTCACACAACAATCTTGCAAACAAAAGACGAAATTATGCATCCATCCAAAAATTCACATTGAACATACAAAAGCAATAATCACAAGGACTTTTCAAGGTTGTAATGTGGTCGGGTAAACAAACAAGGGGCAATTTCTAAAGGTAATTGAAACAAAAACTTGCCTAAACCTAAGGGAGTGATCAACTCACAAAGATCCAAACACAAAATTTCAACCAACTTCTTCCACACACCCAAGTGTTACACAACAACACTACTTATTTAGCACAATTATTGAAACTCTTTTTGTTTCCTTTTTCAAGGATTTTCTTTTTCTCTTTTTTTTTTCTTTCCTTTTCTTTGTCACATTTTTTTCTCTTTTTTCTTTTCTTTTTCAATCCTCATAGAATCCAACCAATGAGTACACAATCATTCTCTCCCCAACTTGAATTCAACCATATCATCATGTGAATACTCTCTACTTTCTAAGGCATCGAAAATATCCATACAACAACACAAAGTTAAGGTCCAAGAAAAAACAAAATCCATCAAAAATAAGTGAACTAAATACTCATACACAAGCATTAAGTTCAAATAAAAATATGGATCAAAAAGCTCAAAGGGGTTACAAATTCTCACACACTTACAAGGTGAATTGACTATTTGGCTAGGGTGGTTGTGCTCAAAATGAAGCAAGTGCCTTGATCCTTTTCATGCATTCATATAAGCAATACAAACAAAAGATTCAACATAATAAAATCCAGTAAAACAAAATTGTCGGTACTCCGAGCATATAACAATGGAAGGCTTCCTCACAAAAAGGGTGGGAACTAAAGTGATTCACATACGAACAAGTATATAAAAGAATGAATGACATAGAAGTTGTAAAAAGCCTAAGTATCATGAATATGCTAAAGTCAAGAAAACGATAAACACATACCTTGAACGTGTACAAAACTTTAAACACTATCATTACCACGCATTCGCAAGTTGAAATGATAAAAAATGGACAAACGCCTAATGCGACTTCAAGCAATCGGGCAAAAATTTGAGTCCAAACAACAACAAAAGAATTAGAAAAATTACTAATAATTACTAATATATAAGGCCTTGGTGGAAGTGGGAAAAAGGGGGAGCCAAGTGAACAATTAAAAGAAATCACTGGTTCAGCACAGCAGAGCGCGCTGAGCGCGCAGGCCCGCGCTCAGCGCGCTACACCAGAACCAGAAAAATCAGTACAACAACAAGGTTCTGGTGTAGGCCTCCACTTAACACCTACACAATCTCATATACAATGAAAAAGTAATAACGGAACAAAAAACGATAAAACATGCTTGTTTTCCGTCGTAAGCTCGACGCCTATTATTTATACACACTTCTCCAAGTTGCCTCTTTACACGGTTAGCGCTCACCGACGACGAAACCTAACCAAAGACTTAGCAAACGTGAAGAGAAACAAACAAATACACCAAATTTACAAGTATACAAAACATGTAAAATTCACAAATATGGTGAACATATACAAGTATCAATATAAACAAGTGAAAATAGACAATATATATGAAATCTAGAAAACTAAAAAACAAAGAAACTATCGCAATGCGATTCAATAAAAACACCAATCCCCGGCAACGGCGCCATTTTGTTGGATGCGGTATAGGGCAAGCAAACAAAAAGATTTGGAAGTATTTTTCCGGGAATTTATCGTGTCCACAGAGATCGGTGCTACTGAACTGCCGTTCGACATTCTCTAAGTTTATGAGTTTGGGTTTAAATGAATTAAAGCGTAAATGCGGAAAAGTAAATATAAACATAAAAACAATTCATTCTTCAACAAGACGAACTTATCAAGCATACATATAATCCACTCGTCACAAACATAAATTTACCGACCAATTATACTCCACCTGTAATACTCGTCAAAATCATCCAGCATCACTCACAACAGTGTCCATCTCTGGCACACTGAGCTGAGAGGCAACCGTATCACTCTCTTCGTCACTCTCGCACACGAAGCCTCGAAACACGGCAGACATTTAAGTTCCGATACCATAAAGATTATCATCTAAATCTATCTCTAGCATCTAGACAACAAATATCCATCCCTAATCAAGATTTGTGATGTTTATCTCTAACACAACATAAATCGAAACATAAATGCAAAAAGATCAAGGAAGACATCGATAATGATTTGTAAAGCAAGATTTACATATAATAATGATCAACAAAGATACATGAGTTCATAGTAACTATACAAACACCCAACAAAAAGAAATTACAAAGAGAAGAGAGAAGAGGAACCAAACATTTCTTGGTTTGTCAACACCAATCGACGAGAGATTCGACTCCGAATCATCCAAATGCAAGCTCCAATGATGTTTTCTAAGCTAATCTACAAGAAAAATGAAGTTTGATGGAGTTGGGAGCAAAAATCACCCAAAACCATACCTAAAAATGTGTTTTTGACCCATATTTATTGCTGTCATCATCGCAGAGCACGCTCAGCGCGCTATGGGCACTCAGCGCGCTCTTTTTAAAGTTAAACCGCCTTACGAGCGCGCTCAGCGCGCAACCTGCTGTCTTTAAAAATGTTTCGGCCATAACTTGAGAACCGTAACTCCGTTTTTCGCCCGGTTCGAAGCGTTGCAAAGCTTATTCAATTTCCTATCTAAAAATGCATAAATATCAACCAAATTGGTGATTTATATTTTCCTCATTTTGAGCCTTATTCGTTGACGAGTCGCTCAAAATCACGCGTTTGAAGCCGTGTCTTCGACACTTTATTTCTCATGCACCAAATACACCTCAATACCTACAAAATGAGTAGAAAACTATCAATTATTACACAAATACACTAAAACGTAAAGTAAACGTAATTATAAACAAATCGGGGTTTATTTGAACGATATTAACTAAAAAGTAACGATAAGTGCAACAAAACTTATATACTAAAATAGGTACATTTTGCACTTATCAACTCTCCCTAACTTACATATTTGTTTGTCCTCAAACAAAGCCAACAAACTAAAGGAACAAAAGTGAAATCCAAGAAATCACGCAACAACAAGTTTTTACAAACAAAAATAAATGCAATGGTTCAATCGAAAATGGTACACACAAAGTAAATACTTACCACTAAACTACAACGATAACATAATCACGAAACAAATGCTAAATACAAAAATCATGCCAAACATTCTAAAACAACACAAGTTCAAATGTGAATCACACCTAGCAAAAACAATCATCGGTAGATGAAAAACATAAAATAAGGTACTTTCATTGACACAACAATCTTGCAAACAAAGAAGAAATTATGCATCCATCCAAAAATTCACATTGAACATACAAAAGCAAGAATCACAAGGACTTTTCAAGGTTGTAATGTGGTCGGGTAAACAAACAAGGGGCAATTTCTAAAGGTAATTGAAACAAAAACTTGCCTAAACCTAAGGGAGTGATCAACTCACAAAGATCCAAACACAAAATTTCAACCAACTTCTTCCACACACCCAAGTGTTACACAACAACACTACTTATTTAGCACAATTATTGAAACTCTTTTTGTTTCCTTTTTCAAGGATTTTCTTTTTCTCTTTTTTTTTCTTTCCTTTTCTTTGTCACATTTTTTCTCTTTTTTCTTTTCTTTTTCAATCCTCATAGAATCCAACCAATGAGTACACAATCATTCTCTCCCCAACTTGAATTCAACCATATCATCATGTGAATACTCCCTACTTTCTAAAGCAAGGAAAAAATCCATACAACAACACAAAGTTGAGGTCCAAGAAAAAACAAAATCCATCAAAAATAAGTGAACTAAATACTCATAGACAAGCATTAAGTTCAAATAAAAATATGGATCAAAAAGCTCAAAGGGGTTACAAATTCTCACATACTCACAAGGTGAATTGACTATTTGGCTAGGGTGGTTGTGCTCAAAATGAAACAAGTGCCTTGATCCTTTTCATGCATTCATATAAGCAATACAAACAAAAGATTCAACATAATAAAATCCAGTAAAACAAAAGTGTCGGTACTCCGAGCATATAAAAATGAAAGGCTTCCTCACAAAAAGGGTGGGAACTAAAGTGATTCACATACGAACAAGTATATAAAAGAATGAATGCCATAGAAGTTGTAAAAAGCCAAAGTATCATGAATATGCTAAAGTCAAGAAAGAGATAAACACATACATTGAACGTGTACAAAACTTTAAACACTATCATTACCACGCATTCGCAAGTTGAAATGATCAAAAATGGACAAACACCTAATGCGACTTCAAGCAATCGGGCAAAAATTTGAGTCCAAACAACAACAAAAGAATTAGAAAAATTACTAATAATTACTAATATATAAGGCCTTGGTGGAAGTGGGAAAAAGGGGGAGCCAAGTGAACAATTAAAAGAAATCACTGGTTCAGCACAGCAGAGCACGCTGAGCGTGCAGGACCGCGCTCAGCGCGCTACACCAGAACTAGAAAAATCAGTACAACAACAAGGTTCTGGTGTAGGCCTCCACTTAACACCTACACAATCTCATATACAATGAAAAAGTAATAACGGAACAAAAAACGATAAAACATGCTTGTTTTCCGTCGTAAGCTCGACGCCTATTATTTATACACACTTCTCCAAGTTGCCTCTTTACACGGTTAGCGCTCACCGACGACGAAACCTAACCAAAGACTTAGCAAACGTGAAGAGAAACAAACAAATACACCAAATTTACAAGTATACAAAACATGTAAAATTCACAAATATGGTGAACATATACAAGTATCAATATAAACAAGTGAAAATAGACAATATATATGAAATCTAGAAAACTAAAAAACAAAGAAACTATCGCAATGCGATTCAATAAAAACACCAATCCCCGGCAACGGCGCCATTTTGTTGGATGCGGTATAGGGCAAGCAAACAAAAAGATTTGGAAGTATTTTTCCGGGAATTTATCGTGTCCACAGAGATCGGTGCTACTGAACTGCCGTTCGACATTCTCTAAGTTTATGAGTTTGGGTTTAAATGAATTAAAGCGTAAATGCGGAAAAGTAAATATAAACATAAAAACAATTCATTCTTCAACAAGACGAACTTATCAAGCATACATATAATCCACTCGTCACAAACATAAATTTACCGACCAATTATACTCCACCTGTAATACTCGTCAAAATCATCCAGCATCACTCACAACAGTGTCCATCTCTGGCACACTGAGCTGAGAGGCAACCGTATCACTCTCTTCGTCACTCTCGCACACGAAGCCTCGAAACACGGCAGACATTTAAGTTCCGATACCATAAAGATTATCATCTAAATCTATCTCTAGCATCTAGACAACAAATATCCATCCCTAATCAAGATTTGTGATGTTTATCTCTAACACAACATAAATCGAAACATAAATGCAAAAAGATCAAGGAAGACATCGATAATGATTTGTAAAGCAAGATTTACATATAATAATGATCAACAAAGATACATGAGTTCATAGTAACTATACAAACACCCAACAAAAAGAAATTACAAAGAGAAGAGAGAAGAGGAACCAAACATTTCTTGGTTTGTCAACACCAATCGACGAGAGATTCGACTCCGAATCATCCAAATGCAAGCTCCAATGATGTTTTCTAAGCTAATCTACAAGAAAAATGAAGTTTGATGGAGTTGGGAGCAAAAATCACCCAAAACCATACCTAAAAATGTGTTTTTGACCCATATTTATTGCTGTCATCATCGCAGAGCACGCTCAGCGCGCTATGGGCACTCAGCGCGCTCTTTTTAAAGTTAAACCGCCTTACGAGCGCGCTCAGCGCGCAACCTGCTGTCTTTAAAAATGTTTCGGCCATAACTTGAGAACCGTAACTCCGTTTTTCGCCCGGTTCGAAGCGTTGCAAAGCTTATTCAATTTCCTATCTAAAAATGCATAAATATCAACCAAATTGGTGATTTATATTTTCCTCATTTTGAGCCTTATTCGTTGACGAGTCGCTCAAAATCACGCGTTTGAAGCCGTGTCTTCGACACTTTATTTCTCATGCACCAAATACACCTCAATACCTACAAAATGAGTAGAAAACTATCAATTATTACACAAATACACTAAAACGTAAAGTAAACGTAATTATAAACAAATCGGGGTTTATTTGAACGATATTAACTAAAAAGTAACGATAAGTGCAACAAAACTTATATACTAAAATAGGTACATTTTGCACTTATCAACTCTCCCTAACTTACATATTTGTTTGTCCTCAAACAAAGCCAACAAACTAAAGGAACAAAAGTGAAATCCAAGAAATCACGCAACAACAAGTTTTTACAAACAAAAATAAATGCAATGGTTCAATCGAAAATGGTACACACAAAGTAAATACTTACCACTAAACTACAACGATAACATAATCACGAAACAAATGCTAAATACAAAAATCATGCCAAACATTCTAAAACAACACAAGTTCAAATGTGAATCACACCTAGCAAAAACAATCATCGGTAGATGAAAAACATAAAATAAGGTACTTTCATTGACACAACAATCTTGCAAACAAAGAAGAAATTATGCATCCATCCAAAAATTCACATTGAACATACAAAAGCAAGAATCACAAGGACTTTTCAAGGTTGTAATGTGGTCGGGTAAACAAACAAGGGGCAATTTCTAAAGGTAATTGAAACAAAAACTTGCCTAAACCTAAGGGAGTGATCAACTCACAAAGATCCAAACACAAAATTTCAACCAACTTCTTCCACACACCCAAGTGTTACACAACAACACTACTTATTTAGCACAATTATTGAAACTCTTTTTGTTTCCTTTTTCAAGGATTTTCTTTTTCTCTTTTTTTTTCTTTCCTTTTCTTTGTCACATTTTTTCTCTTTTTTCTTTTCTTTTTCAATCCTCATAGAATCCAACCAATGAGTACACAATCATTCTCTCCCCAACTTGAATTCAACCATATCATCATGTGAATACTCCCTACTTTCTAAAGCAAGGAAAAAATCCATACAACAACACAAAGTTGAGGTCCAAGAAAAAACAAAATCCATCAAAAATAAGTGAACTAAATACTCATAGACAAGCATTAAGTTCAAATAAAAATATGGATCAAAAAGCTCAAAGGGGTTACAAATTCTCACACACTCACAAGGTGAATTGGCTATTTGGCTAGGGTGGTTGTGCTCAAAATGAAACAAGTGCCTTGATCCTTTTCATGCATTCATATAAGCAATACAAACAAAAGATTCAACATAATAAAATCCAGTAAAACAAAATTGTCGGTACTCCGAGCATATAACAATGGAAGGCTTCCTCACAAAAAGGGTGGGAACTAAAGTGATTCACATACGAACAAGTATATAAAAGAATGAATGGCATAGAAGTTGTAAAAAGCCTACGTATCATGAATATGTTAATGTCAAGAAAGCGATAAACACATACCTTGAACGTGTACAAAACTTTAAACACTATCATTACCACGCATTCGCAAGTTGAAATGATAAAAAATGGACAAACACCTAATGCGACTTCAAGCAATCGGGCAAAAATTTGAGTCCAAACAACAACATAAGAATTAGAAAAATTACTAATAATTACTAATATATAAGGCCTTGGTGGAAGTGGGAAAAAGGGGGAGCCAAGTGAACAATTAAAAGAAATCACTGGTTCAGCACAGCAGAGCACGCTGAGCGCGCAGGCCCGCGCTCAGCGCGCTACACCAGAACCAGAAAAATCAGTACAACAACAAGGTTCTGGTGTAGGCCTCCACTTAACACCTACACAATCTCATATACAATGAAAAAGTAATAACGGAACAAAAACGATAAAACATGCTTGTTTTCCGTCGTAAGCTCGACGCCTATTATTTATACACACTTCTCCAAGTTGCCTCTTTACACGATTAGCGCTCACCGACGACGAAACCTAACCAAACACTTACCAAACGTGAAGAGAAACAAACAAATACACCAAATTTACAAGTATACAAAACATGTAAAATTCACAAATATGGTGAACATATACAAGTATCAATATAAACAAGTGAAAATAGACAATATATACGATATCTACAAAACTCAAAAACAAAGAAACTATCGCAATGCGATTCAATAAAAACACCAATCCCCGGCAACGGCGCCATTTTGTTGGATGTGGTATAGGGCAAGCAAACAAAAAGATTTGGAAGTATTTTTCCGGGAATTTATCGTGTCCACAGATATCGGTGCTACTGAACTGCCGTTCGACATTCTCTAAGTTTATGAGTTTGGGTTTAAATGGTTTAAAGCGTAAATGCGGAAAAGTAAATATAAACATAAAATCAATTCATTCTTCAACAAGACGAACTTATCAAGCATACATATAATCCACTCGTCACAAACATAAATTTACCGACAAATTATACTCCACCTGCAATACTCGTCAAAATCATCCAGCATCACTCACAACAGTGTCCATCTCTGGCACACTGAGCTGAGAGGCAACCGTATCACTCTCTTCGTCATTCTCGCACACGAAGCCTCGAAACACGACAGACATTTTAGTTCCGATACCATAAAGATTATCATCTAAATCTATCTCTAGCATCTAGACAACAAATATCCATCCCTAATCAAGATTTGTGATGTTTATCTCTAACACAACATAAATCAAAACATAAATGCAAAAAGATCAAGGAAGACATCGATAATGATTTGTAAAGCAAGATTTACATATAATAATGATCAACAAAGATACATGAGTTCATAGTAACTATACAAACACCCAACAAAAAGAAATTACAAAGAGAAGAGAGAAGAGGAACCAAACATTTCTTGGTTTGTCAACACCAATCGACGAGAGATTCGACTCCGGATCATCCAAATGCAAGCTCCAATGATGTTTTCTAAGCTAATCTACAAGAAAAATGAAGTTTGATGGAGTTGGGAGCAAAAATCACCCAAAACCATCCCTAAAAATGTGTTTTTGACCCATATTTATTGCTGTCATCATCGCAGAGCACGCTCAGCGCGCTCTTTTTAAAGTTAAACCGCCTTACGAGCGCGCTCAGCGCGCAACCTGCTGCCTTGAACAATGTTTCGGCCATAACTTGAGAACCGTAACTCCGTTTTTCGCCCGGTTCGAAGCGCTGCAAAGCTTATTCAATTTCCTATCTAACAATGCATAAATATCAACCAAATTGGTGATTTATATTTTCCTCATTTTGAGCCTTATTCGTTGACGAGTCGCTCAAAATCACGCGTTTGAAGCCGTGTCTTCGACACTTTATTGCTCATCCTCCAAATACACCTCAATACCTACAAAATGAGTAGAAGACTATCAATTATTACACAAATACACTAAAACGTAAAGTAAACGTAATTATAAATAAATCGGGGTTTATTTGAACGATATTAACCAAAAAGTAACGATAAGTGCGACAAAACTTATATACTAAAATAGGTACATTTTGCACTTATCAACCTCTTAGCCTTAGGATGCATAAAAGAGTCACTAAACAAGTTTTACTGGTATTAGGCATGTCATACACACCAAAAATCATGTTTGTGTGTCAAAACAACTGCCTAGGCCGACCTTTACGTGATCAGGTCGACCTATGCAAGCCTCAGCTCCAGTATAGGCCAGCACATCCATATTTCAGGTCAGATCCCACGCTCCAAGAACGAAGCTTGTAGGCTCTGCCCACATGTCACCTCTCAGGTTGCCTCGCAGGCCATCCTGAACACCTTCATAAGCCGACCAATGAAATTTAAAACTTGAAAAATTCTTTTTGCATCCTTTTGCCCATTTTCTTCACATACCTATATATACTCATACATGTATCTTCTTCTAGATAAGGTTTCCTAGTGAATAAAACCTAAACGAAATTAGATTACAAAGTTGCTCATCATTGTCACCCCTCCATCTATGCATACACAAAATTGAACTACATATAATCATTTTTCGATCGGGTGACCATTTAGATTAGAGTTGATAACGTCTAATTAGGTATGGTATAACATAGAATATTGGGTTGGGAACTATATGTGTTTCAAATAAGAAAACCAAGGCGGGGTTTTCCTTCAAGATTGGGTTGATTTGAAGGTTTTGGAGAAGATCACGTCAACACAGATTCGACCGAGTGAAAGCCTTAGAACAAGGTGGTTTCCTTGTAAGGGAGTAGCGCGAGACAATGAATTGTATTTGGGAATCTTGGATTGCAACAAGTTGCGCGCTCGGGATAATCGGAGGATTGTAGCCGCATTGTTGGTCACTTGATCAAGCTTTGATCAAGGGTTGAAGGTGGAAGAATCAACACAAAACAATAGGGTTTTTGGGGTTTTCATTCTTCATCTCTTGTATAAACGATTTTTGAAAGAAAAGGTTAATAGCAATATCTCAATTTGATTTTGAATTGAGGGTAGACGTACCCATAGCGAGGCGGATTAGGGAACTGCCTAAACACATCTTGGTTTCTCTCTCTCTCTCTCTCTCTCTCTCTCTCTCTCTCACTCTCTCTCTCTTTCTCTCTCTCTCTCTCTCTCTATCTTTATCTCTTTTATTATTGATTTCGCAATTTATCAAGTTCATCATTGTTTGATCAATTCGATTGGAAATTATTTTCTATTATCTTTTAAAGGTGTTGTTGTTGATATAATCACAATCACTTTGATTGTGATTGGCTTTTAACATAAAAAAATGAATTATATTTCCAATCGCTATCGATTATACACCAAGTGTTCGATAAATTGTTTGTGCGTGTTTTGATTGTGTTTTGGTTCATTGGATATACGAGTTACGATTATCATTGCATTTAATTGATTCATAGCTTGATCATTGTTGAACATTTACGTTCTTTATCACTCTGTTTGGTTTGCGATACATATATTGCTTTTCAATAGTAGGTTCGGTTCGACGATTCGATTCGGGTCGTTTTTTCGTTGCACTATAATTTGAAAACAGATTTTTGCCAAAAGTTTTTGGTTGTAAAATTTGTGATCTATTCACCCCCTCTAGATCGAAGCCTATCGTATAACATAGCTAAACTCCATTGTATCAAGATTAGATGTAATTAATCTAAACTAGTATGTATTTCTTTTGATCTTTTGTATGTGAACAAATTAATGATCAATGTAGATGATGATCTTTGCTTTTTATGTGTATTTGTGATTTGAATCATTATTGAGAAATATCTTTAAAGTCTTGGCCTAAGTTTATCTTCTATCAAAGACCAATGTCTAGACATAGATTTGGAGTTTGATATTCACTTTGTATCAAATCATAATCTTATTTGTATTGCTTAATAGGTTGAGATATCGTCGATTAAACAATACGGTAAAAATCACAATACCGGTTAGACAGAAGCGGTATTGATGAATGATATGTGGTTATGTTGATTATAAATGAAGTTCACATGATAGATTAATCGAATACATATGAAATAGGTTAATGAAATCTAGTTTTGATATGCCTTTTAATCGTTAACTTTCCGAATCTTTTACCACTGTCACATGGTTTTCATGCAAACGATAATTTAGTGAATGTTACTTTTACCAATCAAAAACCATTTGAAACTCTTACTTAAGACATCGTTAAACAGTAGAACGGTGGTAATATGACACTAATCCGTGTGGAGACGATAAAATACTTACTCACCAAAAACACTTTCAACAGTAAGTTTCTCATTTTCTTTTTTTTTTGAGCTGTGATGTATGTATTAGGTAAAATAGGTTTTTTTAAGATGCATTAGGTTGTAGTTAAAGTCAAAATAGATAACTCATATAGACATGCATTCACATTTGTTGGTGTTTAGGACATCATAGGGGTTTTCTGCATTTTCTACCATCACAACTTTTTAAGGAGATGCATCTCTGAATTTTTCCTTTTCTATGTTACGGAGATGCATCTCCGGATTTTGCTTGCCTATAACATTTTGATTATGATATGATTTTCTAGTTTTATTATAGGCACAACGACAGAAAAACTGGACAGATTGAAGCCTGGGAAAGTGGCATAACATACATTGGGTCGTAGGGAGAGAGGCAAACCCTTCTGACCACCAGTTGGTGCACCTTCATTTGATTCGAAATCGTCATTTTTTATAGCTCGTATGTCTCCGACATCATCTTCCAGGAGGCACGTTTCCCATGCTTCCCCCGTAGCCCCTAAAACCCAACAGGAGGAACCTGTTGCTGCTCTTCCCGTTCCTGATAGTTTTCCAAGAGGCCCATATGACACCTCCCTACTTCCTCTCTATACAGACCATGTTTCTAGGCATGTGTGGGAAGGAGAGGTAACATAAAATTTTAATTACTTCTACATTACATACATTTTATAGTAATTGAGTTGACTAATGTTATTGTATCTTTTTTACAGTTTTGTGCAACAGTAAAAATCATAAACCACGGTAGGAAAATTTGGAGTCTTCCATAACATAAAGATGCATGGTTTCAGGATGTATTGCATCTATTTGGGATGCAAGGTTTATGCATGGCTAGGTACAAGACCATTAACCATGGCATCTTAGTGGCTTTTTTGGAGAGATGACACAAGAAAATGTCATCTTTTCATATTCCTATTGGTGAGATGTCCATCACCCTTGATGACGTCTCATGCCTCCTACATCTTCTGATTAGAAGAATATTACTAAACCACTCTAAAATCTCTAGAGTTGAGGCACTAGACATGATGGTTACCTATTTAGGAGCTGACCCAAGTGAAGCCCAAATAGAGATTGATGCCACGAGAGGCGCTCATGCTAGATTTTCATATTTGGAAGAGTTGTACAAATACCACCTGGATGAGGCAGTGGAGGCCAAAGGTGATGATGAACAAGTTTTGTACCACAAAAAATATGCACTAAAGCCATAACTCATATACTTGGTTGACACGACCATATTTGTGGACAAAAGTGCAACCTACATCGATGTAGTCTACCTAACATACTTCATCGCCTTAGAGTGGATTCATGAGTACAATTGGGGGGCGTGTTTGGTTTATTTGCACTCGAAACTAGGTGAAGCTTGTCTTTGGAAGACAAGATAGTTGACAGGAAGCTGCATATTACACACGGTAATATATTTGCACCTTCACTGTTACTAATATATCATAACACTTTTTCAACTCCATTACTAATATTTTATCTGAATCATTTTTCAGATATGGATCATCTATCACTTTCCTCGCATATCCGGCTAAGAACTAGATGATAGTTACACTGAGGATTGGTCACATGCTTGCTCTTATATCCTACTCAGAAGGAATCAGGCGATAGAGCCATTCCAGGTATTTATTAACCGCATTATAGTATATGACATATGCTACTACCCATAAGACGATCACCGTCAGATGCATCCCTTGGATGGCATAACTTTATACTTTGAATGGTTGGCTTGTGGATCGCACCTGATGTATCCACATTTTCCTGAGTGAGTCATGCTCCAATTCGAGTTTCTTTAAATTATTCCAAGACATTCCTTAGTGTCTGCTCATTTGACGCTCCACCACAGAGATCTTGATGCCATACTCGATGATTTCTATAATCATTTAGTACCAGGTGATGCAAGCAATGTGCCATCTTTTGATCCACTTGCTGCTACATTTGGCTAAATCCAATGGTTTTATAATGTGTCACATCATTACTTGACACAAGATGTTGCAGGAGAACCACTTTGGCCAGTTTATCGAGAGATATTTGAAGAGGAGCAAGCTAGGGATGACCATGTTTAGGACGTGTTTCCGCCTTGTCGACGTATTGCGACACTTGCGAGAGATGCCACAGAGAGAGAGGGAGAGAGAGAGAGAGAGAGACGATTTTGAAGAAGACAGTTATGATATGGCCACCATACATGCCATCTTAGCCGAGACACTAAATGTCTTGCAGTACATGCTGCAGAGGAGAAATAGGGGGATGATTGGATATACACAGTAGTTCATTTTTATTTGTAGTTTGATAACAATTGTATTATTTATATTTTCTGAACAAATTATGTTTCGTGGTAGCGTTTTCGATTAGTTGATTAATGTTTGGATTTATATTATTGTTTGAATTTATATATGTTATCATTGAATTACATTAGTATAATTTACATGGTGTTATGATATACTTAGTATAAATTTCCTAAAATACATGTGACCTAAAAAATATCAATTTCAAGACAAAAGTGTTGCCTAGGACCGATGTTCTAATTTTTTAGGGTTTTTCATAGATGCATTTCCGAAATACCCTATGATTTATGCAAAAACACTGTCCCATAAGCTCATAATGCTTTTGGAGGTTAGTTAAGATCAGTTTTAGAGAAATATGAGATAGATGATTTACTTATAAAGTATTGTGTACATTTAAAGTACGTCCGGAGATGCAAAGAGCAAATTCGAGTTTTTAATGGATTTACCCTTTCGTGGATAAAATAATGCCCAAAATTTGTTGAAAATTGGAGCCTAAAGTAGTGGCCCTATTGGCAGTACCATCTACTTGGCACAGTAAAGTTATCCATCACACTTATTCAAATTCACTAAAACAACTTTTTCTTAAAGAAAATATTTTGATGTTTAATTTTGGTTCTAATCGATGAAAATAATTTCTTAGATCGGAGTGTGGAAGAAGTGACGTGTATAAAATAAATAATTTTTTTTTTATGATATAGTGAATACAATCATTAAATGACTTCAAAATTAAAAGATTATCCTGTTTTCTCGTTTAAGTGTGGAAGGTGACAAACCAAAAAATTATATTGACAATTCCATAGTTTTAGATGACAGGAAGGATTCCTCTAGTCTTGAAGTGGATTAGAGGAATATTTTGATATATATAATTTGAATCCAAATTACATACCTATTCTTGTTACTGCAATTCTGCAATTCTGCCACTGATTCCAGTTTTTAGTTGTCCAATACATTATCATATTGACACTTACGGAAGTTTAATTTCAAATCCTAAAATATGGCAAAGGAGAAGTTCCGTCAAGGCCTCTTGCCATGGAAAAGACAACATAATCACGAACTGTAGTCTCCTTATACTTTGGAGGATTTTCTTCTGATAGTAATTCCTTTATGGGACCGTAAAGCTGTGTCGAAGGTTGAAAACTTGTGCTAAAAAAGCTCGCAACGGATACTCTTGGACCAACATGGTTTGCCACTACTCTATGCTCAACACTCTTGAATATGTCGTTTGTTATAAGCTGTTATAACAAAGTAAACAAGATCATTAACAATGTAAATTAGTTTTAAACTAACTAACTATATATCAAAATTAATCTCAATGAAAACTACCTGTAAAAGATCACCAATGTTGATGACTAAAGCACCGGGTATAGGTGTTACATCAACCCAATTATTCTCGTAAAGAACTTGGAGGCCACCGATATGGTCTTGTAGAAGCACGGTGATAAAGTCATTATCAGTATGTTTGGTTGTTCCCAAAGTTAATTCTGGTTGTGGACAAGGAGGATAGTAATGGCAAACAGCTACAAGTCCCTCATTGCATCTCATATCGTTTAAATAGTTTGGATTCAGTCCAAGTGCTTCTGATAATAACTCAAACAATACATTTCCTAGTTTCATAACTTCCTTTGAATATTCCAACATTATATCTCTGCAACCACAAATGCACAAAGATATCCATAGCTATTAAGCATGAACACCTCTAAGAATAGGCGTGTCACAGTGTGCGACACTTATATGACACACCTGTAACACACCTAAATACATGGATACATAAAAGTAAAATACTACCATGCGTGTGCGCGCGTGTGTTCGTGTATAGATTGATCTATAGTGCAAGAGCAATAAAATTTAAAGGGTAATTGTTGAATTAAGATTATGCCTAACATATATACCTGCAAACTGATGGCAAATCTTCTGGTTTAGGAGAATGAGGAGCCATGAAACAGTAAAAGGTATCCCTCCAATTAGCAGCTGGTGAACTATAAAGATCAAAGTTACTATTATAAACCAAAGGTTTCACAGCATCATCGCGCGAGTAAAGTTCTCTTTTCACCTCAGAATCTTGCTCAAAGAATCTAATAACTCCATTCTTCATCTCATCCAAAACAGTATTTTCTATTCCATGATTAACAACTTGAAAGAAACCCCATGTCTCAGATGCTTCTCTAATTTTCTCAACAACTGTTTTTCTTCTTGATGGATCTAGATGAATATCAGCAAGATCAACGGAAGGAACAACAAGTTTGGTGGTGCTAGTCGAAGATGAAGGTGAATCTTTATCAATTTGGTGATGGAATATGCGAGGGATGTGTGTGATAGAAGCATCAACAAGTCCTTTAACACCATCTTTTGTTTCATCAAAAGCTTTCAGCTCACTTGCTCTATCATAGTCAGGTTGTGTCACTGAAATTTCACTGGTTTTAGAGATTCCCATTTTTTCCTGTCAAATTTTTTGGTTGTATTTTTTCAAGACTTATCTAAATGTAACGGGAGTCTTGAAGAGATAAATTTGCATTATTTAGGCCGTGGCTAAAATATGGGCCACCAAGTTTGACAAATTTGGCCAGGAAAACAAGTTTATAAAATCTTTTGGATAGGATATATTTGCAATGATACTATTAATTGTATTGGGATATATTTGATTATAACAATCAACCAAATGATGTTTGAAAAAAAAAATCAATCTCAATCAAAATTAATTACCTCTAACAAGAAAAGTCACACAAGCAACCAATAAGAAGATAAACGGAAATTTGACCTAATAAAAGGCCTATATATAAATAGTATATTAGTCAAATTTTTCTTTTTTTTTTTCTTTCATTTAATCTTTAAATTTTCCGATTCATCGAGAGGATTTGAGAGAATTTATGGATGAAACACATGTTTAGTAAAATTCGATGAAACACATGTTTAGTAAAATCCATTCCCATACCATATCATGAAATCTACAAGTTGAAAATGATATGATAACAAGTAATAACATTTAATTTTAAAACTATATAAATTTATTGGCCTAGTAACAATATTAAATGAAAATTTAGGGCAAATTTGTGATTTGAAATTATATAATACTCCTTTCATTTCAAAATGAATGTCGTTTTAGAGGAAAAATTTTGTTTCAAAATGAATGTCATTCTCACTTTTCAATATAGTAAAAATTGTTATTTTTTCAATTGTGTCACTTAATTATTACTCTGTACACTATTTCCAACACATTAATAAGACTAATTTAGTAAAAGTGTAATATCTTCTAATAATATCATAGCATTCCTTAATCTATGTGCAAAAACCTTAAACGACAGTCATTTTAAAACGGAGGGAGTAGCTTTTTTTACTTAAAATAATAAAAAAACATTAATATCATGTTGTTTACTGTGAAAATTAGTAAACAACCGCTGGTCTTCCAAATCAATATGGTATTGGGTTACTTGCAGGATCGACCATACTAAATCCTAGGACATGTGCTAACGATTGAAATAAAATTTAGAAAAATGACGAATACTTCGACAGCATTTATAATTTAACGGTGAGAATTTAAAGAAAGTAAATTGCAGAATTTAATCAAAAAGCAAGTAAATGTGTTTAAAAATAACTTGGACAATTAAGAAGATAAAGTTGAATTAAAATGGAAAAGTAAGGTGTTTACATCAAACGTACATTTTCTCAACACACTCTTTTCTCTGCACACGGGTACTTTGAGTAAATTAGAGATTTTGTACAACTTTGAACGAACACAATCCTATCACTAAGACTGTCTATTTATAATAAATCTAAATAACTGCTTTTAACGACTTTTCTCTAAGATTAATACAAGTGGCGCTCGACATGTATTCGTTTCTTCAGCATACTCCACGTGTCTCTATTTAAAAACTGGATAAGGACAATATTCCCTCCTTGATTCAAATTCAAAATCCAAGCCGAAAACACCATCCGTAACACTCCGTCGAAACAACAATTCCATACTTAGAAAACTTTCTAAGTCCACTTGGTCATTCTTTCTTTCGTACTGAATGGCTTTGACTGAGTGTTTATCATTATCCTTGCTTAGTCGAAATGAATCATAACTTGGCAAAAGATTTTCTTTTCTTTATTTGTTACATGAATCAAACCAGGTGTCGAAATTTATAGCCAACAAATTGCCCCCCCAAAATGTCTTTTTCGACATCTAATAGAGAAAAGAATATTTTTTGATAGCATGTTTCGACACCATGGAAAATTCGCCGTTGTAAACTGTTCACATAACTCAGCAAAACTGTGACGTCAGGGTAATCATGACACCTTTTCTGAAACGTCTCTTCACTCCCATGCCTAAATCTTTTTAATCATCGCGTTTCTAGCTCCTAGGAGATCATGGGTCAGAAACAAAACTGCCACCGTCTAATCGCATCGTCTCCATGCAACGCGTGTCCCATGATATTGTCACCATTAATGAGGTACAATGACCGTGCATAGCAACCGCTCGTCTTAATTCACCTATAAAAAGGGAAAAAGTTACCATTTTTCCTTTTTCTTTTCACTTCTTGAATTTCTGAAACCGTATCATCTCCCAAACGTCTTCTTTCCCCAAACTTTCTTCACATCTCCATTGCAGCAATGACTTCCTTTCAAACAACCTCCAAAGAAACCACCAAGAAAGTACAGGGTTCTAAGAAGTCAAAGGAGCTTGCTCCAGTTCATAAGGAGTTTGGTCCAAAGGTGGTTGGGAATCAACAATATGTTCCAAAACCTCCAAATGAAGAAGAGAAACGCCATATATATCAATCCCAAGTATTGAATCCTATTCTTGTATTTGGTAAGACCCATGTCATGCTAGGTCCTTTGCCTGATTTAAATGCTGACCCTGTTAAGATTAGGGAATTTTTCCAGCCTACCATCGCTATAAACCCATAGCAAATGGTGTAAGACCTTAGACTGACCAGGAAATTATGATTGATGAAAAATCTAAGTTAGATGGCCAAGGTTCACCTTCGACCATAGCCTCTAGGGACCCAATAAACTTAGAATTTATGAATACTAGTTCTAGGGTTTTCAGATCCTGCCCTTTGTCAAAAGATCCTTCCGACTATCTAGCTTGGCTAGAAAAGATAGAAAATGCCAAATCCCAAGTCTGGAAGAAAATGGGCATTTATGACCTTGTCCAACTGTCGAAAGTAGGACCAGGTTATTATCCTTCGATGCTCATCACCTCCCTTTACTTCTTTGACAGTACCTATAATAATTTCCATCTCCCTTGTGGAATGGTCACCCCAACTTTGTTCAACATTGCTGCCATCACTGGCTTGAAATCGACTGGAGTAGATTACGACCCCAACATTTTATCTGATGACTCAATAGGATTCAATACCAGCAAAGCAGCCTTTACCACCTACATCGCCTACTACCACGACAAGGAAACCAATGAGGTTTCGGACCAAGAGCACACCGCCTTCCTGGATCTCTGGCTCTCACACTGTGTCTTTTGTTCAAGATCTCTTCAAGTGGCGAAAAGGTATTTGACTATGGCGAACTAACTGCACGCTGGTCATGACCTTTTCTTTAGCGAGTTTATCTTGGGGAACCTGTATGAATCCCTTAGCGAAGGCGTTACAGCGCTGAAGACAATCAAGACGAAAAGAAGCTTGCTCCTTTCTAGACCCTTCGGGTCACTTCAACTATGGTTGAATGCCACTTTTGAAGCATCACTTCCTGGTCGAAACCCTGTCAACGAAGCCTCTGTAAAGGATAGAAGAGTCGAAGGAACACTGCTTGTGCTATTGACTCCTAATGATGAGGGAATGAGTCTTTAACAGACTTTTACCAGTTATGTAATGATGTTCGTAAAGCGCTACAACTTTTCCCCTACCATGGCCCCTTTTGCTAATAGGAAAGTAGGCCCTGCATGGTTTACAAGACGATTTCCTCCTGAGTCGAAAGAACAGAAAGGAGAATCTCTCGATATTTGGGAGTCTTTCCTTACACCGCGATTATTAGCCTCAAGACTTAACCCTTCCAAACTTCGAATCTCACTCGTCAACTATTAACCAAACCTTGTCTCTCTACAATTTGGTTTGATTCAGATTACACCCAGACCTCTTTTTCAGAGAAAAGGCTCATTGATTCATTACAACATGGTGCATAACGAAACAGAATGTGCCAAGTTGCTAGCCAAATATTCCGGTCTGACAGAATTTAACGTTGTGGCCTTCAAACCAAGCTTCCTCTGCACCAAGGAGTTCGATGACTGGTGGAGAGAATACTACAACATAATTTTTTTTTGATGTAGCCTCCTTCAACATTCAACTAACTAGAGTTTTTGCCCTTGTACAGGAAAAAGTGAAGAAAGGTACTGTAAGACACATTAAGGAGATCCAAGCATTCCTGAAATACTTTGAAACTGCCTACAGGCCAAATGAGCTTAGTCGAACCATTAGCGATGCAACAATAACTTTAAAAGAAAAATTTACTAAGAAATTAGAGGATTTAAAACTTCCTTCGTACGTTCGACCTGATCAACGCTACAAGGTAGCTTTTAATCTTTATCCTCCAAAATCCCTCGACTGCCAACTACTGATTTTGGTGTGGCTTTTAGCCCTCCATTTCCAAACTGGTTCGTTTGTGGGAATTTTATGAAAAATCTTCGCCATGATTATCAAAAACGTGCTCAGCAAGTGGTTCTGACTAAGTATACCTTGGACAATTTCAAAGGCCACCTTTATATTAGCATAGAACACGTTCTCCTGGAGTCTCCGATATATGAAGGTATGGAATAGGAGGTTTTTCGACATCTCCTCTTTTCCTTTCATCTATATTCTCCTTTTGCTTATATTAACTGCATTACTTTCTCTAGCAGCTGTAAGGATTCCAGCTAAGAAAGCCACTCCTGTCGAGAAAGAAACCAACAAAGAAGAAGAAGATGATGATAACACCAAGAAACCCATATCAAAGGTAACTTTTGTACTTATCATTTCTTCTCTCTTTCTTTTTATGTATTTCCTTCTCAGATTATCATCAAAATATGATATAACTTTTACTATTTGCAGGTAAGTCGGAAACCTCCTCTGACACCTAAAAAGAGAAAACATAAGGATCCTAAGGTTCATCTGATTGAACCTGATGACGGGGATGCTTCGCTAGACCAAACAAAACACCTTAAACAAAAGAAGAAGAAACAAATGAAGATCATCGATGTAAGTTTTCGTCCACAGCAAAAACCCACCAGAGCACCTGTAACGAAACCTCCTACTTTGAAGGTAGTCGAAACTGATGCCACACCAGTTGGCAAAGGACAAACCGACCAGAAAGACCCTAATCAGGCTGAGAGTGATAACTCTAGTTCTGGGACTGAGAATCCTAAGGTACATAAATTTCTTCTCCGTTTTGAACTTTTATAATCTTCTTCGATTAACATGCTTCTAACCCATTTGATTTTTTTAGACTGCTAAAGATGATCAAGGGCGTCCAATGGTACACCAAATTATTCTGACCACCAGCACTGAACCTACCTACCATCTAACAAGCCCTTCCAGAACTTCCCCCAAGGATTCCACAAAAGGGTCCACTGACGAAGTGAGCCAACTTACTAATATTCAAGAGAAAACACCACCTGCGACCGCCACTAAGCTTTCGCACACCAACGGACCTGAACAGCAAACAAGCCCAGCCAGGGAAGAAGTTATGGCTGATGTCGCTGATGAAGTTATGGCAGACCAAGATGTCGAAGATAAATCTGAAGTTAAGTCTCCAGTCATTCAACAGAACAGTGGCGACAAAAAAGGTGATGAGGATGAAGGGGAGGAGGAAAATGATTTTGAGGATGAAATTATCGTGGAAGACGAAAAAGAAGAGAAGAAATAAGAAGATCCATCGAAAACCAACCCTGTTTCGACTGGCACAAACTCTACCAGTCTTTCACACGAAGAAATATAATCAATGAAGGTACAAAGGCCGCTGGAGTACGTAAAAGCCATGATTAGCTCCAGATACAACTTTAGTGATAAAAGCACCAGAACTTCGACTACCTCAGGCAACCAATCCATTGGAAAACCTGAGGAGGACTTGCTTCCTCAAATCAAAGAGCGAATTTTCAACCTGGACCTATTCCAACTCTTGGAAAAGGATGCTTCTGCCCATTTTAGGCTTAAGAAACTCTTGAAGCAAGTCAATGATTTGGAGGTTTCTCCTGAAGTTGCTGATGTCATCATGGAACTGGGCACATTGATAGATCTTGTTGTTGCTGATCTAAATCGTCTTTGAGATTTTTCAAGCATAATTATCAACAAGTCGGAGACCCAGCTGGAAGAATGGGACGCAGCTTTTAAATCTACTACCAAAGTCTCAAACTTGGAAAAGATCTCTGAGCAGAATAAAAAGGAAATCGACAGTTGTGACGAAAATGTCAAAGAATGGGAAAAGAAAATCAAGATTCTAGAAAGCAAAATCTCTCAGGCTAAGCAACGTAAAGATGAGCTTCTTCAGTCTAACCAGGAAGAGGTGGCCAAAAAACTCAAAGTTGGAATGTATCATGTCGACAGAGGCCAACTGCTTGGAAAGGAAATCAAGACCCTCTCGACTAACAAAGCTCTCTGCGAACGTCGCTTAATGCTCCAAAAATCCAAATATGAGAGGATGAAGAGCTATTTCCCATTCTGAACTAAATTATTGAGTTTTATTTCCTTTTCGACTGTAATTAACCCTTTGTGGCATGACTTGTAATGACTTAAGCCATTTTGGCGATACTTATTTACCATGTTGGCTTCGACCATTTTGTATGCGATTATTCTTTTGCTATATTTATCTCTTGGAGTGCAGGTTTATATTTCTTCAAATATTTTCCATTCACTCGCAAGACCCTTTTATCCTCACTTAATTCTTCGATCTCATACGCTCCGTTAGAGAATACTTGAATAACTTGAAAGGGACCTTCCCATTTAGGGGACCATTTCCCCAAAGTCCTATCTTTTCGATCCATAGGAAGAATCACTTTCCAAACCAAATTTTCAGGAATAAATGTTTTAACTTTAACTTTTTTGTTATAAGACTTATCTATTCTCTTTTTCTGTCTTTTTAGCAATTCCAAGGCTTTTAGTCTTTCTTTGTCCAGATCCACTAATTCGTCCAACATCATATTCCAATATATATCTGATGGAATTTCATAGTGTCTTTGAATTCTTGTCGATTGCAAATAAATTTCCACTGGTAAAACTGCATCATGGCCAAATGTCAATCGAAATGGAGTCGTATTAGTAGCTTCCTTAGGGGATGTTCGACATGCCCAGAGGACTTGATCTAAAGTCTTGTGCCAATTTCTAGGATTTTTTCCCACATGTTTCTTAATCAAAGCAATGACAACCTTATTTGCTGCCTCGACTTGGCCATTAGCTTGAGCGTAGTAAGGTGTAGATGTTAACAGTTTGAAACTTATTTCCTTAGCAAACTCTTGCATCTTTCGACCAGTAAATACCGATCCTTGGTCTGTTGTAATAGTTTCCAGAATTCCAAACCTGTAGACGATGTATTTCTTGATGAATTCAATCACATCCTCTTGGTCACCGTTCGTCAGTGGTACAACTTTGATCCATTTTGTAAAATAATCAATACCAACCAAGATGTATCTTTGATTTTTGGATGACGCTGGTCAAATTTCTCCAACAAGATCTAAAGCCCAACCTCTAAAAGGCCACAATTTGACTATAAAATGCAATTCGCTTGCAGGAACATGTTGTATGCCTGCATGCACTTGACATTCCTGACATCCTTTGGCAAACTCAATACAATCTTTCAACATGGTATCCCAATACATTCCTTGTCGAAATAACAACCACTTCATTTTATGGCCTACCTGATGTGCCCTACATGCACCGCTATGGACATTCGAAAGGGCTAGATATGCCTTAGATTCGCTAAGACATTTAAGCAAAACTCCCTCAGGAGTCTTTTTAAACAATTTGTTTCCCAAAAGAACATAACTTAAAGCTCGATACCTGATTTTTTGTTTAGTAGACGCCGTTGGGTTATGCAAATATTCCACTATAAGTTTTTTCCAATCTTCGTCCGTCAGGCTGTCTATTGCTAGTATCTCGAATTCTCTTTGTCAACATATCATAGCTTTGTTGTTTCTAGATCAGATGGGGATAATCTGGCCGACACAACCCCCCTCTGACTTCGATCGCATCTTGGAACTTTTCCTTCAAAATTTTATACCCAGAGGCAATCTGAGCCAAATCATTAGCTACTTGAATTTCCAATCGAGGAATGTGTCTAATGCTGACCAACTCAAATCTTTTTAATAGTCTATTGGCTATCACGAAGTACATGATGAGATTTTATTTCACACATTTGTATTCCTTTGTGATTTGTTTTATGACCAACTCTGAGTCACCCATTATTTCGACTCGAGTTGCCCCCAATTCTAACAGTATCTCAAGTCCGGCTATAAGAGCCTTGTATTCATCCTCATTATTCGAACCGAGACCTTCCACTTTATACTTAAATTTTGTTGGAGTTTTGTTAGGAGAAATAATTAAGACTCCTACACCTGTTCCATCTTTATGACTCGAACCATCGAAGTACAACTTCCAAGGTTCTAGTTCGAGGTAATTTAATGATTCCTCATTTATCGAGTGGTCGACTATAAAGTCCGCCACTACTTGTCCCTTAACAACTTTTAAGGGCATATAAGTTAGAGAATATTCAATTAAGGTTAACTCCCATTTACCAATTCGACTATGCAAAATTGGTTTTAATAACATATGCTTTATAACATCATAATGTGAGAAAACAAAAACATCAACAGGTTTTATATAATGCTTAAGTTTTATACATGAGAAGTTGTTAGATGTCAAACATGCTATATATTTCTATTTGATACTTGACATTTTTCAACTCTTTTATGTTAAATTGTGGATTTTACTCATGAATTGTTGTTATTCTTCAAACATTGTGAATATACCTTTGGTGCTTGTAATGTGTGTGTTATTGTACAGAAAAAGGCACTAATTGATCAAAGATGTAAGACATAAGAAAGGATCCAAGTTACCAAAGAAAGGGAGAAAACTTCAGCAAGTTCGCTTTGCGAACTTGTCAGCGAATGTTCTCTTCGCGAACAACTGGTGAAGCTCCAGCGAATGGTCCCGGGATTTGGACAGTAAGAAAAGGGACTAAAGTTCGCTTTGCATACTTCCCAGCGAATGTTCGTTGATTCATTGCTTTGCGAAGACCTGGCGAAGGACACCTTGGATGAGGCAGTAGCTAAAGGGGTCTAAGTTCGCTTTGCGAACTTGTAGGCGAATAGTTTGCTTTGCGAACAAAAGTTCGCATTGCGAACTTATGCAGAAACTCAGAGGCCGTATAGCTTATCAGAAGGCACTTCAGGTGCCAAATTTTTAGTTCTCTATGCGAATGAAAAGTTTGCAGTGCGAACTAGGCTGATTTCAAGTGTACTATAAATGCACTTTATGTATTTTCTTGGGATCATAACCTCATTTTATCACACCAAAACCTATTTTTCTAATATTTCTTCATCTAAGATAGATTCTTCACATTGAGAAGCTGATTTGCATCCGATCTCGATTATTCGACGAGGATGCTTTTTCATCTCCTCACGAAACTTGTGAAACAAGCTACCATGAATATGTGTAGCTAAACACATCTTGTGTCAAGATTAGTGGTAGGTAATCCTTCATTTTGTATGTATTGATCTTGATTGTAGTGTGTGAACTTTGTTGATGATAAATATAGAAGAAAAACTTTGTTTGTATGGTTTATATTTTGTTTTAGTTCATGATTGAGAAATATGTTCTAAAACTTGACCTAAGTTTCAATCCATCAATAATCATGAGGCTAGAGATAGTTTTGAAAGTTGATGTTCATAAATATTGATCTTGAATGTTATCATATTGATAGTTGGAGTGAGAGGTCATCTAAGGATCAATATGGTAAATCCCACAACAAGTGTTAGAGATAAACTTGTTGAGAGGATATGTGGTTATATTCATCGTTAACAAGTTCACATTCTTTATCGAGTAAATACGTACGAAACGGATTGTCGGACCCTAATCTTGGCATATTTTTACCAAATCTTTAAAACCAATTTCTTTACCGTTGATTACTAAATTCTTATGCAAACGATCCGATACGAAACAACCAAACTCTTTGTTACTAGAAAAGTTTAAAACGATTTCGACTATAGAACGGCGGCAATACACATACAATCCCTGTGGAGACGATAAAACACCCCCCGAAATACTTTTCAACAAAATTGCGCCGTTGCCGGGGATTGTTGTTTGATATTGCAAGCGTCGCAATAATTGTTAAGTTTTAAGCTTGTTTAACTTTTTTTGTGCTTGTTAATTTGTTTGGCTAAGTGTACAAACTCTGTTTATGCGAGGGAAGTTACCTGCAGATCAACTTCTTTTCGATCCTGAGATTGAAAGAACTGCGCGTAAGTTAAATAGCAAAACAAGGCGGAGGAGGCAACTTGCTAAGGAAAGACGAGAATGAGGAGAAAGTTCAACTTCGACACCTATACCACAGTTAACGCCATTCATGGCTGCTCCACCACCACCACCACCTGCTTCAACACCTTGTGCAAATAGTCCAAGGCACACAGCTCAGTTCTCACGCAATGTCCACAATGGGAGACATTCGGAAATGAAGACAGGTATCCTCGCTCTTCTATACCAGAATCCATTCACCGGTATGGATCACGAGAATCCCTTTACTCACATGACCAAATTCTATTAAATTGCGGGTGCGACTGGAGCTCCTAAAGCAGAAGAAGAATCTTTGTTTAAGAGACTATTTCCGCATTTCCTCATTGGGAATGCAAAGGAATGGTACGTTGACCAATCAACTGCTATTATGACGGACTGGAACATGTTAGAAGAGAAGTGCTTGGAACAATTTTTTCCTCACAATCGTTTCATGGAAGCGAAAACGGCAATTGCGGTTTTCTCATATGGCGGGAATGAGTCTCTCAACGAAGCTTGGGAGAGATTCAAGTCCATGCTTAGAAAATGCAAAGGGAACAGTTTTGATGAGCTTACGCAAGTTCATATTTTCATAAATGGTCTTCAAATGGTTCACAAAACATTGTTGGATACAACCGCAGGCGGATCTTTAATGACTAAAAGCGCCGACGAAGCCATTTCTCTCATTGACAAGATGGCACTAAACGACCATCAAGGGAATCATAACTATGGCCAATCTCAAAAGAAACCCGGAGTGCTATAGCTGGGGACAAATGATGCAATTCTTGCTCAGAACAAATTACTATCTCAACAAGTTGAGTTGTTAACGCAACAAATGTCAAAGCTCCCTCAACAGATTAAAGAGATTCAAGATTTACCGAACAAAAATGTGCAAATAACGGTGTTTGAGCTTTGTAAAGGCGATCACCCCACCGGCTATTGTCCTCTTTGTCCTCCGATTGATGAAGAAGCAAATTACATGAATAATCAAAATCAACAACAAGGTTATCAAAGGCAACAACAATCTTATCAAAATAACCAAGGGTATCAAAATCAACAACCAAGGGGAAATTATCAAAATCAGCAAGGATATCGACAAAATCCGTATCAACCCGCACAACCTCAAGGTGGGAGTTCCAAGCTTGAAGAAACTCTAAACCAATTCATTCAGATGTCCATGGATAACCAAAAGACAAATGAAGCATCGATCAAAAATCTCGAGAATTAAGTTGGGCAACTTGCAAAACAAATGGCCGATTAACAATCGGGGCCACCTTTTTCCGCCAATACTCAAAACAACCCAAAGGAGCATTGTAATGCTATTGTTACTAGAAGTGGGAGAGAGTTGGCAGAAGGAGAAAAAATGAGAAAATGTTGATGTAAGAATTGAGGAGGTTGTGGAGAAAGAAAAAGTTGATGATGTTGTAGTTGAAAATAATGATAAGGAAGAAGTTGAAAATAAAGATGAGAAGTTTGTTGAAAAAGATAACCTTGAAAAAGAAATGATAGAAGAAAAGAAGAGAAGAGTCAAAAAGGGGAAGGAGATAGTGAATCCAATTCCTATCCAAAATCTACCTTACCCTCATGTGCCCACCAAAAAGGACAATGAAAGGCATTACACTCGTTTCATGGACATATTCAAACAATTGCAAATCAACATTTCGTTTGCCGAAGCGCTTGAACAAATTCCGAAATATGCTAAGTTCATGAAAGATATTCTTACAAAGAAGCAAAGATATTCGGAGGCGGAAACAATTATCCTTGATGCAAGGTGTAGTGCTATAATCCAAAGAACTCTACCAAAGAAAGAAGTCGATCCGGGGTTACTTTGCCGGTAACCATTGGTGATGTCTATGTTGGCAAAGGCTTAATTGATTTGGGCTCGAGCATTAACTTAACTCCATTGTCTATTGTGAAAAGGATTGGGAACATTGAAATGAAAGCAATTCGAATGACATTACAATTGGCCAATAAATCCACAACTCATCCTCATGGATTGGCTCAAGATGTATTGGTTAAGGTTGATAAAATTTTCTTTCTGGTTGACTTTGTTGTTATTGATATGGAGGAAGACGAAGATGCTCCATTGATTCTTTGGCGAACTTTTATGAAGACCGCTCGAATGATGATTGATGTTGATGACAACCTTATGAAAGTAAGAGTTCAAAATGAAGAGGTGTGCTTTGATCTTTTTTAAGCAATGAAGCATTCTCAAGATAAACATGATAGTTTCCGTATTGATGCAATGGAAGAAGCCGTAATGGAAGTCTCAAAGCAAGTTCATATAGTATCTCCCTTGGAAAGAGCTCTTGATGACTCATTTGAAATATTTTCCGATGAGGAAGAAAAGGCACTTGAAGAGTGTTTGAAGGAACTTGAATCTTTAAAAGAGTTACAACCATGGGAAAGTGAAACAACAGAGTTGAAGAAAGAGGTGAGTGATGATAAGTCTCAACTTGAATTGAAGGTGTTGCCTTCTAATTTGAAGTATGTGTTCCTTGATGACGGTTGTAACAAACCAGTTATCATTATCAACATTTTGACCGACAAAGAGGAAAACCGTTTGATTCAAGTTTTGAAGAAGAATCAACAAGCTATAGGTTGGGTTCTTTCCGATCTAAAGGGAATAAGTCTGGCCTATTGCATGCACAAAATCTTAATGGAAGAGGACTTCAAGGCGGTAGCTCAACCACAACACCGTTTGAATCCGACTATGAAGGAAGTGGTGAGAAAGGAAGTTGTCAAGCTATTGGATGCTGGAATGATTTACCCGATATCCGATAGTCTGTGGGTGAGTCCTGTGCAAGTTGTGCCTAAGAAGGGAGGAATGACCGTTATACGAAATGAGAAAAATGAATTGATTCTGACGAGAACTGTAACGGGTTGGAGAATTTGTATAGATTATATGAGGCTTAACACCGCTACTAGAAAAGATCATTTTCCACTTCCGTTTATGGATCAAATGCTTGAGAGATTGTCGGGTCAAGAATTTTATTGCTTCTTAGATGGCTATTCCGGTTATAATCAAATCTCGGTTGATCCGGAAGACCATGAGAAGACGACGTTCACTTGTCCCTTTTGGAATTTTTGCTTACCGGAAGATGCCTTTTGGCTTGTGCAACACACCGGCAACATTTCAATGGTATGTACAAGCTATTTTTTCTGACCTTATTGAGAAAACAATGGAAGTGTTCATGGACGACTTCTCCGTGTTCGGAGCGTCTTTTGATTTATGTTTGAAAATTTTGGAGACCGTTCTTGAACGATGTGTGGAAACAAACTTGGTACTAAATTGGGAGAAGTGCAACTTCATGGTAACGGAGGGGATTGTGCTTGGCCACAAAGTCTCCTCTAAAGGACTTAAGGTGGATCAAGCTAAAATTGAAGTGATCGAGAAGTTGCCACCTCCAACCAATGTCAAAGGAATCAGGAGTTTTCTAGGCCATGCGAGCTTTTATAGGCGGTTCATCAAAGACTTCTCCAAAGTTGCAAGACCTTTGAGTAATATACTCAACAAAGATAAGTCTTTCTCCTTTGATGATGAATGTTTAAATGCCTTTCAAATTTTAAAAGAGAAACTCATCACCGCACCCATAATCGTTGCTCCAAATTAGACTTTAAATTTTGAATTGATGTGTGATGCTAGCGATTATGCCGTTGGTGCGGTGCTTGGGCAAAGAAAGACCGAAATTTTTCATGCTATACATTACGCGAGTAAAGTTCTAAATGAGGCACAAGTGAATTATGCCACCACAGAAAAAGAATTACTCGCTATTATGTATGCTCTCGAGAAATTTCGGTCTTATTTGATTGGTTCAAAGGTTGTAGTCTACATTGACCACTCGACCATTAAATATCTGCTTACCAAGCCAGATTCAAAGCAAAGGCTAATCCGGTGGATCCTTTTGTAACAAGAATTTGATTTGTAAATCCGTGACAAGAAGGGGTCTTAAAACTTAGTAGCAGATCATTTATCCCGGTTGTTCAATGTAGAGGTAACGCACCGAGAAAATGAGGTCCGAGAAGAGTTTCCGGTTGAAAAAAATTTTCGAGTACAAGTTAGGCCTTGGTTCGCAGATTTTGCTAACCAAAAAGCAACCGGATTTATACCGGAGGACCTAACTTGGAATCAAAGACAGAAATTCTTATCGGACACTAACTTTTATGTTTGGGATGAGCCATACTTATTTTAGTTAGGAGGTGATAATTTGTTGAGAAGGTGCGTCACTCTTTACGAAGCCAAAAGTATCCTTTGGCATTGTCACAACTCGCCTTATGGAGAGCATTACAATGGTTTAAGAACGGTAACAAAAGTCCTCCAATCGGGCTTTTATTGGCCAACATTGTTTAAAGATGCAAACCTCCATGCAAAAAGTTGTGACACATGCCAAAGAAGTCGTGGGATTGGAAAAAGAAATGAAATTCCCTTGCAAACAATTTTGGAAGTCGAGGTGTTCGATTGTTGGGGTATTGATTTTGTCGGACCTTTCCCCCCATCTTTTTCAAACGAGCATATATTGGTTGCGGTTGACTATGTTTCCAAGTGGGTGGAAGCAATTGCGCCACCGAGGGCCGATGGCAAAATGGTGATAAATTTTTTAAAGAAAAACATATTATCCCGTTTTGGCACCCCTCATGTGTTAATTAGTGACGGAGGTTCGCATTTTTGCAATGCACCACTCGAAAAGGTCTTAGAGCATTACGGTGTAAAGCACAAAGTTGCAACTCCTTACCACCCGCAAACCAATGGTCAGGCCGAAGTGTTAAATAGAGAGGTAAAAAGGATTTTAGAAAATACCGTGTCAAGCTCGCGAAAAGATTGGTCACAAAATTTGGATGAGGCTTTGTGGGCGTATCGCACCGCTTACAAAGCTCCAATCGATTTAACTCCTTTTCAAATTATGACAAGACATGTCATTTACCCGTTGAATTGGAGCACAAGGCTCTTTGGGCATTGAAACTGTTAAATTTTGATTCGAGCTTGGCTGGCGAAAAAAGGAAGGTTCAATTACATGAATTGGAAGAAATGAGAAATAATGCGTACCACTCAAGCAAGCTCTATAAAGAGAAAGCAAAAGGATATCATGACAAGAAGGTTACTCAGAAAGAATTTTGGGTTGGCCAGATAGTTCTTTTATTCAATTCCCGTTTGAAACTCTTTCCGGGAAAATTTAAGTCCAAATGGTCTGGACCGTTTTTTATCAAGGATGTCAAGCACTATGGTTCCATTGTTATAGAGGACTTACAAAAGAAGGAAAGTTGGACAGTGAATGGCCAACGGATGAAAATATATCTCGGAGGAGATATTGATCGAGAAAATTTTGCAGTGTTTCTAGATGATCATTGAGATCATCTTGGACCGTCGAGCTCAAACGACGTTAAACAAAGCGCTAGTTGGGAGGCACCCCAACATTGTAAGTATTTCTGTTTTTCTACTGTTTTTAAGTGTTAAGTTGTTTAGAATTGGCATGTAGTATGGAAGCAGCTGCAGAAAAATTTCAAAATTCTGTCACGTTCACTGGCTAGTTCGCTTTGCAAACCTGGGCGAGCGTTCGCATTGCGAACTTAGCGAGACAGCCAAAATATTTTTTTGCTGCCACCTCATTAAAAAAGGGAGTTTTAAAAGGTGTGGGCCAGGAACTTGGGCCCATGACCCACCACTTACTCTGATTTTTGAGAGGTAACCCTACTCCCTTTGTCACTCTCACTTTGCCTCTCTCACAATCACACAAAAATCTCTCACGTGCTCTCTGTTCCTACATTTCTCACCAAGTTTTTCCAAGTTCTAAAAAAGTCCAAGTTTGATTCTCTTTATCTCTATTAATTTGTGTTAGAACAATGTGGTTAGGTTAGGTTAGGTTGAACATTAGAGACAAATTAATTCTAGGTTTTAAGAGTGGTATCAACGCACCTCTGGTTATAATGCTTTGTTGTTACTACATGTTGAAATTTTATCAAGCATTATGAGTAGAGTGGTATTGTGAAATAAGTCTGATGTTGGAAATGGTTGGAAATGGTTGGAAGCTGTTAATTTTGAAAAGATTCGCAGGTTCACTGACTAGTTCGCTTTGCGAACCTGGGGCGAGCATTCACCAGAACTTCGCTTTACGAATCTGGGGCGAATGTTCGCCAGGACTTCGCTTTGGGAACTTTGGGCAAACAGACCAGAGTTCTGAAATTTTTTTTACTGTTTCTGTATGGAATTCTGATCTACTGCTTTGTCCCTTATCTAATGAATTGTTTTGCTGGCTGGTTGTTGTGTTGTCTGGTGGTTTTTGAAGATGGCTCCAAAAATCATTCCATCAAAAAAGAGAAAGGCTGCAGGCACTTCAAGACCGGTTCCAATTCAGTTCGATGACACATGTTTCAGAGGGGAAAAACAGGATGCACGGTACTTGACTCTAGAGAGAAGGACGATCTTACCTGAGAAAATATTTAATTTGAATTATCAAGGAAGCTACCGAGCGGTAGGTGGACTCCTTGAAAGAAAAAAATGGGGAAAGTTGGTTACACCTGTGGACATCTATAACGTGGAGATGATCAGGGAATTTTATGCTAATGCCCTCCCGGATAATGGGGAGCAATTTGGATGGAAGACCATGGTTGGGGGAACAGAGGTGATTTTTAATCGGAATACTATTAATGAGGTTCTTGGGAACCCACTTCCGTTGAGAGAAAATAAGATAGATACTTATCACAGAACCTTGAGACTAGTTCGAGACACCGACAAAATAACCAAAGACCTTTTGCGTGAAGGTAAATCAGTTGAGTTGAACCCATATGGGGTTCCACGCCGATGTCACCGAGAGGACATGCATCCATTGGCCCAGTTGATCTTACTTTTGGTTCTTACAAACATTAATCCATAGTCACATTCCTCGACTATTACCATATCCCTTGCCCATTTGGTCCACAGTATCATGTTGAATGTCCAGATTGATGTGGCCAAAATTATTGCTGATGAGATGAAAGCTATTATGGAAAATGGCCTTAGTTCAGCTTCGAGGAAGAACTGTCCTCTTGCCTTTCCTTGTCTGATCATGACCCTTTGTGTTCATGCAGGGGTGAATGTCCCCGCACACCGTCAGATTACCATCCTGGATGCTATTGATGACCGGTATGTGGACAAATTTTGTAAACCAAAGGGGCTGCGAGGTGATTCTTCGGGTGTAGGTACTGATGCCAGCACAAGTGCTGGTGATAGGTCGAGTGGTTCTGGTTCTCAAGGTTATTATCCGTATCAGCAAGAGATATGTCAGTATAATTGGAAGTGGATGGCGGCTTCTCAGCGCGCTATGATGGATTTACATGATTCGAAGTAGGTATTACATCTGTAGATCCGTGAGCCCTCTGTGGATCACTCTATGATGACTAGGGAGCAATTCCTAGCTCATGCTGGTTGGCCTGAGGCCAGGCCAGTTTTTGGAGGGGGAGCAGAGGCAGCTGGTGAGCCTGAAGATGCTGATGCGGAGGATGATGGTGATGATGAGCTTGTGGAGGTATCTGGATCGGAGTCTGGTTCTGAGGAGGAGATTGAGGTTTCCGGTTCTGAGTCTGAAGAGGACTGATTTTGATGATGTCATTTTGTACTTCCTTTGATCTTCAAAGTGAAGTTTTCTTGTTTTTCTTGTTATTTTGCTTATGTATCAGTTTTTAGTATTGTACTTTATCCAGTATGTGGATTATTTTGGATTTTGATGTACTTTGTACCCTTATGAGGTACTAATGAATTTTGTTGGTGTTTTCACACCATAACACTATTATGCTATTATTATGAGTATTTTGTTTTTCAATTAAATTTGTTCAGTTTTCATTTTATTTTAGTGTGTAATTTAATGTTTTCAACTTTTGGATGTGGTTTTGAAAGAAACTTCTAGGTTGGTGATTGTTGTTCATCAAAGAAGATTCTTCCAAGTTGGATGGCAATGATAGTATTTTAAGCATGATATTGTTGGCAAGGTACATAGTTACCTATTTCTAGAATTTAGAATGTGTTAGAACTTTTTGTCTTTGTACAAATGAAATTTTGTTTCTTGTTACAGCTTTATTGATTGCTTATGTCACTTAGGTCCAAAAATCACAATGGTGAGAAACCTCCATGGTCTACTAAATGCATAGGATTGATGATGAATTTTGTTTTATACTTTTAATTCATGCTTTATCTTGTGATTTGTGTGATTTTGTGGAAGCATTAGAAATGATCAAGGCATTTGTTGATAATGAGCACAACCATTTCCAAACAGTGATTTACCCGTAAGTAGTGAGTATTCGTTAGCCCTTTGAGCCTGAATAGTTTAGATCTCGTTTAGTGATGAACTTTGTGTTGTACTTAATTTGAAAATCAAGTTCATCATTGAATTTTTGAGTTTCTAAAAAAATTTCTTCTTGAACCTTGGAACTTTGTTTTTATTGATTTCCTTGCCTTAAAAAGCAATGAGCATTCACTTAAGGTTTAGTTGAAAATAAGTTGGGGAGAATGAAAAAGAAGATTGGTAAATTGCTCAAACTTTTGAAAATTTCAAGCAAGCATGAAAAGAAAAAGAAAATGTGAATATGAATGTGAAAAAAAAAGAGAAAAAAAATGCTTGCTTGAATGAGAAAAATAGAGTCAAATACTTGTGCATAAGGAAGTTTGAGAAGGTTTGTGATAAAGGAATAAAATTGGTGAATGAAGTTGAGATGTGTGTGAATACCTTGTATAGTGAATGTTCTTTTGCATCCGAAATTTTTATTCAATGGTCTTAAGAAATGTCCCTTTATTGTTAACCCGACCAAGCTACAACCTTAAAAGCCCTTAGTGATCTTTTTGCTTCTATGATTTCTTTATTGATCGATTAGATATTGTATGAATTGCTTTGTATTTGCATTGTTTGTCAGATGAGCGAAATTGTCCCGCGGTTGCAAACACGTTAATTTCCTTCAATCCTTTTTCGAAGAGGAGTGTTAGAGTGATATGAGCATGATAGTTTAGTTGTTACTTGAAACATTGTCTGATATTTGTTTAAGAATCAAGTTCTTTTGCATTGTTCGATTCTAGGAATGTGTAATTGTTGCTTGTTTGCAATTGTTGTTTATTTGAGCCGTTTATCTTTTCTTGGGTGATTCAAATGCTCGAGCAAATCCTCTTATTTTCAATGAGAGGCATACTTTGCTTGAGGACAAACAAAGAGTTAGTTGGGGAGAGTTTGTTAGATGTCAAACATAATATATATTTATATTTGATACTTGACATTTTTCAACTCTTTTATGTCAAATTGTGGATTTTACTCATGAATTATTGTTATTCTTCAAACATTGTGAACATACCTTTGGTGCTTGTAATGTATGTGTTATTGTACAGAAAAAGGCACTAATTGATCAAAGATGTAAGACACAAGAAAGGATCCAAGTTTCCAAAGAAAGGAAGAAAACTTCAGCAAGTTCGCTTTGCGAACTTGCCAGCGAATGTTCGCTTTGTGAACAACTGGCGAAGCTCCAGCGAATGGTCCCGGGATTTAGATAGTAAGAAAAGGGACTAAAGTTCGCTTTGCGAAATTCCCAGGGAATGTTCGCTGATTCATCGCTTTGCGAAGACCTGGCGAAGGACACCTTGGATGAGGCAGTAGCTAAAGGGGCCTAAGTTCGCTTTGCGAACTTGTAGACGAATAGTTCGCTTTGCAAACAAAATTTTGCATTGCGAACTTATGCAGAAACTCAGAGGCGGTTTAGCTTATCAGATGGCACTTCAGGTGCCAAATTTGTAGTTTGCTAGGCGAATGAAAAGTCCGCAGTGCGAACTAGGCTGATTTCAAGTGTACTATAAATGCACTTTATGTATTTGCTTGGGATCATAACCTCATTTTATCACACTAAAACCTATTTTTCTGATATTTCTTTATCTAAGAGAGATTCTTCACATTGAGAAGCTAAATTTGCATCTGATCTCGATTATTCGACGCGGATGCTTTTTCATCTCCTCACGAAACTTGTGAAACAAGCTACCATGAATATGTGTAGCTAAACACATCTTGTGTCAAGATTAGTGGTAGGTAATCCTTCATTTTGTATGTATTGATCTTGATTGTAGTGTGTGAACTTTGTTGATGATAAATATAGAAGAAAAACTTTGTTTGTATGGTTTATATTTTGTTTTAGTTCATGATTGAGAAATATGTTCTAAAATTTGACCTAAGTTTCAATCCATCAATAATCATTAGGCTAGAGATAGTTTTGAAAGTTGATGTTCATAAATATTGATCTTGAATGTTATCATACTGATAGTTGGAGCGAGAGATCATCTAAGGATCTATATGGTAAATCCTACAACAAGTGTCAGAGATAAACTTGTTGAGAGGATATGTGGTTATATTCATCGTTAATAAGTTCACATCCTTTATCGAGTAAATACGTACGAAACGGATTGTCGGACCCTAATCTTGGCATATTTTTACCAAATCTTTAAAACCAATTTCTTTACCGTTGATTACTAAATTCTTATGCAAACGATCCGATACAAAATAACCAAACTCTTTCTTACTATAAATGTTTAAAACGATTTCGACTATAGATTGGCGGCAATACACATACAATCCCTGTGGAGACGATAAAACACCCCCCGAAATACTTTTCAACAGAAGTACATACACAAGCATAGTTTTTCGACTGTGCTATATCTGGTCTCTGCATAGTTTAAGACCCTACTAAGATAGTAAATGACTCTTTCGACACCATTTTCATCCTCTTGAGCTAACATGCTCCCTAAAGTCTTATCCGACGCAGATATATACAACCTCATACTCCTATTTCTACAAGGTGGACTAAGTATTGGAGGGTGGCTCAAATACTCCTTGATTTTGTCGAAAGCCTCTTGTTGAGCTTGTCCCCATTCGAATCCTTCCTTGTTGAGTCGAAGAAGAGGCGAGAAGGCTTGAGTTTTGCCGCTAAGGTTCGAGATAAACCTTCTTAAGAAATTAATCTTGCCTAGCAATGACTGCAAATTCTTCTTTGTCGATGGCACTTTCGCTTCCATTATGGCCTTGGTCTTATTCTGGTTTATTTCGATTCTTTTTTTGTGGACCACAAAGCCTAAGAAATCCCCCGCCTGCACACAAAAGGCACACTTGAGAGGATTCATTTTCAAACCATGTCTCCTTATCCTTTCAAAGGAGTGTCGAAGATGGTTTATGTGATTTTTCCCTGAAATTGACTTTACAACAATATCATCAATATAAATCTGCATAAAAGTCTCAATAAAATCATGGAAAATCGAATTCATTGCCCTTTGGTAAGTTGCCCCAGTATTTTTTAAGCCGAAAGGCATCACCACCCACTTATAAGTTCCTAATTCTCCAGGACAATGAAATGTTGTTTTTGGGACATCCTCTTGAGTAATGAATATCTAATTATACCCTGAATATCCATCAAGCATACTCAGGTATTCATGCCCTGCAACAGAATCAATTAACATTTCCGCCACTGGCATCGAACATTCATCCTTTGGGGTTGCATTATTTAAATCTCTAAAGTCTATGCAAACCCCCAAAGTACCATTTTTCTTAATAACTGATATGATATTTGGAAGCCATTCGACATACCTGGTTGTGCGGATGAATTTGCATCACAGAAGTCTTTCGACCTCCTCTTTAATCTTCGAGAGAATCTCAGGTGCAAACCGCCTTAGATTCTGCTTAATGGGATTCTTCCTAGGCTTGATTGGCAACTTTAATTTAGCCAGCTCTCTGTCTAAACCATGCATCTCATCATAATCCCATGTGAAGCAGTCTATGAACTCCTTCAGCAATTGGATCAGTTCGACTCTGAGTTGAGGGTTGATATTGGCTCTGATATACGTTGTCCTTTTTTTCGCCCCATCTCCCAAGTTGATTTCTTCAAGTGGATCTTGCTCTAGCATTTTAATGTTGGTTGCCAACGGATCCTTCTCGAACCCCAAAGGCTCGTCATCGTAAATGGCGTTGAGCGTCTGGCCTTACACTTCATCCCGAGCCTTATCAGGTGGCTTTGGTTCGAAGTCCTTACTAAGACTTTCCTGACATGATTCCTTCTTGGCTTCGACAACCATGAATTTTACCTCAGCCTCCAAGGCCGCTTTTAGCTTATTTTCGGCTATGTAAGATGAAATTCTTTCGAGCACTGGCAACTCAGTCATCGTCGCCAAATTCTCTCCCCTAACCTGTTGGGCCGATTCCAGATGTCCCTATGTATGCAAGGTTATCTTCGCCCACAACCTCTCATTCGCATTGAAAACCATTGGTGGGGTGCAGGTACAAAGAGCAATATGCATTATCATCTGGAGTGTCGCTCCCGGGATTTTCATCCTAGTACAAACGCGAAAGTGGCACCGAACAGAGTCGCCAGCAATGTGTATTTATCCCCTGAGAGGGAAAGGAAACACCGCATAAACCTGAAGGAAAAGATAGAGCATGGTCTTGCGACCAAGAGATCTGGGTTCGGGAGTCGGTTACGCGAGAGGAAGGTATTAGCACCCCCACGCATCCATCGTATCCGATGGGATCCACGCTTGCTTGTATCGATCAAAGGGTGATAGAAAAGAATACTGAGAAAGAAACTGAAAAAGGAATGGAAAAGGAAAGGAGAGAGAAAGAGAAACAAATGTAGGGAAAATAAAAGAAGTGCTCGCATGGGCCCTACCCCACTGCCTACGTATCTCATCGGGAGCATGAGAATCAGAGCGACGTAGTTCCCCTCACTAGGGATGGATGGTTTGTGTTTTTTAGGGAACAACTAACGTTCTAGCTCAGGTGTTGCAGGCTCGCTGGTCCGAGTGCGTTACCATCTTGCAAGAGAACGAGGAGGAGCACGTTCGTACGCTGAGAGTGAGTGGGATGAGAAAAGAATTCCCGAAAGAAAGACGTAATTGTTTGTTTTGTCTTTTAGAAGTTTTTTCATTTGTTTGCATATGACAGTGTATCTGAATCTTAGATATTGGAATGTGTACATTCTCACATTCCAAGATGGAATGAGCAAGAAAGCACACTAAGAGTGAAGAAGACCCCCACACTTAGTTCCAATTGTCAAGGTTCAACCACACTAGCATACTTGTGTTTATTAAGTGTTTTTGTTGATTATGAAATGAAGAAGTGTTTTTTATTATTTGCACCTTCAACAAGTATTGCATTTAAGTCCCTCATACAAGATCAAATGTTTAACACATTGACCCAAGATGGGATATATGCTATACATTCTAAGATTATAAGAGAAGACCCCTTATAATCTTTTCTTTATATGAAAGGCCTAAATGCAATAAATGCCTACCTTTATTAGATTTTTTGAGTTTTCTGTAAGATGAGAAGAGAGACTCAAGAGAGAAGAAAGGTAAAATCTATGTGGATTAAGACTCAATCCTAATTGAAGATTAAAGGGAGTGATCCTAATGGTTTGTGAAGTTTCAACCTAAAGTCTAAAGAAAGAATGAATTAAACAATTCACTTCTAAAGTAGAAGATGAATTGTAATTCAAGAAGGGAAAGTGATGAGTTATTAAAAGAAAGCACATAAGTGCTTAACAAAACACAAAATGGAATTGTAAAAGATATGAAAGGAAATTTGAATGTGGATTCCTTATCCACACTCAATTGCAACTTACCAAAGCCCCTACATGGTTAGTAAACATGTATAAGAAGTATAAGGAATAAAAGAACATTTAATGCACCATAAAACTCAAAAGAATTAGATGAGAAATCAAATCCTAATGTCACAACCAGAATGTACATCATATGGAAAACAAATGATTATTATCAAGCATGTCCAAGTGAGCAAGCAACAAACATCATCAATGGCATTAGAACATGTTACCACAAGAAAAGGAAGATGAAAGATGAAAAAGAATGATAGAACATGCATAAATGGAACATGTAATCTAAGGATCAGAATTGAAATGAAGTAAAAATGATTCACCAACATCTCACAAGTATTTATGAAGTAAACATCAAGACATTTAAGAAGTGATAGAAGAAGTAGAATTGAAATGGAAGTTCAAAAGAGAACACAAGTACAAACACAACATGTTAAAGGTGCACAAAGTTCAAATAAAAGTCAACATGCAAGGATGACATGTAATATGTACCAATGACCTATAATGTCAAGTGAATATTTCACAAAGTAGGCAAATGATCATGCAAGTATGTACAAAAGAAATCATGTAAACATGCACAAAGATCACAAGGATATGACATGTTGTAATGCTTCAAATGAAATGTATTAAACAAAAATCAAATAGCCTCATGGAAATTAAACAAGCATGGTTTAAAGATACACAAATCAGAGGTGAATCATATACCAAAATAGCATGCAAGAAACCAAGGCAAAATTATGTCCAATGCACTTAGGTCAAGTATACATATCATACAAAGTAACACAAAAATGAACACCAAACATGCCATAAAATGACCTAAAAAATCAAATAAAAATCACTTAACATACCTTAAGATGCTAATGACTCAATGCAAAAGGAAGAGCATCAAAACAATTTTTAATGATTGAGAACAAAAATGCACAAATTTATGTATCACATTAAGCATGCACACCAAAGAAAATCAAAGAATATTATGGAGCAGGGGCAAAAATGTCATAAAATCAGAAACTAAAATCACCAAAAATTTTATAAATGTATTATTGATGTTCATGAATTTTTGTGGAATTTTATAATGCAATTTGGTATTTTTAAAAATTGAAAAGCAAACGAGTAAAAATGAAAAAAAAAATAAAACGAAATGTAAATGTGAATGGGGGTGCATGCATAGTAATTGATCAGTTCAAATTAATTGGGCTTGAAAACATGGGAGGTGTGGATATCAATCTGACTAGGTCCAATAAGCGCGCATAACACAATAACTACCATGCTCTTCAGTCAACACAAGTCAAAGCAGTTACAACCATTGGATGAAGTCAAGTCATACGAACAGTCAAAGTATGCTAATCTAACGCACGTACATGCATGACCACACTCCATACCGTGTACCACGCCACACGAATTTTAAAAATAAAATCAGAATGAGCACATGAGAAGCACATGCGTTTTAATGCGTTGTCGCGCTATAGACCACACGATCATGAAAAATGGACGGACAGGATTAAAACGCACATAAACCCTAACAATTACAGTCACCGGCCGGAGGTGACTTCCGGTCACCTTCTCCGGCCAATAGCCACCACCTGCAACTCTCACTCTTCACCAAAATGCACAAATCATATACCAAATTGAAGCTGAGCTAACGCAGATCATGAATTCAGTGACACAATATACAAACAGTTCATGACATGAGAGAACCGAACCAAGGAAGATTTGCCCTAACATTTGGTCTATGCCTCTAAAGGCCTATCAACTAGCCAGGCAAGTTCTTGAGCTTATAAGAAGCTGCAAGAACCTGAAAACAAACTCACATCAAGTCTATAATGGATGAAACTCGTACCTGAATATTGGAGATTTGGAAATACTCTTCAGAAAACCAGAGATCTTAGCTTCTTCTTTAACCTTGGAGCTTCACGAACTTAGCAAAATAAATGCTATACAACCAATGGTCTTGAGAGCAGAGAGATTCAATGTTGAACAATGCTTGCAAAATCTTGAGGACTGTGTAGAAAGGCTTCAATTCAATGCCATTGATGATGATGAAGATGAAGTAGATGAAGGAAAGATGGTGAAGCTCGTGTGAAATCAGAGGGAAAGTAGAGAGAATGTGAGGGAGAGTTTGAAGTGTTTTGAAGTGAAAAATGAGAGAAATGAAGCTGAAATGAAAATGTGAAGTGAGATTTTGTTTTATAGAATGCTTTAACCACGGTTAAACTGAGTGAGTTTAACTGAGTTAAAGTGGTTATGCTGAGTCCACCCTAACTAACTGAGTCAAGTTAGTTAGGGCGAGTGGTCAAGGTTGGGTTATGGTGAGGTGGAGGTTTAGAGTGTTATGGTGAGGATGAGTTATTCTGGTGTGGCAGCAAGAGAAACTTGCTTCGCAAGTTTTGTTCTTCCTCTTTAGTGTATAATGATCATGAGCAGCACGTGCAAGTAAGAATTTGTTGGTTCAAATGAGGAAAAGTGGCAACAACACTTGCTTTTGGCATTTTGGTGACAGTTGGAAACATGGTGATTTGATGATGTTTTTCGCCCTATTTAATGGATGATTTGGTGTGTTTTTGGAGTCATTGGAAAGAGGGAATATAATACAACAAGTTTGGTTTAAGATTGGAGTTGATATGAAGTGTGTAAGAGGTTGAAAAATAGCCTTGAACATCAAGGTTTGGAACTGTGTGGTGGGCGTGGGAAGCAGGTCATGGCATGGCAGTGGACTGCATGAAATTTCAACCTAATCAACCTAACTTGAGACCAAAATTTCCCCTTTATAAATTGATCAAATGGAATTTTGTCCAACATGAAAATTGAAGGTGACATTGCAATGAACAACTTTCATGTTGAAAATTTTTCCATTTGAGGCCTTTAACTATGAGAAAAATGAGTGGACATTTGTCCCACCACATGCTTGTTAAAATGACTGCGCGCATGACCTGAAAATTCTTGGTCATGACCTAGTTTTGCCCAAGTTTGTCTCAACTTTGATCAATCATATCTCACTCAATATTTATCCAATGGAGATGTTCTACACATGGATTTGAAGCTTAAAGCAAGACCTTTTATTGTGGCTGAGTGGAATTTTCATTTGGTCCTTTAATTTTAAATGGCCTTGGTTCAAACTTTGATGCAAAATGGCCAAAACTTGCTATTTTTAGTAACCCTTCTTCTTCCAAAAATGGCAACTTTCCACCTCTTGATTTTTTCATGATTTCTTTGGAGTTTCTTGACCAAATTTTGTACATTGGACACATATAACATGAATTTTATGAGTTTGGCCTCAAAAAGTCAAGAGTTGACTTTTTCTCCTGATTATTTGACTTGGCCCCAAAATTCTCTGATTCTTGATCTTTCTTTCAATTGAACCACTTCTAAAACCAATTGAGAGGTGATTTTCCACATACATACACTTAAGAACATATAGAATACCATGACATCAAGTTTTGTCCAAAAAATCAAAGATTCCCTGATTTAATGGGAAACCCTAGTTTTGGTGCCCACCTCCTAGGAGAAAAATGTGCAGTCTTCAATTTCAAATTCCTCAGAGTATGTTGTGTATCCTCTTAAAGGATGATGAGATATACCATTTGAGGATGATTTTGGATCAATGAGCTATCTCTTTTGAGGTTTTTCCTTTAGTTTTTGAACCTCTTGCATAGTGAAAGATGTAGTGCTTCAATCTCCTATTGAATCTCACCTTCTTGAGGTTGTGGATGATCAATTGAGGTAATATGAGACATAAAAGACCTCTTGGCTTGCCTTGAAGAAACTTGATTGACTTTTTTTTTGTGCTTTGAAGGATCCATTGATTGTCCACCTTCCACCTGATCACATGCCCTGATGGTAAGAGGGATGCTATGCTTCATTTTTCTATGTTACATGCAATGCAATTCTAATGAGGTGAATATGATATGATAAATGATAATGCCATGCTATGATGATAAAAAGGGAGAGCAAATTTTGGGGTATTACATGGAGTAAATGCAAAACTGGCTGGATTGCAAGGAGCAATATTAGCCAAATGTTTGTCGAAACTGCATTAGTCGACATGACTAACCGAAGCCATAAAATAGCTCTGATCGGCTTCGATATTTTCCACAATACCATCCGTTTGCCAGATGGTAATCCTCTGATGCATTGATGATGTCACAACTCTTATGTCGTGAATCCATTCACGTCCTAACAACAAATTATAGTTAGCGTTAGTCTCCACAACCCATGTTCATGGTTGGTATGGTAATTGTTCCTACCGTCAAGTCAACTTGAATCACACCTAATGTGGTGCCAACTTTTCCTTCATAGTTGGATAACACCATATTGTGGGGCTTCGTGTCCGTGTCGAACTTCCCTATTTTTCTTAGCATGAAATGCGGCATCAGGTTTACCGCTACACCGCAATCTACCAGGATCTTATTGACTTGCACATCTTCGATTTTTCCTGTAATAAAGAGAGGCTTTAAATGACTTTTCATAGCCTCATTAGGTCTTTCGAAGAACGCATTTTATTCTTCTACACAACCGTTGTTCATAACATAGTAACAAACTGGCCTATGAGTGTCCATCTCTATGTTAATGTTATCCTCCAACTCTTCAACCTCAGTCACTTGGTTGAACTCCCTTGGTAACACAGATACCACATTAACCATGATATCCAAAGATGCTTCTGAGTTTGTATCAAAGTCGTCAGTAAGCATCTCGTCCTCAGCGATCGAACGATCACACTCCTTTTTAGCCTCTTCTTCTTGAATGGGAAACACCTTCCCCTCTACAGGCTTCTTTTCAATGGAATTCACCTCTTTTTTCTCATTCTTCTCAGCAGGCACATTGGTGTTTGATTCAGCTTTCTGGTTTACTTTAGCCTACCTTTCTGCCTTTCTTCTCCTTTTCTCTCTTCTCCATTGAGATCTAGTCATCGAGTTCTTGCCTTTGTAATTCTCAAAGATATAAGCTGACTTCTTGGAGGTCTGAAACTCCCTACGGTACCCAATCGATGATCCCCTATTGACCTCGAAGTTCTGCCACTTTTGATGGACTCTCTCTGTGTCTTCGACTGGCTTAGCCCACTTTCCTCTAGAAGCCTCTACAGTTGGCTTGAAAGTGGTGGGTTTGGCACCTGGGAATCCTGGCTTCGCTTGATCATGCCCCCTGTATGGTTTCTTTTTGTCGAAACCTTGGTGGCTACCAGAGTCTCTCCAGTTTCCTCTGACCTTTGCCAATCGAACTTCCTCCATATTTTGGGCCGCTTTCTTATCGAACACGGCACTGCACCTTGGACAGAGCATAACCTCCAACTTTATCTTCTAACACCTATGTATGAAATCACCGCACCTTGGACAGAGCATAACCTCAAACTTTTTCTTCTAACACCTATGTATGAAATCAATCAGGCTCTCCTCTTCCTTCGGGAAAGCCAATTTGTTATATTCCTCTTTTCGTTGTTCTTCGACAATCTCCATCGAAGTCTATTGTGAAACTTCGACCATGTTAACATCTATAGCGACATCCTCAATAATTTCCAAACTTTGAAACTTCATTGTAAGGCCATCAGTAGCCTTGTTCAAGTTATCTGTCCATATGAAACCATCAGCGGTTTCTTTTGTTACCATCGCCAAATTAGAATCCTCAGTGATTCCTGTAGTATCGAAACCATCAGTATATTCGTTGTTACAGTCTTCGATGATTCCTTTGGTGAGGCCATCAGTAACCTCACACATGCAATCCTCCATAACCTTCTCGTTAAGATCCTCACTGATCTTAACCATGACAACATCATTGATAAAGTCATCAGTGACTTCGATCATGTTGATGTTGTGAGCAAAGTCATTAGTAACTTCGATCATATTGACAACAACTGGTTCAGTGAAATGAGCATCCGCCACTTGCAAAGGGTCAGCATTAATTTTCATCTGAGCCTTCACTTTTTCTCCGAACCTTAGTCTTCCATCCTTGATGGGGTTTTGAACGAGGTCCCTGAAAAGAAAACATTGAGATGTTTTATGACCCAAAAAATTGTGATACTTACAAAAACCTCTCTTATTTCTTTGCTCTAAAGGAGACATTTTAGCACCAAGAGGCACTATTATTTGACCATCCTTAACTAACAAGTCAAATATTTCGTCACATTTGGTGACGTCGAATGTGTAAGTTTTCTTAGGAAATCTTTCGTTTTTTTCTAGTTCGATAGGGTTTTTTCCATTCGAAGGGGCAAGGACTTTACAGGCATAAGGAGGTCCCTGCTTTAGTTTAGCAAGGTCGACCTCATTTTCGTCGAAGTCTAAAGAGTCATTATATGTTTCTTCGTCGTCTTCACTAATTTCGACGTAGGTCACCCTCTCTTTTCTATTTTTGTTTGCCCTAACTTTTTCAGCTTTCAATCGCCCGACTTGTCGAACTCTGTCAGCCAATTGGGCCATATCTCTCAAGTACTGGGTATCCAATTTCTATCTAATTGAGTAATTGAGACCACCAACGGCCATTTCGACCAACTCATGTTCAGGCACTTGCGTAAAGCATCTTGCTTTAAGCAATCGAAACCTATTTAAGTAATCGTCTATTGGCTCAGTAAACTTTCATTTGATACTAGCCAATTCCTTCAGGCTAATCTTGGTTTGTCCCATATAAAATAGTTCATGGAATAAACATTCTAACTGGGTCCAATTATGGATTGAATTTGGTGGCAAGGTTGTAAACCATGTTAAAGAGTTTTTGGTGAGAGGGCTGTGAGAGCAAGAGTTGTCTCTATAAGTCAATCTATGTTTTGATGATAACTATAAGTATTTGTGAAAGAACCATTTTATGTTCTAACGTGTGTTGTGTGCAGATCATATTCATAGAAGTTATCAGATCCAACAAGCACCAGCCAGATGAGCGTAATTGATAATATGCAAAGTTACTATGTGTGACACAAGTCGCAAGAAGCAAGAATGCTTATGTATCTAATCGTGATCAGTCAGATCCAAGGATGCCGATATTGATGTTGCAATGCTCTTGTGGATGCTCTCTGAAAATGGTCGAGATTCTGAAGAATGCAAAGCTTCTCAAGAAAAGAATCGAAGTGCTGAAGATTCTCATGACTTGAAGTTTTGAAGGCGGAAGGCTCTGAAAACCAAGTGCAGAAAGACTCTGAAGACTTATGTGTTATGAAGATAATGGTTCCAGAAGACAAATGCTGAAGTTCTGAAGACTGATTCCTAATGGACTTCTTCAGATGACTGAAGACTTGACGTATCAGATATCCTATTAAGAAGACTCTACTCATGCTTCATCAATTTACCATCAGAAGCCTCTGAAGTTTGGAAGTCAAATGTTACCGTTGTGAACAACTGTACACAGTGCTCAAGAAGATATCCCGTCACTTCTCCCACAACAAAAAGGAGATGTGTCAGTACAACTAATTATTACACAACGTCTCTTTTCCAACAGCCAACAGTATTTCAAACGACTATATTTCTACTGGGCTATTTAAAGGAAAGAGTTCTCGCTTCTGAAGAAATCGATTCAATCCATGTATGGCGAATTGATCAAAGTCATTGTGTGAAGATAGCAACAACGATGAGTTCTCGTCGTAACACTTAGAATATCCAAAGCTATCACCATTTACACATGGCCATTGTTGTTGAAGCTCAAAGATCATCATTCAACACAACAACAATGAATTGGTACAGAAGTTGTTGATAAAGAAGACAATGTTGCAAATCAGTCAAGTCATCAACCACCTTCTCATCAGCGCTACATTGAAGATCTGAAGCAAGGAGTTGTTGCTCATAGCTTACTCACCCACGAAGATGAAGAAGAAGAAGATCTACAAGATGTCAACCACTGTCAAATCATTATACATCCTTGTAGTACCTTAGGATAGCAAGGAGCTATTGCTCATATCTTGCTTGAACACTTGTGGTGTTCCTTGTACTTAAACTTAGGAGTAATAATCTGCTTGTTAAGAAGCATATTTGTAATCTCCTGTAAAAATAATTCTTGGTGAATTAGGATTCCTTGAGTGGTCAGTGTGACCGGAGACTTGAGAAGACAATGGCGAGGTGTCATTGTGGGAAAAGCCTGAAATAGGGTCAGTAGCGTTATATTCATTGTAATGAATCCCTGAACGTCTAGTTGTGAAAGCCTAGCAGTAGATCTTGCGAGATTGGAACCTGCAGGTCAATGTTAGTTATATTCATTAAGTTGAATCCCTGAACAGTTCATTGAATGTTAGTCACAGTGCGGCTGTGCAAGTGGTTAGTCACCGGCTATTGCCCGTGCATCTGTAATCGAGATTGATTATAGTGGATTAAGACCTTGTGTTCAAGGCCAAATCACTTGAGGAGGGTGGACTGGATTAGCCTTTGTGGTGAACCAGGATATATCATGTGTTCTTTACTCTTATGCTTAATGTCTTCTTTATATTTCTATATTGAGAATCAGAACCTTACACAAGCAAGTCAGAATCTGGCAACTCTGATAAGCTTCCGCTCTGTAAGTTCTGAGTGTTACTCATAGTGTTCAGACTCTTGTAGGTTGTCATGCTTCATGCATTGTAAGTCTGAATGTAACTTCATTAGTCAGAGTCTCTCAACGAACTCTGACGTTATCCTATGTACTTTAACGACAAGATGTGAAAAGTTGTTAAAAGAGTAAATTCACAATTCAAACCCCCCTTTCTTGTATCTTTCTCGCACCTTTAATTGATATCAAAGCTCCGGTTCTGTTATTGATGAATATCAAACACTTAACAGTGTCAGAAAAAGATCGGGATTCAGTGCGTAGAAAAACTCTTGGTAAGATTAAAATCCGCTTACAATTTCTGTAACAGTTCAGAAGATGATTGTGTACAAAATTGTAATCAATCTGAGTACTTGAGCAAATCACTGATTCTGGAAGTTTCTGCCGTCGTCAAACAACTAAACCTTCCTCACTAAAGTTTTATTAAAGATTGAAGAATCAGCTGATAAGATAGATTCATCAGATAAGAAGTACTATCTGTTGAATGCTTATCTTGGAAGATACGTGTGGATGAACCACGTATTTGCTCAAAGTAGAATCATCCGAAAACAAGAAGTCTTGTTTGCTGAAGAATAATTCTTTATGAGTTTTTGAGATATTTTCAAGAAACGGAGTAGGTCCACCCTTGACTTTCTCGTTTAACGCTTATTCAGAACCTCTTCATGTAAAGAAGAAAGATTGTTGTTCTATGATCTTGAACTTTAGAATTAAGTCTGATGAAGTCAGAAATCTGAAGAGTTCAAACTCTTAGAAATGATTCAACATATGAATCTTGACGAATCAAGAAGTCAGAAGATTCATTGAAGAACTTAATATTGTTTTCTTGGAAGTTATGCAGGAAATTGAAAGAATATTCAGGAAGAAGAATGTCAAGGATTCATCAAATACTTGATCAAGAATGAACTCTTAAGCTTTGCTTGAATCAGCATAACTAAGTTCTGATAACTTGAAACTATCTCTCAGGTGAATTATATGTTAGTGATCAGATCACTATTTGATAAATTGTCCAGGACCTTTCAAGCACTGGAATCAGAAGATGTCAAGCCAGATACTTAAAATCCTCTACTTGAAGTCAAAAGGATCTAAGTGACTGATGTCATTCAGAATGGAGAAATCAGTTAACATTATCTTCAGAAGTAGATATGTTGGACCAACCTCAATCAAGTTAAATCAGGTTAAATCCAAGTTCAGAAGACATCTATTCTTCAAACATCAGAAAGAAGCAGAAGCTAAAGGATGATGATTAGAAGCTCAGAGTCAGACTGGACAGCACTCAGAATAGCCGTAAAAAGATTTCAGAATCTCTAAGGTATGTTTGTCTTCGTTCATCCTCATTATTAAAATTTAAAATAGTAGCAATAATTTGAACTTAGTTATATTAGAATTATTAAAACTATAATAATATTCTCACGCATTTATGATTAGACAATTTTCAAGAATTAAATAAGCAGTTATAATTACGTTGTATCAGCCACCTACTGCTATAGATATACGGCGATTAGAGTCTATCACACATCGTTTCAATGACCACCACAACTATTTATAGCTAGTCTCGGAAATGATGAACCCCGCGTGCTCCAGCTTGATAAATAGCTATTAAATCTCAAAGTCCTTCTCACACCATTATCCTCACTCTAGGAAGAACCATTATCTAACTAGAACCTCATCTCTCAAACAATTCAACATTGCTCAAAATGTCTTCCCACAATATCAGAGGAGAAACATCTGATCTAGAACTCCTGAAGGAATTCACGGTGAATTTAAACCTTCTACCTCAGCTCAACAAAACAAGCGTTTTCTCTGGAATTAGATTTCAGAACTGGGAGAATTATTTCTCCAAGCTTGTTGGACCTGTATTCCCTGAACTGGTGACTGAGTTTTGGGCAAATGCACGAGCACTAGAATATGATCTTGGCAAGAGTGCTATTCTGCCTGTAGTGGCTGGTTGTCCAGTCTTGATCAACCCTACCATCATTGCAAAATCCATTGATTATATTGAGAATGGTTTGACTGTGGAAGATAACATTAACAATGTTTGTCTTGACAAACATTTGCATGTGATCTTTGAGACTAAGGGTCATCCCACTCTACCTTGTACCCTCAATCCCATAGCCAAAGACTGGCACAAGCTAATGGTAACTAATCTAAGACCAAGAGAAAAAGGAGGAGGATGGCTTTTTGACAAAGAAAGATTATTTATTTTCTTCTTAGTTTTTAGAGTCAAAATAAACCTACCCCAATCCATGTATAATCATCTGAAGGAAGAAATTAATCTGTCTAGGGAAGACACAATCTACCAAGTTCCCTACTGCAGGGTTATCTCCCACATTCTTGACCTCCAGGGAGTAGTTGGTCATTGCAGAAGAAATGGAATGACTGAGAAGGTCCTTCCTGAGTTTTGTCAACCTATGACATTCTTAGCTTAAGATAGGAAGTTAGTCGGTCTTGATTCATAGGTTAATTGAAGCCCCTATCTTACTGCACTTATGAAAAACTTGATATCTGTATCTTTTTGATTAATTATTAAAGTATCTCTAAGTGTAGCTTACAAACATCTTTCGAATGAATAATTCTCATGATCACGATACACTGAATCAATAACTAAAACAAAATAATAAGTGCTCCTTAAAAAATTTACACGGAAAGGCTCTGGACTATCTAGAAACCACAAATCCCTCTTAAGTCATAATTAAGTGTCGATTATCATTGTCACTTATTAGAGTTGCGTCACGACTCTCGATTAAAGAAATTAATCATTAACCTTCATTCCCACGGTGCTTAATGCTTCTATGAAAATCAACCGTTGCGGTTTCAAATTCTCCACAGAATTTACTTTACTCATTCACCTATAAAAAGCATCAAACCCTAAGACAACAACACAACTCTTACTCACCTGAATATTCAGCCTAATCACCTTCAATTCTCCTCATCACTCTCTAAAAATTGCTTTCGTCTCATTAAATGCTTCAAGTCCCACAACCACACAAATGCCAGTTGACAGTCTCATAGTTTTGTCAGAAACTGTTGTAAACTTCAACAATATAAAGTCAAATGGATGTGATATTACTCCTTCAATGGAAACTCAAGGATGGAGTAATTACTTCAAGAGGTTGGAAGGACCAACTTACGGACATCTGGTTAAGGATTTCTAGATCCACGCCAACACATCCAATACCCTCATTGTCTCCTTCGTTTTTGGAAGGAAAATCTTCATATCTGAAAAAACTATTCAGATCTTCTGATGCATGACAACAGTGGTGTGAGAATCACTAAGAACCAACTAAACGAGGAAAAAGAGTCTAAGGTTCTGGCTAGCATTTTCAAAGAAAATGCTGTAGCTGATTCAGAGAACTCAATATTCTCTAATCTAAAATATTCTCTACAAGTATGGTTTAGAATCCTCCAAGGAAGTGTATTTCACCATCTTCCCTCAAACCAACTCAACGACACTCAAAAATACGTCCTATTTCTCCTTCTTAAAGGAATCAAGATGCATCTTCCTGCAATTCTATTCAAACTTCTGAAGGAAGCCATAAGAATCTCCAGAACAGGTTTTGTCACGGAGGACAGACATATTCCGTATGGAAGACTTATTTCTGACATCTTGGTGGAATCAGGGGTAGTTGACGATATTCTGGTTAATGAGGGAGAATCAAGAAAATTGCTTAAAAGCGCTGGAAAAATTTTCAGGTTTGAGAATCTTAAAAGAGAAAACTCCACTCTGGATAACACATCTTTTAGGAAATTAACATTGACACCAAGGGTTCCGATTGAAGGATTTCCAAGATTTGCCACTTACAATCAGACAGAAGTCGGGAACTATCTGTAACAATCTAAGGATGGAGACATCAGCGCATGGATTAACATGAAGAATATTGTTGATGTACTTCAAGAGCTCTCAGATTGGAAGAGAATAAGTAAGAAACAGAAGGATAGTGATGTTGGAGAACCCTCATCAAAAAGATCAAAAACGGTGAATGATGCATTAACATCCATTAAGGATAATGTCATCACAAAATCCAAAACCTAGTAGATGCTTCCAGTTCAAGCATAGACCCCATGGAAATAAGAACTATCTGGACTGAGTTCCATGAATGGATCTCAGAGGAAATTGTGAAGAGCAAGAGGCTGGAAATTACTCAAGCAGAAGGAAAACTGCTTGCCTCAAGAACTGATGGTTCTGAAAGCTCGTTCTCATCCTCATCATCATTAGGCTCCTCTTAGTCTAATCCTTAGGAACCCATCGTCATTAGGTCTATGTTTTGATTACCTTTAGGATTAAGCTTAAACTATGCTTATATTTTAAAATCATTTTGTGGTTCTGAGTTAAAATGTCATTGATAAATATGATCTATTGTGCCTATGATAACGCCGTATCTGATCTCTACAATGATATATCACTGTTCTTTATCATTTTGACCAAAATATGCGTAATGCTTAAATGATAACATCCCTTGAGTCTATTAATGATCACTATCATATTAATCTATATATGCCTAAATGCTCAGATGCTCTATCACTTTTTGATGATGTCAAAAAGGGGGAGAAAGAATATGATTTTGATTGATGAATATGAATATTGATATCGATTGAAAGGAAGAAAATGTTAAACAGAAAGAATGCAAACTCAAACAAGTAATCTCTCATATAAAATGCGTTACTACTAACGGTTGTTGTTTGATGTTATTCGAGGAACTCTAAACAAGTTCACTAGGCATTTTAAGACAGGTCCAGAAAGAAGAACTCTGTTAGTCATATGATAGAAGTTGTCAACTTTGTGAACATGTGTTCAGAATCAGATCTACCCAGTACTGTTCAGAAGTTGAGAACTGTCTGAAAGTCAAAGTTTATCTTGATCTATGTCTCACTTGGTTCAAAAGCTGTAAGCTGTCTAAGAATCAGAAGAAGAAAACTCTGAAAGCAGTCAAGACAAAGTCTATATCTCAAGATGCTTATTCAGAAGGGTTGTACAAATCAGAAGTCAAGAACTGTCTGAAGATCCGGATTGAAGATCCAAGAAGAAGTAGTTCTGATGTCTACCAAGAACTTAATTGAGAAGAAATGATTTGGTATCAGACTAAGTCAACAAATGGTAATCAGACTCAGTACACACAAAGATTGGTATCAGACTCAGTCTGCACTAATATCAATCAGAGCTAAGATGTATAATGCTTTCAATACCTTCATTGGTATCAATCTCAGCACTCTAAGGAAATACCCTTCAAGTGGTATAAGAAGAATACATTCACTTGGTATCAAACTCAATTTACTCTGGTATAAGACTCAGCACATCACTTGGTATTAAACTAAAATCTAATCAAGTGTACCAGATTCAGAATCAAGCGTTGATTGATCACAAAAATTAACCTTCAATTGGTATCTGATCAAAAATCAAGCTTTGAGTTGTGACAGTAACAAGGTTCTGAGATGAAGACCTGTGTTCAAAAGTCAAACTCTGAAAAGTCATGATCTTTATTGGTGATTAAAATTTAATATTCCTGAACTACGTTCTGAAAGATCCCAATATTTGATTTATGGAAATTAGGGGGAGACTACCCAGAAGATTCAAATGATAAATCCTATAATCTTCACAAAGTCTGAAACTCAGAGGGAGTTTCTTAAAAGACAGTGTCTGTCTCTGATGAATAGCGAGGCTATGTTATCAGATAAGAACTGATCTGTTTGTGCTTAAATGAATCTGCTGAAAAGTAGAAATGCTTCAGAAGACTCTGAAGATTACAAGCTTTGATACGACCACAAAGGAACTGAGTTCTGAAGATCTGAAGATGGAAGTTCTGATGAACTAGTCTAGATGCTGAAGACTCTTTGTTTTCTTAAAGACGAGATAGAGAAGTAGTCCTTTTCTATTCTTCGTTCTGGCAACACAAGTTGTTATTCTGTATATCTTTGGATCATATAAGATTCTAGATGATCACAGATAAAACTTTGAGGATAACACATTCAGGGGGAGCTGTTGTTCCAAACTCTGAATTTGTTTATTTTGGTGATTACCTTGTATAAAATGTTCAATCAAAATACTTGGTTTTGTCATCATAAAAAAGGGGGAGATTGTGAGAGCAAGAGTTGTCTCTACAAGTCAATCTATGTTTTTATGATAACAATAAGTATTTGTGAAAGAACCATTTTATGTTCTAGCGTGTGTTGTGTGCAGATCATATTCAAAGAAGTTATCAGATCCAACAAGCACCAGCCAGATGAGCATAATTGATAATATGTGAAGTTACTATGTGTGACACAAGTCGCAAGAAGCAAGAATGCTTATGTATCTGATCGTGATCAGTCAGATCCAAGGATATCGATATTGCTGTTGCAATGCTCTTGTGGATGCTCTCTGAAAATGGTCGAGATTCTGAAGATTGCGAAGCTTCTCAAGAAAAGAACCGAAGTGATGAAGATTCTCATGACTTGAAGTTCTGAAGGCGGAAGGCTCTGAAGACCAAGTGCAGAAAGACTCTGAAGACTTATGTGTTCTGAAGATTACGGTTCCAGAAGACAAGTACTGAAGTTCTGAAGACTGGTTCCTAATGGACTTCTTCAGATGACTGAAGACTTGACGTATCGATATCCTGTTAAGAAGACTCTACTCGTGCTTCATAAATTTACCATCAGAAGCCTCTGAAGTTTGGAAGTCAAATGTTACCGTTGTGAACAACTGTACACACTGCTCAAGAAGATATCCCGTCACTTCTCCCACAGCAAAAAGGAGATGTGTCAGTACATCTAATTATTACACAACGTCTCTTTTCTGACATCCAATAGTATTTCAAACAGCTATATTTCTACTAGGCTATTTAAAGGAAAGAGCTCTCGCTTCTGAAGAAATCGATTTAGTCCATGTATGGCGAATTGATCAAAGTCATTGTGTGAAGATAGCAACAACGATGAGTTCTCGTTGTAACACTTAGATTATCCAAAGTTATCACCATTTACACATGGCCATTGTTGTTGAAGCTCAAAGATCATCATTCAACACAACAATAATGAATTGGTACAAAAGATGTTGATGAAGAAGACAACATTGCAAATCAGTCAAGTCATCAACCACCTTCTCGTTAGCGCTACATTAAAGATCTTAAGCAAGGAGTTGTTGCTCATAGCTTGCTCACCAACGAAGACGAATAAGAAGATCTACATGATGTCAACCAGTGTCAAATCATTATACATCCTTGTAGTGTCTTAGGATAGCAATGAGCTATTGCTCATATCTTGCTTAAACACTTGTGTGTTCCTTGTACTTAAACTTAGGAGTAATCTGCTTGTTAAGAAGCATCTTTGTAATCTCCTGTAAAACTAATTCTTGGTGAATTAGGATTCCTTGAGTGGTCAGTGTGACCGGAGAATTGAGAAGACAATGGCGAGATTACATTGTGGGAAAAGCCTGAAATAGGGTCAGTAGCGTTATATTCATTGCGATGAATCCCTGAACGTCTAGCTATGAAAGCCTAGCAAAAGATCTTGCGAGATTGGAACCTGCAGGTCAATGTTCGTTATATTCATTAAGTTGAGTCCATGAACGGTTCATTGTATGTTAGTCACAGTGCGGTTGTGCAAGTGGTTAGTCACCGGCTGTTACTCGTGCATCTGTAATCGAGATTCATTATATTGGATTAAGACCTTGTGTTCAAGGCGAAATCACCTGAGGAGGGTGGACTGGATTAGCCTTTGTGGTGAACCAGGATATATCATGTGTTCTTTACTCTTATGCTTAATGTCTTGTTTATATTTCTATATTGAGTATCAGAACCTTACACAAGCAAGTCAGAACCTTGCAACTCTGATAAGCTTCCGCTCTGCAAGTTCTGAGTGTTACTCATAGTGTTCAGACTCTTGTAGGTTGTCATGCTTCATGCATTGCAAGTCTGAATGTAACTTCGTAAGTCAGAGTCTCTCAACGAACTCTGATGTTATCCTAAGTACTTTAACGACAAGATGTGAAAAGTTGTTAAAAGAGTACACAATTCAAACCCCCCTTTCTTGTGTCTTTCTCGCACCTTCAATTGGTATCAGAGCTCCGGTTCTATTATTGATGAATATTAAACACTTAACAGTGTCAGAAAAAGATCCGGATGCGGTGCGTAGAAAAACTCTGGGTAAGATTAAAATCCACTTACAATTTCTGTAATAGTTCAGAAGATGATTGTGTAAAAAATTGTAATCAATCTGAGTACTTGAGAAAATCACTGATTCTGGAAGTTTCTGCCATCGTCAAATAACTAAACCTTCCTCACTAAAGTTTTATTGAAGATTGAAGAATCAGCTGATAAGATAAATTCATCAGATAAGAAGTAGTATCTGTTGAATGCTTATCTTGGAAGATACGTGTGGATGAACCACATATTTGCTCAAACTTGAATCATCAGAAAACAAGAAGTCTTGTTTGCTGAAGAATAATTCTTTATGAGTTTTTAAGATGTTTTCAAGAAACGGATTAGGTCCACCCTTGACTTTCTCGTTTAAAGCTCATTCAGAACCACTTCATGTAAAGAAGAAAGATTGTTGTTCTATGATCTTGAACTTTAGAATTAAGTCTGATGAAGTCAGAAATCTGAAGAGGTCAAACTCTTAGAAATGATTCAACATATTAATCTTGACGAATCAAGAAGTTAGAAGACTCATTGAAGAACTGAATATTATTTTCTTAGAAGTTATGCAGGAAACTGAAAGAATATTCAGGAAGAAGAATGTCAAGGATTCATCAAATACTTGATCAAGAATGAACTCTTAAGCTTTGCTTGAATCAGCATAACTAAGTTTTGATAACTTGAAACTATCTCTCAGGTGAATCATATGTTAGTGATCAGATCACTATTTGATAAGTTGTTCAGGACCTTTCAAGCACTGGAATCAGAAGATGTCAAGCCAGATACTTAAAATCCTCTACTTGAAGTCAAAAGGATCTAAGTGACTGATGTCATTCAGAATGGAGAAATCAGTTAACATTATCTTCAGAAGTAGATATGTTGGACCAACCTTAGTCAAGTTAAATCAGCTTAAATCCAAGTTCAGAGGACATCTATTCTTCAAACATCAGAAAGAAGCAGAAGTTAAAAGATGATGATCAGAAGCTCAGAGTCAGACTGGAAAGAACTCAGAATAGCCGTAAAAAGATTTCAGAATCTCTAAGGTATGTTTGTCTTTGTTCATCCTCATTATTGAAATTTAAAATAGTAGCAATAATTTGAACTTAGTCATATTAGGATTATTGAAACTATAATAATATTCTCACGCATTTATGATTAGACAATTTTCAAGAATTAAATAAGCAGTTATAATTACATTGTGTCAGCCACCTACTACTATAGATATACGACGATTAGAGTCTATCACACGTCGTTTCACTAACTACCACAACTATTTATAGATAGTCTCGGAAATGATGAACCCCGCATGCTCGAGCTTGATAAATAGCTATTAAATCTCAACGTCCTTCTCACACCATTATCCTCACTCTAGGAAGAACCATTATCTAACTAGAACCTCATCTCTCAAACAATTCAATATTGCTCAAAATGTCTTCCCACAACATCAGAGGAGAAACATACGATCTAGAACTCCTGAAGGAATTCACGGTGAATTTTAACCTTCTGCCTCAGCTCAACAAAACAAGCGTTTTCTATGGAATTAATTTTCAGAACTGGGAGAATTATTTCTCCAAGCTTGTTGGACCTGTATTCCCTGAACTGGTGACTGAGTTTTGGGAAAATGCACAAGCACTAGAATATGATCTTGGCAAGAGTTCTATTCTGTCTGTAGTGGCTGGTTGTCCAGTCTTGATCAACCCTACCATCATTGCAAAAGCCATTGATTGTATTGAGGATGGTTTGAATGTGGAAGATAACATTAACAATGTTTGTCTTGACAAACATTTGCATGTGATCTTTGAGACTAAGGGTCATCCCACTCTACCTTGTACCCTCAATCCCGTAGCCAAAGACTGGTACAAGCTAATGGTAACTAATCTAAGACCAAGAGAAAGAGGAGGAGGATGGCTTTCTGACAAAGAAAGATTATTTATTTTCTTCTTAGTTTGTAGAGTCAAAATAAACCTACCCCAATCCATGTATAATCATCTGAAGGAAGAAATTAATTTGTCTAGGGAAGACACAATCTACCAAGTTCCCTACTGCAGGGTTATCTCCCACATTCTTGACCTCCAGGGAGTAGTTGGTCATTGCAGAAGAAATGGAATGACTGAGAAGGTCCTTCCTGAGTTTTTTCAACCTATGACATTCTTAGCTTAAGATAGGAAGTTAGTCGGTCTTGATTCATAGGTTAATTGAAGCCCCTATCTTACTACACTTATGAAAAAATTGATATCTGTATCTTTTTGATTTATTATTAAAGTATCTCTAAGTGTAGCTTATAAACATCTTTCGAATGAATAATTCTCATGATCACGATACACTGAATCAATAACTAAAACAAAATAATAAGTGCTCCTTAAAAAATTTACATGGAAAGGCTCTGGACTATCTAGAAACCACAAATCCCTCTTAAGTCATAATTAAGTGTCGATTATCATTGTCACTTATTAGAGTTGTGTCACGACTCTCGATTAAAGAAATTAATCATTAACCTTCATTCCCACGGTGCTTAATGCTTCTAGGAAAATCAACCGTTGCGGTTTCAAATTCTCCACAGAATTTACTTTACCCCTTCACCTATAAAAAGCATCAAACCCTAAGACAGCAACACAACTCTTACTCACCTGAATATTCAGCCTAATCACCTTCAATTCTCCCCATCACTCTCTAAAAATGTCTTTCGTCTCACTAAATGCTTCAAGTCCCACAACCACACAAATGCCAGTTGACAGTCTCATAGTTTTGTCAGAAACTGTTGTAAACTTCAACAATATATAGTCAAATGGATGTGATATTACTCCTTCAATGGAAACTCAAGGATGGAGTAATTACTTCAAGAGGTTGGAATGACCAACTTACGGACATCTGGTTAAGGATTTCTGGATCCACGGCAACACATCCAATACCCGCATTGTCTCCTTCATTTTTGGAAGGAAAATCTTCATATCTGAAAAGACTATTTCAGATGTTCTGATGCATGACAACAGTGGTGTGAGAATCACTAAGAACCAACTAAACGAGGAAAAAGAGGCTAAGGTTCTGGATAGCATTTTCCAAGAAAATGCTGTAGCTGATTCAGAGAACTCAATATTCTCTAATCTAAAATATTCTCTACAAGTATGCTTTAGAATCCTCCAAGGAAGTGTGTTTCACCATCTTCCCTCAAACCAACTCAACGACACTAAAAAATGTGTCCTATTTCTCCTTCTTAAAGGAATCATGATGCATCTTCCTGCAATTCTATTCAAACTTCTGAAGGAAGCCATATGAATCTCCAGAACAGGTTCTGTCACGGAGGACAGACATATTCCGTATGGAAGACTTATTTCTGACATCTTGGTGGAATCAGGGGTAGTTGACGATATTCTGATTAATGAGGGAGAATCAAGAAAATTGCTTGCTGGAAAAATTCTCAGGTTTGAGAATCCTAAAAGAGAAAACTCCACTCTGGATAACACATCTTTTAGGAAATTAACATTGACACCAAGGGTTCCGGTTGAAGGATTTCCAAAATTTGCCACTTACAATCAGACAGAAGTTGTGAACTATCTGAAACAATCTAAGGACGGAGACATCAGCGCATGGATTAACATGAAGAATATTGTTGATGTACTTCAAGAGCTCTCAGATTAGAAGAGAATAAGTAAGAAGCAGAAGGATACTGATGTTGGAGAACCCTCATCAAAAAGATCAAAAACGGTGAATGATGCATTAACATCCTTTAAGGATAATGTCATCACAAAAATCCAAAACCTAGTAGATGCTTCCTGTTCAAGCATAGACCCCATGGAAATAAGAACTATCTGGACTGAGTTCCATGAATGGATCTCAGAGGAAATTGTGAAGAGCAAGAGGCTGGCAATTACCGAAGCAGAAGGAAAACTGCATGCCTCAAGAACTGATGGTTTTGAAAGCTCGTTCTCATCCTCATCATCATTAGGCTCCTCTTAGTCTAATCCTTAGGAACCCATCGTCATTAGGTCTATGTTTTGATGACCTTTAGGATTAAGCTTAACCTATGCTTATATTTTAAAATCATTTTGTGGTTTTGAGTTAAAATGTCATTGATAAATATGATCTATTGTGCCTATGATAACGCCGTATCTGATCTCTACAATGATATATCACTGTTCTTTATCATTTTGACCTAAATATGCGTAATGCTTAAATGATAACATCCCTTGAGTCTATTAATGATCACTATCATATTAATCTACATATGCCTAAATGCTCAGATGCTTTATCACTTTTTGATGATGTCAAAAAGGGGGAGAAAGAATATGATTTTGATTGATGAATATGAATATTGATATTGATTGAAAGGAAGAAAATCTTAAACAGAAAGAATGCAAACTCAAACAAGTAATCTCTCATATAAAATGCGTTACTACTAACGGTTGTTGTTTGATGTTATCCGAGGAACTCAAAACAAGTTCACTAGGCATTTGAAGACAGGTCAAGAAAGAAGAACTCTGTTAGTCATATGATAGAAGTTGTACACTTCGTGAACATGTGTTCAAAATCAGATCTACCCAGTACTGTTCAGAAGTTGAGAACTGTCTGAAAGTCAAAGTTTATCTTGATCTCTGTCTCACTTGGTTCAGAAAATGTAAGCTGTCTAAGAATCAGAAGAAGAAAACTCTGAAAGTAGTCAAGACAAAGTCTATATCTCAAGATGCTTATTCAGAAGAATTGTACAAATCAGAAGTCAAGAACTGTATGAAGATCCGGATTAAAGATCCAAGAAGAAGTAGTTCTGATGTCTACCAAGAACTTAATTAAGAAGAAATGATTTGGTATCAGACTAAGTCAACAAATGGTAATCAGACTCAGTACACACAAAGATTGGTATAAGACTCAGTCTACAGTAATATCAATCAGAGCTAAGCTGTATAATGCTTTCAATACCTTCATTGGCATCAATTTCAGCACTCTAAGGAAATACCCTTCAAGTGGTATAAGAAGAATTCATTCACTTGGTATCAAACTCAATTTACTCTGGTATAAGACTCAACACATCACTTGGTATTAAACTAAAATCAAATCATGTGTACCAGATTCAGAATCAAGCGTTGATTGATCACAAAAATTAACCTTCAATTGGTGTCTGATCAAAAATCAAGCTTTGAGTTGTGACAGTAACAAGGTTCTGAGATGAAGACCTGTGTTTAAAAGTCAAACTCTAAAAAGTCATGATCTTTATTGGTGATTAAAATTTAATATTCCTGAACTACGTTCTGAAAGATCCCAATATCTGACTTTTGGAAATTAGGGGGAGACTACCCAGAAGATTCAAATGATAAATCCTATAATCTTCACAAAGTGTGAAACTTAGGGGGAGTTTCTTAAAAGACAATGACTGTCTCTGATGAATAGTGAGGCTATGTTATCAGATAAGAACTGATATGTTTGTGCTTAAATGAATCTGCTGAAAAGTAGAAATGCTTCAGAAGACTCTGAAGATTACAAGCTCTGATACGACCACAAAGAAACTGAGTTCTGAAGATCTGAAGATGGAAGTTCTAATGAACTAGTCCAGATGCTGAAGACTCTTTGTTTTCTTAAAGACGAGATAGAGAAGTAGTCCTTTTCTATTCTTCGTTCTGGCAACTCAAGTTGTTATTCTGTATATCTTTGGATCATATAAGATTCTAGATGATCACAGATAAAACTTTGAGGATAACACATTCAGGGGGAGCTGTTGTTCTAGACTCTGAAATTGTTTGTTTTGGTGATTACCTTGTATAAAATGTTCAATCAAAATACATGGTTTTGTCATCATCAAAAAGGGGGAGATTATGAGAGCAAGAGTTGTCTCTACAAGTCAATCTATGTTTTGATGATAACAATAAGTATTTGTGAAAGAACCATTTTATGTTCTAACGTGTGTTATGTGCAGATCATATTCATAGAAGTTATCAGATCCAACAAGCACCAGCCAGATGAGCGTAATTGATAATATGCGAAGTTACTATGTGTGACACAAGTCGCAAGAAGCAAGAATGCTTCTGTATCTGATCGTGATCAGTCAGATCCAAGGATGTCGATATTGCTGTTGTAATGATCTTGTGGATGCTCTCTGAAAATGGTCGAGATTCTGAAGATTGCGAAGCTTCTCAAGAAAAGAACCGAAGTGCTGAAGATTCTCATGACTTGAAGTTCTGAAGGCGGAAGGCTGTGAAGACAAAGTGCAGAAAGACTCTGAAGACTTATGTGTTCTGAAGATTAAGGTTCCAGAAGATAAGTGCTGAAGTCCTGAAGACTGATTCCTAATGGACTTCTTCAGATGACTGAAGACTTGACGTATCAGATATCCTATCAAGAAGACTCTACTCATGCTTCATAAATTTACCATCAGAAGCCTCTGAAGTTTGGAAGTCAAATGTTACCGTTGTGAACAACTGTACACACTGCTCAAGAAGATATCCCGTCACTTCTCCCACAGCAAAAAGAAGATGTGTCAGTACAGCTAATTATTACACAACGTCTCTTTTCCGACATCCAACAGTATTTCAAACAGCTATATTTCTACTGGGCTATTTAAAGGAAAAAGCTCTCGCTTATGAAGAAATTGATTCAGTCCATGTATGGCGAATCGAATTGATCAAAGTCATTGTGTGAAGATAGCAATAACGATGAGTTCTCGTTGTAACACATAGAATATCCAAAGCTATCAGTATTTACACATGGCCATTGTTGTTGAAGCTCAAAGATCATCATTCAACACAACAACAATGAATTGGTACAGAAGCTGTTGATGAAGAAGACAACATTGCAAATTAGTCAAGTCATCAACCACCTTCTCGTCAGCGCTACATTGAAGATCTGAAGCAAGGAGTTGTTTCTCATAGCTTGCTCACCCACGAAGACGAAGAAGAAGAAGATCTACAAGATGTTAACCACTGTCAAATCATTATACATCCTTGTAGTTTCTTAGGATAGCAAGGAGCTGTTGCTCATATCTTGCTTGAACACTTGTGTGTTCCTTGTACTTGAACTTAGGAGTAATCTGCTTGTTAAGAAGCATCTTTGTAATCTCCTGTAAAACTAATTCTTGGTGAATTAGGATTCCTTGAGTGGTCAGTGTGACTGGATACTTGAGAAGACAATGGCGAGATGTCATTGTGGGAAAATCTTGAAATAGGGTCAGTAGCGTTATATTCATTGCAATGAATCCCTGAACGTCTAGCTGTGAAAGCCTAGCAGTAGATCTTGCGAGATTGGAACCTGCAGGTCAATGTTCGTTATATTCATTAAGTTGAGTCCATGAACGGTTCATTGTATGTTAGTCACAGTGCGGCTGTGCAAGTGGTTAGTCACCGGCTGTTGCCCGTGCATCTGTAATCGAGATTGATTATAGTGGATTAAGACCTTGTGTTCAAGGCGAAATCACCTGAGGAGGGTGGATTGGATTAGCCTTTGTGGTGAACCAGGATATATCATGTATTCTTTACTCTTATGCTTAATGTCTTGTTTATATTTCTATATTGAGTATCAGAACCTTACACAAGCAAGTCAGAACCTTGCAACTCTGATAAGCTTCCGCTCTGCAAGTTCTAAATGTTACTCATAGTGTTCAGACTCTTGTAGGTTGTCATGCTTCATGCATTGCAAGTCTGAATGTAACTTCGTTAGTCAGAGTCTCTCAACGAACTCTGATGTTATCCTAAGTACTTTAACAACAAGATGTGAAAATTTGTTAAAAGAGTAAATACACAATTCAAACCCCCCCCTTTCTTGTGTCTTTATCGCACCTTCAAGGGCTTGGGAAATATTGTACCCTAAGGTTTTCATTATTTGAAATCTCTCCAGCCTCTATCAAGTACCTAGCCACATGTTCTACAGTGGATTCAGTGGTATATCTAGAGAATTTAGTGAATTTAGGAACTTTCCATCTAGGGGGTAGGTCAGTCTGTAAAATATAATCTGACAATTGCGAAGTATAATTTGGTCTTTGAAGACCAAAGTTTAACCCATTTCGCGCCATTACTCTTTCGACCAAGGCTGCTAGGTTATTATCTGCGGCCATATCATCACGTTGAATCTGCTGCACAATGTTATCATCATTTTGATTCCTATTTACCATTACTACCCTAGGTCTCTCCTCAATTGGGATTTGAAGTTGGGCTCTAGGGGGTTCGACCCTAGGCTGTTTGACTGCTACTTCTGGATTGACTAGATTTGCATGGGGCGGGTTCCCTAGGTTTTGCTGGACTTGATTAATGGTAGGATATTCTTTGAGGACTCCTCCCTGATTTTCCAATATGCATTCTCTCTGGGGATGTCGAGGAGGTTGTGGTACTCCAAAGAAATCTGCAAGGCGTGTCATCTGCACTGCCATTTGTTGATTGGACTGAGTAGTACTTTGGATTAGGGGGTTAAAAATTGTCCCTATTGTTTGGGCAAACATTTGGACCATTTCATGATTACTCTCATCCATCTGTTGCCTAATAACCGCTGTAGAATTATTAGTCAAGTTTGGTAATTGGGTGGAATAGCATATCCCTAAAGGTTGGCTACTTCGACCCATGTTTATCCCAGATCCGGACCCTTGTAATGGCGAAGTAACATTCACTACCGGTTCTGAGAATGTTGAGATGACGTTATGCAAGTTCGCCATCATAGATGTTGGCATTCCATAGGGTTGCTCTCTACCACCTATGGGCATAGAAAAACTTGGAGGCATGAAGGGCCTACTCGAAGCAGTCCCTATTAGTGGTGGGGGGTTACTAGAGGACCCCTTTGCCCAATATAAGTTAGAATGGGCTCACTATGGGTGATCGACTTCGCGGGCATCGAACTTGCCGTGGATGGCATTGGTTCTGACACAGTCGCTGGAACCGTGGTTCCACCGGTTGAAGATACTTGGGGAGGTTCTCCATTGTTACTTTGAGGAATCGAAACATTTGGTTGATTTGAATTCGCCATTCTCCTCGTATATCTTCTCCTTAGTCTATCTCCGTTAGTGGTGGCTACTTTGCCACTTCTCAATAACATACAACGAAGTTTTCAAAGAGAACAATGACCAGAACGTAATTTTTGTAAAGAAAATTAGTTAGCACTGTCTCACTGGGCGTGCCAATTTGTTTACTGTGAAAATTAGTAAACAACCGCTGGTCTTCCAAATCAATATGGTATTGGGTTACTTGCAGGATCGATCATACTAAATCCTAGGACATGTGCTAACTATTGAAATAAAATTTGGAAAAATGACGAATACTTCGACAACATTTATAATTTAAAGGTGAGAATTTAAAGAAAGTAAATTATAGAATTTAATCAAAAAGCAAGTAAATGTGTTTAAAAATAACTTGGGCAATAAAGAAGATAAACTTGAATTAAAATGGAAAAGTATGTTGTTTACATCAAACATACATTTTCTCAACACACTTTTTTCTCTGCACACGGGTACTTTGAGTAAATTAGAAATTTTGTACAACTTTGAATAAACACAATCCTATCACTAAGACTGCCTATTTATAATAAATCTAAATAACTGCTTTTAACGGCTTTTCTCTAAGAATAATACAAGTGGCGCTCGGCATGTATTCGTTTCTTCAGCATACTCCACGTGTCTCTATTTAAAAACTGGATAAGGACAATATTCCATCCTCGATTCAAATTCAAAATCCAAGTCGAAAACACCATCCGTAACACTCCGTCGAAACAACAATTCCATACTTAGAAAATTTCCTAAGTCCACCTGGTCATTCTTTCTTTCGCAATGAATGGCTTCGACTGAGCGTTTATCATTATCCTTGCTTAGTCGAAATGAATCATAACTTGGCAAAAGATTTCCTTTTCTTTATTTATTACATGAATCAAGTCAGACGTCGAAATTTAGAGCCAACACATGCCAACTTATTGAGTCAACGAATTTTAAAACTGCAAATCAATAATCGAATCAAAACTATGTAGATATTCGTGAATTGAGTCATATATATATATATATATATATATATATATATATATATATATATATATATATATATATATATATAAACGAATAAGATAATAAATAAGTTAATTTCATTTGAGTGATTGGATTTGCGGATTGAACCACATCATAAACACTCACTCTATATTTGAATATGCTAGGTTTTATTAAATTATTTAAATAAAATTTGAATATGCCATGTTTGATCAAGCTGTTGAAATAAAATTATTGACAAACGGTGCGTAAATCCTAGTTTACAAATTCCATGAGTTGAAACAAAGATCCACGCGGTTTGTGTTTTGTCTCAGTGTTTAGGTTTAATTAGTCACGAATTCCTTTAATTTAATTTAAAATTTTATTTTAGTTTCTTATTTAATAAATGTTATATTTAAATATTTTAAAAATCCTTCGACCTGTCAAAATGATTCTTTCCGTTAAATTCTGACAAAAAATGTTAGGTTTAGATTAGGTGGCATGCCATGTGTCATATTGGAATGTACTATCTTATTTGATTTATACACTCAAATACTAAATTACTTTTTTTATCCTATATTAAATATTTGTATATCTCAAAATTCGTTATGCATTGCTTCAACTAACAAGAACAACCTTAATATCAATCTTGTTGTGGTTGGGATTACTAGACTTAATTAAAATTTACTTTAATTGCAATTTATTAAATCGTTGTCAAATTCATTCAGGAAAAGTAATAAAATGCATAGTTTCTTTTTCTTTTTCTTTGTGAATTTTTTTTTCAATCAATATTTATTATACAAAAATTTAATACACAGTATATTTCTACCGTCTATAATAACTAATAATGCATATTATAAACTATTTCTATAACTATTCTAATAAAACTTAAATAAACAGGAAATAATATGACTAAATTGTTTTTTCAACGTCTCACTTACACAAATCTTTATGACTTATTTTTGTTGGAGATTTTTCTACAAAAATTCAAAGGAAAAATAAATGATAATATATTTTTTAGCTAATGAAAGACGTGGATATAATATAATAGAGATCAAACAAAAGAACAAACAATAAATATGAAAGGGAAAGATAAAAAAGATCCTCATCTTTAAACTCCAAATAGATAAGAAAATCCTTATTTTTACTTGTGAAAGTACGTAAAACTCTATAATTTTATCGTAAGAAGACAAAAAATACCTTGTTACTATTGATTTTTTCCCTTTTGTCACTATTACTAATTTCTTTATGAATTTAATTTGCTGATTAGAGTTTGACTTTCAAATACCATCATGCTATGAATCTTGAATTTATTGAGTTAGTCATAACATATTTTTTTTTTTGAAAAATCTCAAATTAAATTTCAAATAAAGCACAGGTTGTGCTTAAACAAACCAACAAATGTCCAATATAGAGAAATGAAAAAAAAACAAAAAAACAGTTCACATGCAATGTTTTCACCAGAAACATAATTACACCAGAAAAATCAAGATACATCACCATTTCATAGACAGGACCATTGCTAATTCCAGAATCTGACACAAAACCTCCAAACTGAACAACACAATAAACATGACGACAAATTGTCCCAGCTACGCCAGAAAAAAACCTACAACACCATGCCAGTCGTTGTGATATTGAGAAGGGTTTGGGATTTTCATATATGTGTACAAGTGGAGCTTGATATTTCACTCTGATCATAGGCACCAAGGTACACCAATGAGCCGTTGTTAAATTGCGGTGATGGGTCACTGCCATCTGATTTTGAATTTTGTCCTTACCACAATTTCTGACTTGTCATAATCGACACTACCTTCTCAACATTGCTTCACCTCAACTTCTATTATAGGAAAACATCTTACCACGTCAATATGATATCTTTAATTTAGTAGCAAACTTGTTGCACCAGGATCACAAATAACAACATAAGCCCGAACGGAGTTGTCAAGATCGAGATCTTACTTAAGATCGGGAGGGCATAGTAAAGTCGTAAAACATAAGACCGTAACTAAGATCGGAAGATCCTACCCAATTATTTTTGTGAGATTGAGAGGGGGTAATAAGATTGTAAAACATAAGATTGTAACAAAAATCGGAAGATATTACTAAAATGAAAAAATTAACCTAAATATTTGAAGGTTTTTACATGATATTTTGGTAGGCAAATGTATTTGTGGGAAATGGCCACCGCCAAACCGTAATTGTTGCGTCTCGACATCTTGTCAACCTTCTCAGCTTGTAATGGTGGTAACCGGAAAATGGCAAGTGTGGTCGAAAAACGACTCATCGTGGCCGGAACTGGCCAAGATCGCTCAAAATCAATGGTTTTACAATTTTTTCATATTTTAACTATAACACGCAATTCTACTTAGGATCGAGATCGTTGGGGGTGGGAGAGATCGCAAAATCGTAAAATTTTAATATCTAGATCGAGATCTTGATAACCAAGACTACTACGAACTCAACCAACCAACCTAAAAAGCATTCTTCATCACTTGGCTCCACACAACCAACCTAAGCATAACCATACAGATGGAATTATGATCAAAATCAATCTACCTCAACACATGTTACAAACAGACAGTGTGTGGAACGTGTATACAACCAAATACCCATGCTGCTCCACAAGTTTATTACCACCCTAACTTATAAAAAATAGGCCTCTTCAACACAATACAATCACCTAAAATCTGGGTCCTCATGAAAACAAAACCATTGAGATAACACCAAAACTATTCCAAAATGAATCAAAATATGACAAACTCCAAAAACTGAGTTGGGCTACGATTGCATACTCCCTTTTGCTTGTGGTAGAATTGTCGCAATTCTCTTAATTAATAGTCGCACATGCCGAGACATGCATGCCTGCGGATTCAAACACCGTTGAGATAAGATATAGCACATGTTTTTAATTCTAGTTCTCAACCACTTCCAAACAGATACCTTCACTTCTTAAAGCATTTTCTCCAGGCATAATTCAACATTGCAAAAAATTATTCCATTTATTGTTTTCCAAATGTTCCAAATATAAGCAAACCATACCACCGACACGTAATGAGAATACTTCATTCCACTGCTAATCAGTCCCTTCAACTGATCAAAATGCATTAAACCTGTTAAAATTAATATGTTGTAACCACCAATATCTTTAGTAAGCATTATAATTAATGTGTTGTAACCACCATGTTATAATTATTGTCTTTACTTAGATTTATGATAGAGTTGTATCATTAAGATTGAGAGGACCAAAGAGTCCTCATCTTGATTAACAATTTATGGTATTCTCTATCAGTTTCCTTCAAGCCTATATAAAGGCTTTGTAATGCTAAGTTGTAAGCAAGCAAGAAAAAAGAGAAAAAATAATGTGTGGTGAATTCAATAAAATCGGAGTATTTTAAACCATAACTTCCACCAGTGGAAGTTCAGTGAAAAGAGTGACCGAAAAATATTTTCTTACTCTAAATTCTACAACAGTATATTTTATCACATACCACCTCTAGAATACCACCAACAATGTGGTATCAGAGCTGCAGATCCTTGCAGCTGCAGCAAAAACAACAATAATTTTGGCTTCCACAAGCAGCTCTTCCACAACTTATAGCAATGTTAAAGTTACTTTGTTTGAAGGAGAGAATAATGATTTTTGGGCTGTTAAAATAAAGACTCTATTCACATCTTTGGATGTCTTGGAGTTCTTCCAAAACGGGTATGAAGATCCAGCACCAGCAGAGGCGGGAGAATCAAAAGAAAAGGCTGAAGAATCAAGCCAACGACTTGAAGAATTGAAGAAGAAGAAGATCACAGATGCTGGAGTTCTCGGGATGATTCAAAGAGGAGTCTCTGTATCCATTTTTCCAAGGATTATGAGAGCAAAAACATCAAAGGAATCATGAAATATTCTACAACAAGAGTTTGAAGGAGACTCAAAGGTGAGAACTGTGAAACTTCAATCTCTTAAGAGAGACTATAAAAATGAAAGAATGAAAGAGAATGAGAGTTTGAATGAATACTTTAATAGACTCTCTGAATTGGTGAATCAAATGAAGTCACATGGATATACAATAGATGATCGCAAAATTATTGATAAAATTCTGATTAGTTTGACAGAAAAATTTGATCCTATGGTGATTGTTATAGAAGAGAATATGGACCTATCAACTATGTTTGTTCAAGGGTTGATGGGGTCTTTGAAATCCTATGAGCAAAGGTTGTTATGAAACTCTGAAAAATCAGTTGAGAGTGCCTTTCAATCTAAACTCAACATTCAGTCCAACAATGGTGAAAATAAGCCCCCAATCACTACAAGAAAAATGCATTTTAGCATCAATATTTTAGCGTCGGAGTCGTGGCCGACACTATTAGTGGCTATTTAGCGTCGCCGAAAGCGGACGCTAACATGTTTTTTTATTTGATATTTATTTTTTAATATGTCTTACATATTGGCGTCGGCCAAAACCGACGCTAATGAATTTCCAAACCAAAAATATTATTTATTTATTATTTTATAAAAATCCTAGCGTCGCATGGAGGCCGACGCTAAATATTGATGTGAAATAAATTTCATTTCCCACCACTTTTTTCGTTTCCCTCCCTATTTATTTATATTTTTTATTTATTTTTATTATTTTATAAAAACATTAGCGCCGCGTAATGGCCGACGCTATATTGGAGCGAATTATATTTCATTTCCCACCACTTTTTTCTTTTCCTCCCTATTTATTTATTTATTTATTTATTATTTTATAAAACATTAACGTCGCATAATGGCTGACGCTATATTGTTCACTAGCCAATAAATTTTAGTTTTTATTTGTTTATTTTTATTTTTGTTTGTTATTTTTTTTTCCTGTTTTAGAAAATTAAATAAATAACATAAATTTAAATATAAAAAATAAAAAATAAAATAAAATAAAAACTAAAAAATAAGATTAAGTAGAAATTTTTTTATGAATTTTAAAATGTGTTTTGACATTAGAATTTTTAAATTTATAAAATAAACCTAAACATAATTGAATTAAAATTTATAAAATAAAATAATAAAATAAATCTAAAATAATTTGTAAACTAAACCTAAAATAAAATTTATAAAATAAAATAAAAATCATATATTTATAAAGTAAAATAAAAGAATAAAATAAAACCAAAAGAATTTCATCTTTTCATCTTCGTCTCAAAATCGCTTCTCATCTCAAAGCTTCATTTCGTTTCATCTGAAAATCACTGCTCATCTGAAAATCGCTTTATTTCATCTTCGTCTCAAATCTTCTCATCTCAAAATTGCTTTAGCTTCATCTTCGGGTGTAAGTGTTTCTCATCTCATTGCGTTTATCATCTCATTTTCGTTCTAACTCATTTAGGGTTTTGGGCAGAAACGCTCTCAGTCTCACGAAGCTTCTTAATCTTCGTTTGATTTGGTGTAAGTTTCTTTGCATTTGATTTAGGGTTTTGGTGTAATCTCCATTTTGATTCGTTAATCACCATATTGTATCTTCTCATTTCTTTCATTTCACAAAATTTCAAGGGATCGCTTTAAGGGTTCGATTTGATCAGGAAATAGCTTTAAGGGTTCGATTGACATACTCTTCATCAAAGAATTTGATTTTAAGGTTAGAATATGCGTTTCTTCTTGTATATTCGGTTCGATTCTTCATTTCGGTTTGAATTTCAGGAACTTAAATGTGCTTAAATTGTTTTCATACAAGTTATTTTTATAAACTGTTAATTGCCATGAATATTTCTGATGATGAACCATACACATGTTTCAGAATTCAGTTGGGTGAATTAGAATAGAAAATAGTTGGTTTGGTTAGGATTATGTTATGTCAGTTAGTTGAAGTTAAGAGATTAGCTTGGTTAGGAGCTAGTTGAACTATTCTGTTAGTTAAGAAATTGTATAGGCTGTTAGTAGTTTAAAATGTTAGGAAGGTTAGTTTGAACTAAGTTAGAATTGTTAGGGACTATTAGTAATGTTGACTGTTGTGTTGAATAAATGGAAACATTACGGAGCTCTGAAAATTCATACTAGATTGTTCAATAATCAATAAACTGAATGAAAATATTAGAAATACATCTTCAAATTAAAATTGTATTTTAGTATAGGGTGACAATCATTTGACGTATTATACAATAATGTAAATGTTACATCCGGAGATGTATATTCGAAATCGTAAAAAACATTTTTGAATTTTCATATAGTATTTTTCGATCACAAAGATGGGATAAGAAATTCCTAACAGTAGTACTAAGGTTGCACTTGCACCCAACTTCCACCATTATGTGTGAGCCCAATGATGAGAATATGGACTCATTTTCCTTCTATTTTATATAGTTTTAATGAATGTGAGACTTCTTGTTTTTATAGACTCCCCCTCAAGTTTAATTCGCTTAATGCATATTAGGATGAGTGGTTGGATTGAAAAATCACCGTCATTTGCCTTGATTTTGTTAGCCTCTCATCCAATGTTTGAGATTATAGACAATGAGAGGATGATTAAAAAGTTTGAAGAAAACATTATAAAGACTTTTGAAATGATAGACTTAGGGCTTCCCAGAATTTTCTCCGCTTCTAGATAATCTAAGTTACTTTTTTTATCAAACAAGATATTCTAAGATGAAAATAGAATCTCAATCTCCTAAAAGAATATAAAGAGTCTGTCCTAATATTTAAGATGCATACATGTCAAACGGTTATTACTCCTTCAAGAATCAAGGGAACCCTCAACATCAGCACATAATTGAAAAAATGACAGTTACTATTTTCATTCTTTAAGCAACATTACATAACACAAACCACTGAATAAACAAAGGAAAGTAAGCTAGTAACAGCTTCAGCTTTGAATAAAGCTATATTCTACTTGAGTTCACAAATCACAATTAATAACAAGTTAGCTACATCATAAATAGGTGGAGTAAAGCAAAAAGCACCACAACTTTAACTTGTTAGCAAGTGTGAGAAAAATAATACATTAGGAGGGATTTCATTACACTGTTGGTTCTTTCAATTTCCATTTGCAGGGTCATAAGAAACCCACCAGATATTTCCAGGATAACAAGCTGACACTGATAATGCAACCGTGCCCCCTACTTATAGAATCAGTCATTCTCATTGAGCCACAAACCCTTCCTTAGTATTAGAATTAAGAGCCTTGACACAGAGTTTAGGCTTAGTACTAACAAGGTTACTAGGAAGAACAGAAACAGCAGCCACTAGGGACCCATTAGGTACTCCAGAGAGGGGTAGAACCTCAACAAGAAGCTCACGAGCATGTGAATTATTGTAGTCCAATAATTATATTTATCAGTATGATTACTTATCTTCTATTTATTTGTATGTGTATGTGTGTGCGTGTGCGCCTGGATATCTACTACCGGGATTCTGTTTTTTGGAACAAAAATGTTTTACTGTTTTATCCTTCTCTATTTTGTACCTAGCTTTTATGGTTTATGCACTTTACTATTTAGTTTCATGATGATGATGATGATGAGTGTGACTTGATTTATTCTTTGTCTTGTAGAACAGGAAGCTAATAAGCTTAGAACCTTTGTGGATCCTCCTACTTTTACGGATCTTCATTGGGTATGATTCAAAATATGTTATGTTCTTTTTTGTTTTGTTTTGTTTTTGCATGGAATATGTTAGTATGTTAGTGTTATTATGTGTAGTGGTGATTCTAGGTTTTAAATTGCGGTCGGAGTGTGGTTTCCTAAACATAGAAGTCATTTGAACAAATGAAGATTAGAAACTTATATTTGTTTTTTATGTAGAGAATGGATCGAAGTTGGATGTATGATAGAGTAAACTCCAATAGGTATGGTTTGAAAGATGAATTTATTAGTGGAGTTGAAGAGTTTGTCAATAAAGCGATGAATCGACCTCAGTTTTTAAATGAAGGAGGGATAAGGTGTCCTTGTTTAAATTGCGTCTGCATTCTCTTGAAAATGCCTAATGAGGTCAAACACCACTTGTACAAATATGGCTTTTTGTCCAACTATTATACATGGACTGATCATGGAGAAGAGAATCAGAATGTGGATCTTGATGGTCATTCTTGTAGTGGCAGGAATGCTGGTGAGGATAATCTAGGTGATGAAGAACAATTTGATGCAATGAATGAAATTGTCTCTGATGTTTTCAGGCCATTTGTTAATGTCTCAAATGTGAATGCTAATATGGAAAACGAAACAATTAGTGAGGGTGAGGTACCAAATGAAAAAGCTCAGCGATTTTATGATGAATTAATCTCTGCAAACCAACCCATTTATGAGGGAGCTTCTGAATCCAGACTATCTATTTCAGTTAAGTTGTTGGCTGCCATGTCTAGTTGGCATGTTCCTTAAAAGGCCATGGATTTTTTCTTTCAAATGCTCGTTGATGTTTGTCCAACTAAAGAATGCTTACCTGGAAACTATTACCAAGTGAAGAAGTTGGCGTCTAAGTTGGGATTGAAAGTTGAGAAAATTGATTGTTGTGTGAATGGATGCTTATTATATTTTAAAGAAGATAGCACCTTAACTCAGTGCAGAGCTTGTGGAGCTGCTAGGTATGTTCCTCAAAAGTGTGGAATGGGAAAATACAAAGATGTGGCCGTGAAGAGAATGTTCTATTTTCCAATCATTCCTAGGTTACAACGACTTTATGCTTCAAAGGAATTTGCAGCTCAGATGAGATGGCATCGTGAGAACACCAACAATCCAAATGTTTTGCGTCACCCATCTGATGGAAAAGCTTGGAAACACTTCGATGAAGTTTATCCCGATTATGCTAGTGATCCAAGAAATGTAAGATTGGGTTTATGTACTGATGGGTTTACCCCTTACATTCAAGCCTCTAGTTCTCCATATTCATGTTGGCCAATAATAGTCACACCATACAATCTCCCTCCCGAAATGTGCATGACCAAACCATGCATGTTTTTGACTTGTCTTGTACCTGGACCGTACAACCCGAAAGTTAAAATAGATGTCTACTTGCAACCTTTGATTGATGATTTGCAGCGCCTGTGGAAAGATGGCATTGTGACATATGATATCTCTATGCAACAGAATTTTGTTATGAGAGCGCATTTAATGTGGACAATCAATGTTTTCCAGCATATGGTATGTTGTCTGGATGGGGGACACAAGGTAAATTAGCATGCCCTTATTGCATGGACAATACAGATTCCTTCACCTTACGATTTGGTGGAAAAAGTTGTTGGTTTGATTGTCATCATAGGTTTTTACCAATGGATCATCCTTTCAGAAAAAGTAAAAAGAGATTTACAAAAAGCAAGATTGTGAAAAAAAAACCACCACCAATGTTTACCGGCCATGATGTTTGGGAAGTTATTCGTGATTTTCCAAAAGTCACAGACAGTGTCTGGGCAACCAAATTTCTAGGGTATGGGAAACAACATAATTGGAACAAAAGAAGTATATTTTGGGAACTTCCATATTGGAAGGACAACTTGTTAAGGCACAACCTTGATGTGATGCACATAGAGAAGAATGTATTTGATAATGTGTTTTACACTGTCATGAATGATCCTGCAAAAAACAAAGGACAATGAGAAGGCAAGATTGGATTTACCTCTTAACTATTTACGTGGGGATTTAGAGATGCGCCCTCTACCTAATGGAAAGATGGCTAAGCCAAAGGCAAAATTTTCATTGACACCCGAAGAGGCAAAGTTAGTCTGTAGATGGATTAAGGAACTAAAAATGTCGGATGGTTATTCCTCGAATCTTTCTAGGTGTGCTGATGCTACCAAGGGTAGGATGAAAGGGATGAAAAGCCATGACTATCATGTATTCATGGAGTGTTTGCTTCCAATTTCTTTTTGTTCCTTGCCTCTTGAGATATGGAAGCCGCTAACTGAGTTGAGTCATTTTTTTAAAGACTTGTGTTGTAATACATTGAAGTTGGAAGACCTTGTTAGGTTGGAACAAAACATTCCCATCATCATATGCAAGCTAGAAAGAATTTTTCCACCAGGTTTCTTTGACTCGATGGAACATCTCCCGATTCACCTACCTGCTGAAGCAATCCTTGGTGGTCCTGTACATTATCGTTGGATGTATCCATTTGAAAGATAATTGATGTTCAATTTTTGTAGATTAATTAAGTGAAATTTTTTTTAATCGTTTCATGTGTAGATTGATGGGAGACTACAAGCGTTCGGTGAAAAATAAAGCCAGGGTTGAAGGTTCAATATGCACTGCCTACTTGCACAGTGAAACTACTCATTTTTTCTTTTACTATTTCAAGACCTTTAGTTTGTTGCCAAATACAAGTTTAAGGAACGATCCTCGATCAGATAATGAGAATTCCCAACCAACACTTTCAGTTTTTAGTAAATGTGGCCGTCCTAGTGGAAAAGCTCGACTCTATTGGTTGATTGATAAGGAATGGAAGTCTGCTCACGTGCACGTCCTAATCAATTGTGACGAGGTTAAACCGTATCTCGAGTAAGTACATTTTTTCAAGACAACTGCGTCGTTCTCAACCAATTTTTATAAATAGACTCATCAATTTTATGATCGATGTCAGATTGTTCATGCAATATCATTCTATAAATGAGGAAGATGCTTCCGGTCTTATACACGAGCAGTTTCCTTCCTGGCTAAAGAACTATGTTAGTATATTTCTCACAATTTATATTATGTGGTTGACAATAAAGTATCTCTAAGGTTAGATATATATTTTTAGGTGAATGATGAGAGAAATGGAACGACTAGTCCATATCTGAAGGCCTTAGCTCTCGGCCCTAATCCGAAGGCAACATCATGGAACATATACTTTGTTAATGGGTACAAATTTCACACTCAAGAATGGAGTCGTGGTAAAAAGACTACTAATTGTGGGGTACATTTTAAAGGTGTTACAAATGGAGGAGAAAATGATTTTTATGGTATCATCCAACGTATCCTTCAATTAGAATACCATGGCTTTAGCAACAAGATTTCCCTATTTTATTGTGATTGGTTTGATCCTACAAATAATACTCGCACAAAAGTTAATATTGAGTACAACATTGTTGACATTAAGATGAATAAGCGATATCGTCAGTATGGCCCGTTCATTCTTGCACAAGAAGCAAAACAAGTGTATTATGTCCCATATCCAGAAATGAGTAGGAATATGCGTGGATGGTGTGCAGCAATCACCACAAAACCAAGGGGTTATGTCGAGATAGACAACACCGGGGATCCAATTCCTTATCAATCCGATGAAATGTTACCAGTTGTGCCTATTACAGAAGTTGAAGAAATACATGGTTTAGCTGATGGAGGGTTAATTGACGAGGTCGAGCTAATAACAATGGCAACTGACCCAATGACTCAAGATTGAGAGAACATTTTATCTTGTTTTTATTATAGACCTTTATGCACTTGTTTTTTCTCAAAGAACTAGTTGGTTATCGAAAGAATGAGCCTATTTCATATGTATTATAAATTCTCATAATTTTCTTTGGTATCAATGTTAACAATTCTGCCATCTATTTATGTAATTTCTGTGTACTGTAAGGTCTTCTTTGTGCCAATAACAATGCGTTTGTGATCTTCCTTTTTATCCATAGTTATCTTGTAGATTATAGTTTCTAATTCTGTCGCAGTTAGATTTTGAGGATTACACCATATATTGGCAAGTTCCGATTGAATTTAGGCTCTGTGGATGAGCTTTTCTGTAATGACCTTTCCTAGAATGAAAATTATTTCTTTGCTTTGTATTTCCTGTATTTCTCCTTCATCATACACACACAAAATTGGAACTGCTGGTATCTCTTTGTTGATTGGTTATTCTGTGTGATCTTTTTGGTTCTTGATTGCTTTTGTTATCTGTATGATGTTAGGACTGATAATTTTATGGATATTGTGATGTTTTTGATGGTATTCAAGTTCTGACATTGGGGAAATGAATTTGAATCTTTCATGTGACTATGAAAGCTAGCTTATTAAATTTTTTGTGACCAAGCTGGCTAGTAATTTATTCATGCATTCATTAGTATACTCCATTTTTCCTGCTGATAATTTCATCTGGGTTCCAAAACTGCAAGTTCGTGGTGCTTCGGGCACATGCAAGTTGTAACACCCCATTTCTACCCGACGAATATTAATAAAATCAGAGTTACGAAATTTCAACATACGAATAGGATGTTACATTCACAGCTTACAGCAACAACATTTAATCGCATTTTAACATAGATACATAACACTAAAATCTTGGGTGAAATGATAACAACATAATTTAGTCTTTGTAAACCAAAACAACTTCTATAATTAAGCAGCGGAGTCACAAAATTCAACTTAAATGACACAACAACTTTATCCAACTTAAAACATCTTCAAAATAATAATCTTTAAAGGAAACAACTTAAAATTCAGCAACAATATGAAAAGCAACAATAAAAGAAACAAGCTTTCATCCCCCCGAGTGTTACGTATCAGAGCGACGACACCGACTCGAACTAACGAAGGTAGACAACCTTCACTCTGGATTACCTGCAGGATGGCGTATAAACCATCACCATACACAGAAGGGGTGAGATATCGAACAATATAATCGAATATATGATAAATAACATATTAGATTAGACTATAACAATCACCACTTCACAACTTTATAACAACATGTATTACAACACAAACATCAACATAATATAACAACAAATTTTATCATCCCAACAAAATCATCAACACTATATAACATCTATTTCATCAACACCATAACTCAAGATGCAACATGAAATGCGACTCATTACGATGCACATGCATGTGGTACCATTGGAGCAGAACTCCCAACTTAACAACGGAGTAGAACTCCCAACTTAATAACGGAGCAAAACTCCCAACTTAATAATTGCCAATTGATAGAGGCATCAACAAGGCGTAAGCCTTCTTCGCAGGTTGCCAATACAGGCCAAGGCATAAGCCTTCAACTTAAATATTTTGCCAGTCCAGGTCAACTTGGTATGCTATGCATGCGACGCAACAACTACAACATCAATTATTCAACAACAACACAACAACAACAACACAACAACAACATCACAACTGCAACTTAACAACAATTCAACATTGGCCATAGGCCTACAACTTATTCTTGCCCATAATTTAGAGGCACTCCAACAAGACATAACATCACCTGCAACTCGCAAATTCTCAACCAAATGCACAACACAACTAGACAACCAAAATATACTACAATCCAACACAAAAGTCATTCGGCAGTTTTCGGTTGAAATAGATACTTAATCTTCTGCTATACACACTAACTGCTTTATCTCACTAATTCATCATTGCTACTGCTGTAATATTATCCTACTAGTTTATCACTACTACTGTCATATTATTAATACTATTACTTATATACTTACAGTGATTTTCACTCAATGAATTACTATTGTTAATTATACTGATTCTAGAATTAATTATGTTTCTGCAAAATATTTACTGAGTTCAATTATGCCAGACATACAGCAGACAGAAACCACAACGCAGAAACAGGAAAAATTGCACAGACCCGCGTGGCCATCGTCACATTTTTAAGACCTTGTGTGTGTGACGGTCGTAACAAAGGGTGACGGTCGTCTCAGTGGTGTGACGGTCGGCACATAGGCCAGACGGTCATCACACCGCTTGTTCAATCCTTCTCAATTCTGTTCGTCTCTATTTCCTTATTCTACCAAATTTCTCTTTCTGATTGATCACAAACCAACCTTTCCACCATCGCAATACACATAATTTTGGGCCATGATTATACTCTCATTAACCTACATCAATTATTTACGACTAATTTCAACAGCATCAACCAATTATCGATTTTCTGTATCAATTACGAAATCAACATACACAGACAATATAATCAACACACACAGACAACATACACAAGGCAATCTTACAAATCTAATCCCATATATCATTCATCATCAACCCAATTATAGAGTCAGAACCCCCACCCTTACCTTGGATTGAAGGTCGCTCTCTAAATTCTCGATAGGATTTCGCTTGCCTCTAGCCTGCAACTCCCACGTTCCTCTTTGTATTTCTAACTGCCGCTATTTCTTTTCATTCTCTCTTCTGATAATTAATAACCATTCTAAAATAATACTATAATCTTATTGGGCTTAAGTTCTTACACCTCTTTTTCTACTACTTCCAACCAATTAAATAGGCCCAATTAATATAGTCTAGTATTATTCTAATTTCTACCAATTAATTCAACTAAACAATTCCACAACAAACAACACAACTTAAATCGATATCACACAACTTCAACAATTCAAACAGAAAATATTCAAAACTATTTAATTAAATAAATAATTAAATAATCGGGCGTTACAACTCTCCCCCACTTAGAATATTTTCGTCCTCGAAAATTTACCTGATTCGAATAACTCGGGATAGGATTCCTTCATCTTGCTTTCCAGCTCCCAAGTCATGCTTTCTCCGGCAGCTCCTAACCAGACAACTTTCACCAACGCAATCTCCTTGCCTCTTAGAATCTTTATCTCACGATCCGCGATCCGTACAGGCATCGTTTCTATAGTAAGATTATCCCGTACTTGCACATCATCCATATGAATCACATGAGATGGATCTAGAACATACTTCCAGAGTTGTGACACATGAAATACATCGTGCAAATTCGAAAGATTAGGCGGTAAAGCCACTCTATAAGCAACATTTCCAACTCTGTCCGAAATTTGATACGGACCAATAAAACAAGGAGTGAGCTTCTTAGATTTCAGTGCACGCCCAACACCTGTCACAGGTGTAACTCTTAAAAACACATGGTCACCTGCTTGAAATTCTAAGTCTTTCCTTCGCTTGTCATGATAACTCTTCTGCCTACTTTGGCTAGACTTCATCTTTTCTCGGATCAACTTCACCTTCTCAGTAGTCTCTCGAACAATTTCAGGTCCAAGCACTACACTTTCTCCAGATTCATGCCAACATAAAGGAGTCCTGCATCTCCGACCATGCAATGCTTCAAAAGGTGCCATCCCAATACTGGAATGGTAACTGTTATTATAAGTGAACTCGATCAATGGAAGATAAGTATCCCACGAACCTCCCTGCTTAAGGACACAAGCTCTCAACAAATCCTCAAACGACTGAATAGTCCTCTCAGTTTGACCATCCGTCTGAGGGTGATACGCCGAACTCAACCTCAACTTAGAACCCAACGCCTCTTGCAAACTCTTCCAAAAATCAGAAGTAAACCTCGGATCCCTATCAGACACAATACACAGAGGAACACCATGCAGCTTTACAATTACGCTAGTATAAATCTCCGCCAACTTCGATACTGGAAAACTGATGTTAATAAGAATAAAATGAGCTGACTTCGTAAGCCTATCAACAATCACCCAAATCGAATCGTGTCCTCTTGAAGTACTAGGTAATCCCATCACAAAATCCATTGAAATGCTATCCCATTTCCATTCTGGAACTTCTAACGGTTGCATCAACTCTGCAGGCTTCTGATGTTCAACTTTCGACTTCTGACAAGTTAAACATGCATACACAAAATGAGCTACATCACGCTTCATTCCAGGCCACCAAAACAATTTCTTCAAGTCCTGATACATCTTTGTAGCTCCCGGATGAATACTCAAATTTCTCCTATGATTTTCCTCGAGAATTACTTTCTTCATCTCTGCCTCATCAGGAACACAAATTCGATTTCGGAATCTTAACACACCTTGCGCATCTAACTTGAAATCATCATTCTCAGATTGATCGATTCCAACCATCGAATCTACTAGTTTCACGTCTAACTTCTGAGCTTCCTTGATACTATCCAGAAAATCATTATTAATCTTCAGCATCCCCAACGTCACACTCTGCGGTGTCACTTCGCAAACTAAGCTTATATCTCTGAATTGCTCAATTAATTCCAATTCTTTAACCATCATCGCCGACATATACAAGGTTTTCCGACTTAGGGCGTCAGCCACAACATTAGCTTTACCTAGATGATAATTCAAACCGAAATCATAATCTTTTAATAATTCCAACCATCTTCGTTGTCTCATATTCAATTCCTTCTGATCAAATAAATACTTTAAACTCTTATGGTCACTAAATACTTCAAATCTAGAACCATAAAGATAATGCCTCTAAATCTTCAGCACAAAAACAACTGCAGCAAGTTCTAAATCATGCGTAGGATAGTTCTTTTCATGAGTTCTCAACTGTCTCGACGCATAAGCAACTACCTTATCATTCTGCATAAGTACACCTCCTAAACCTATCTTAGAAGCATCACAATATACCACAAAAGGTTCTCCTGGATTAGGTAATGTCAAAACCGGAGCTGATGTCAATCTCTTCTTCAATTCCGTGAAACTTTCTTCGCAATGAATGTCCCTCACAAAAGCTTTGCCTTTACAAGTCAACTTAGTCAACGGAAGTGCTAACCTGGAAAATCCTTCGATAAACCTTTGGTAATAACCGGCTAGTCCCAAAAAGCTTATAATCTCGGTAGCCGACTTTGGAGTTTCCCATTGCAACACAACATCTACTTTAGATGGATCCACAACAATGCCACTACCCGAAATGACATGACCAAGAAAACTAACCTCCTTTAACCAAAATTCACATTTGGACAGCTTTGCATATAACTTCTTCTCTTTCAAAACTTGCAATACTAGTCTTAAGTGTTCTGCATGCTCTTCTTCCAATTTAGAGTAAATTAATATATCATCAATGAACCCCACCACAAACTGATCCAAATAAGTATGAAAGATATGGTTCATGTACTCCATGAATACTCCCGGTGCATTAGTAACACCGAAAGGCATCACTGAATACTCATAATGTCCATAACGCGTTCTGAAAGCCGTCTTCTGAATATCTTCATCCTTCACTTTAATCTGATGATAGCCCGACCTCAAATCAATCTTGCTAAACACACGAGCACCTACCAATTGATCCATCAAGTCGTCTATTCTCGGAAGCAGATACTTGTTCTTAATCGTCACTTTATTTAATTGTCTGTAATCAACACAGAGCCTCATACTTCCATCTTTCTTCTTTACTAACAACACTGGAGCTCCCTACGGCGATACACTTGGCCTCACAAACTTCTTTTCAAGTAAATCCTCCAATTGCTTCTTTAATTCTGACAATTCAGATGCAGACATCCTGTATGGTGCCATAGACACAGGTCTGGTACCAGGTACAAGGTCAATTGTAAATTCTACTTCTCTTTCTGGCGGTACATCAGGAATTTCGTCAGGGAAGACTTCAGGAAATTCACACACCACCTGCAACTCCTTAATTACAGCTCGGCTCTTAATAGATAACGACGCCATCACTGAGAACATCTGAGCTCTTTCTTGCATCAACTGTTGTAACTCCCTAAAAGACAACAAGTCAGCTTCTTCTTCTTCAGGAGTAGAAAATCTCACTGACTTATTATAACAATTGATATGAACATAGTTATATTCTAACCAGTTCATTCCCAAGATTACATCCATCCCAGATAACGGCAAACACACCAAATCAACAGTAAAGTCTCTGTCGAAGATCGTCAAAGGACACTTTAAACACATAAGAGAAGTAGTCACCGATCCCTTAGCCGGAATCTCGACGACCATTTCTCCATTCATAGAAGACAACACAAGACCCAATCTTTCAACACATTCAGCAACAATAAAACAATGAGTAGCACCAGTATCAATCATAGTGATTAAAGGAGTACTATAAATGAAACATGTACCTCTGATGAGTCTGTCCTCCGTAGTTGTCTGAGTCCCAGCCAAGGCGAACACTTTCCCACCAGTTTGCGCCTTCTTTGGTTTCTGACACTGACTACCAATGTGTCATTCTTCTCCACAGTTGAAACAAATCGTCTCTCTATGCTTGCACTCAGATATGGCATGCCTAATCTTACCACAACGGAAACACCTCTTCACCTCAGCAGTACACACATTACTCTTATGACCAGGTTTCCCACATTTGAAATAAGTTATGCCAGCAGGAGCATCTCCCCCACTAGTCCTCTTGCCATCAGCCACTTTCTGTTTACCTTTTCTAGCTGGAGCATCATAAGGCTTGCCACGATTCTGTTGGTGCTTGCTCTTCCTCTCATTAATGATCTTATAATGAGCATGGTTATCCTCTTCAAAAATTCTACAACTATCAATCAAATCAGCAAAAACACGAATCTTCTGATATCCAACTGCCTTCTTGATCTCTGGGCACAACCTACTCTCAAACTTGATGCATTTTGAAAACTCAGCATTATCATCGTTATAGTGCGGATAAAACTTAGCCAATTTAACAAACTTTGCAGCATAATCAGTAACCGACATGTTTCCTTGCTTCAGCTCAAGAAAATCGATTTGCTTCTTACCACGAACATCCTCTGGATAATACTTCCTCAGGAACTCTCTTCAGAACACATCCCAAGTGATACCTTCACCTGTAGTTTCCAACCTCTGACGAGTCTCTAGCCACCAGTCATCAGCCTCGAATGCTAGCATATGAGTCCCATATCGAACCTTCTACGCTGGAGTGCATTCCATCACGCTGAAGATTCTCTCCATCTCTTTCAACGAATCCAACGCTCCATCAGGATCATACTTGCCCTTAAAGGTAGGCGGATTCTCCCTCTGAAAAGTTGCCAAACTGCGAGATCCAGCATTTTCGTCAGTGTTCGGCTGATTCTGCAAAGCCTGATCCATTGCTTGCATCGCAGCAGCAATTGCAGCATCTTTCCTTCCAGCCATCTCAACTTAATACTACAACATAAACAAAGGTTAGAACTAGTTAACAATACTCGATTGTCAACCAAACTACGACTCGAAAACTTGGCCAGACGAACTGACCTACTCTGATACCACTAATGTAACACCCCATTTCTACCCGACGAATATTAATAAAATCAGAGTTACAAAATTTCAACATACGAATAGGATGTTACATTCACAACTTACAGCAACAACATTTAATCGCATTTTAACATAGATACATAACACTAAAAGCTTGGGTGAAATGATAACAACATAATTTAGTCTTTGTAAACCAAAACAACTTCTATAATTAAGCAGCGGAGTCACAAAATTCAACTTAAATGACACAACAACTTTATCCAACTTAAAACATCTTCAAAATAATAATCTTTAAAGGAAACAACTTAAAATTCAGCAACAATACGAAAAGCAACAATAAAAGAAACAAGCGTTCATCCCCCCGAGTGTTACGTATCAGAGCGACGACACCGACTCGAACTAACGAAGGTAGACAACCTTCACTCCGGATTACCTGCAGGATGGCATATAAACCATCACCATACATAGAAGGGGTGAGATATCGAACAATATAATCGAATATATGATAAATAACATATTAGATTAGACTATAAACAATCACCACTTCACAACTTTATAACAACATGTATTACAACACAAACATCAACATAATATAACAACAAATTTTATCATCCCAACAAAATCATCAACACGATATAACATCTATTTCATCAACACCACAACTCAAGATGCAACATGAAATGCGACTCATTATGATGCACATGCATGTGGTACCATTGGAGCAGAACTCCCAACTTAACAACGGAGCAGAACTCCCAACTTAATAACGGAGCAAAACTCCCAACTTAATAGTTGCCAATTGATAGAGGCATCAACAAGGCGTAAGCCTTCTTCGCAGGTTGCCAATACAGGCCAAGGCATAGGCCTTCAACTTAAATATTTTGCCAGTCCAGGCCAACTTGGTATGCTATGCATGCGACGCAACAACTACAACATCAATTATTCAACAACAACACAACAACAACAACACAACTACAACTTAACAACAATTCAACATTGGCCATAGGCCTACAACTTATTCCTGCCCATAATTTAGAGGCACTCCAACAAGACACAACATCACCTGCAACTCGCAAATTCTCAACCAAAGGCACAACACAACTAGACAACCAAAATATACTACAATCCAACACAAAAGTCATTCGGCAGTTTTCGGTTGAAACAGATAATTAATCTTCTGCTATACACACTATCTGCTTTATCTCACTAATTCATCACAGCAACTGTTATAATATTTTCCTACTAGTTTATCACTGCTACTGTCATATTATTAATACTATTACTTATATACTTACAGTGATTCTCACTCAATGAATTACTATTGTTAATTATACTGATTCTCAAATTAATTATGTTTCTGCAAAATATTTACTGATTCAATTATGCCAGACATACAGCAGACAGAAACCACAACGCAGAAACAGGAAAAATCGCACAGACCCGCGTGGCCATCATCACATTTTCAAGACCTTGTGTGTGTGACGGTCGTAACAAGGGATGACGGTCGTCTCAGTGGTGTGACGGTCAGCACACAGGCCAGACGGTCGTCACACCGCTTGTTCAATCCTTCTCAATTCTGTTCGTCTCTGTTTCCTTATTCTACTAAATTTCTCTTTCTGATCGATCACAAACTAACCTTTCCACCATCGCAATACACATAATTTAGGGCCATGATTATACTCTCATTAACCTACATCAATTATTTACGACTAATTTCAACAGCATCAACCAATTATCAATTTTTGGTATCAATTACGAAATCAACATACACAGACAATATAATCAACACACACAGACAAAATACACAAGGCAATCCTACAAATCTAATCCCACATATCATTCATCATCAACCCAATTATAGAGTCAGAACCCCACCCTTACCTTGGATTGAAGGTCGCTCTCTAAATTCTCGATAGGATTTCGCTTGCCTCTAGCCTACAACTCCCACGTTCCTCTTTGTATTTCTAACTGCCACTATTTCTTTTCATTCTCTCTTCTGATAACTAATAACCATTCTAAAATAATACTATAATCTTATTGGGCTTAAGTTCTTACACCTCCTTTTCTACTACTTCCAACCAATTAAATAGGCCCAATTAATATAGTCTAGTATTATTCTAATTTCTACCACTTAATTCAACTAAACAATTCCACAACAAACAACACAACTTAAATCGATATCACACAACTTCAACAATTCAAACGGAAAATATTCAAAACTATTTAATTAAATAAATAATTAAATAATCGGGCATTACACAAGTTCCTGCTGATAATTTATTCATGCATATCATGTGTGTATTATTTTGCATTATATGTAGGTTAAATCCAGGTGATCTTGTTGCCGCAATGATTCGAAAAGTTATTGAAAAGAATTATCGAGGAACCTTCTTTAATTATGGTGAGCTTAAACGCAACGGAAGAGACGACGTGAGAAAGGAGTGGTTCAACGAGTTTAAAGTAAGACATGACATTTCTTTTTTAGTAGTTTGATGATGATGTATATTGTTGAGTTTTATTTGTTATTTGTATATTTTTTCAGAGGCTTGTATGTTGGGACCGTTGTGATGATGCAAGAATGGAAGAATTGTTTCATCAGAAATGTGCAAAACGACTGTCTGATATACAACGAAAGGCTAGAGAAAAGGGGCGCAAGCCGGGTTGGATGGGCATAGATACATGGACGTATCTTCTAGACAAGTGGAAGACAGATGAATTCAAAGTTGTATCCCAACAAAATAAGGTTAATCGAGCATCCAAGAAAGGTGGGGCAGTCCATACAACAGGTCGTAGAGCTCACCACGATGTTGCACTTGAATTGGTATATATATATACTTTGTAATTACAATGCGTTAATATAATTATATCTGATATACATTGTGACCATATATATTGCCTCTAATAATAGGCTAAAACACTCAATCGACCCACACATCCAGATGAGATTTTCATTGCCACCCATAAAAAGAAGAATGGGGAGTGGGTTGACGCTCGTGCAGCGGCAACACATGTAAGTTAATGTTTCCAATCTTAATCTAAATTTTTAAGTATTTAACATTGAAGTTATGCCCCTTGTCAAGAATTCAGGTGCTATGATCTTGATTTATAGAGTGAAAATAGTGAGGGTAAATCAGGGAGTTACTAGGAGTTAGTTAAAGAAATTAGTTTGAAATTAGTGTACATTGTATGACACCACAATTGGATATCAGAGGCTGTTTCAATGTGACTATTCTAACGTTTATTCCTATGAGCTGTGTTGAATCCATTATTTCCTTTTGAATTGGATCCACAACATGGTTGCTTACAGGAACAACACCATTCTGATTTGTTCCTACAGGTTCACCTAATATAATTCTTGGTTCACCTAATATAATTCTTGGATCCATAACATGGTTGCTTACAGGAACAACACCATACTGATTTGTTCCTATAGGAACAACAACATGGTTTATTCCTACAGGTTCACCTAATATAATTCTTGGTATCACACATACCATCAGGGTCTAGTGCTGGCGCACAGTTCGTTTTGGATATTTCTACTTTCTACATAATTCTTGGTATCACCTAATATAAACACTGATTTGTTTATATAATTGTAACATATGAAAACATTTTAAATGCATTGTACACATAATTATCTTTGTATGGAAGCATTTCATGACATTGTTTTGAATGTATTTGAATCCTGACTGCAATAATCTTTCACTAATTACATTGACTAGCAAATATGGATTCATCCATGGAAGTTTTTCAATCATACTGCTCCTTTGATGGAATCGAAGATGTATCATATGGATTAGATTAATTGTTATAGTCTTTTTGGTGAATCTAATCTTTGTTTTTTTGCCATTGTTTTATTTGTTAGTGTATGATGAGAAACATGAAATTAGTTTAGATAAGGAAACAAATATTTCATGGCACATTCTGGAGATGTTTGTGTGCATAGTTTCAAAATTCAACTTTGTTTTTGATATGCTATACTTTGCCATTTCTGCAAATAAATACATATACACTTACATGTATATCTTTAATAGATGAATATAATAGATAAAAATATTTACACATCAATGATAAGCAAGCTACTGCTGTTTACAACCTTATGTACCCCTTCTTCTCTAATGTTCTTCTTTTTCTTGTTTCGGTTACATGCTACTAATTGATTGGTTTGTGTTATCAATGTGTACAGGAAAAATTCTGCAGTAGTTTGACACAGGCTGGTGATGAAGTGGAAGGATCAACAAGAATACAAATTTGGAAAGAAGCTGCAGGGGGTAAAACACGGGGGCGGTGTTATGGAACTGGTCAATTGGCGCGTAACATAAGATATGGAGTGAACTTCTTGACACAGGTATCAATTACAAACACACATAGAGAAGCAGATAACCAGGCCATTGAGGCTGCCAGAGCCGAAGCTGCTGCTGCACGTGAAGAGGCTGCACGGGCTAATGCGCAGACAGATGAATTGGCAAAGAAATTAGAAGAATTGTCAAAGAAATTTGATATGTTGCATTCTCTTTAGGCGGGTCCTTCTAGCGCTCCCGCGAGTGGTCATCCTGATTACAACGATTCGGTACGTTCTATTTTCAAAAAGATACTAGAAGTGCATGCAACTTTCACTCAACAAATTTGACATTATCTTGGAATATGGTGGTCCAAATGGTTCTTTTAGAATATCTGGATTTTCATCAAATTCAGTTGGACTGCATAATCTTTATTTTTTTCGATTGATAGCTGCTTATGGTGACATTTACAAGGCTCTCATATGCTCTTTGTAGCTGATTTTGTTTATGAATAATTATTTGAAAAATCTCCTTTTGTTGTTTTTGTTTTGGCTCATATCCTTACAAATTGTAGCAAAACATTGTCTTAAATTGTATAGACAGAGAATCATGCATTTGACACAGTCATGCTATAGATTGGTGGATCACAATTTGACAACTCATGTTCCAACTTTGACATATTGTGTCCAAACTAGTACAAAGTAAGAATGTGGCCTGTCCGATCTTTTGATTTAGATAGGTGTGACAGTGTGTGAATGCATGAAAATTTAAATCTTGAAATTAGGAAAATCACAAACTTTCTGTTGTCTGACTTATTTGGTTTATTTTTTCCTTGTTAAGGTTTCTGTCACATGTATAGCTTTCTGCCCCTTTCTGTCCTATATTGAATCTCTATAACGAATTTGGTGGTGAATGTTACTTTAACAAAGAAATTTTGTTTAAAAATGGCAAAAAGGCACTTTTAGTCCTTTAAGTTATTTTATGTTACCACTTAGGTCCTTTATGTTTTTTTTGTAACGTTTAGGTCCTTTAACTTTAAAACCAATTGCGTGGTTAACCTTTTTTGGAAATTCCGTTAAAAAAAGTATATGTGGCTTAGACGGTGCTGAGTTGTAAGTTAAGTGAGATGACATGGCTGGTTAGTATTTTCACTGTTGTGCCATTTCATCTCCAACCCTAATTCTTCACAGTTATCTAATTCTCGTCTTCTCTTCTCCAAAACTAAATGTCGTCTTATCTTCTCCAACCCTAACTCTGATCTACAACATTGTCGTCTCCTCTTTTCCATCCAATCTGTTGTCGGTGAAATTTATGACCTTATCTGCAGAACGCATTGTATCAGGTTCGTACGCTTCTTCGCCATTGTTGTTTTGGTTTTTAAAATAGTTATGTGTGTAAGTAGATAGAAAATAGGTTACTTATGGTTTACGTGATTTAAACAGGAACAACATGGTTATGGATGAATTTTTTGTTGACTTTCATCATGGAGGGTATTTCGAAGGTGACAAATATATTGGGGGTGAAGTCTCAAACTGGAAATGTGATGGTGACAGGTGGAGTTACTTTGAAATATTGGGGGTTGTTAAAGAGATGAAGTATCGAGGAGTGCAAGAGATGTGGTATGACTTTGCTGGAACCCTGAAGGCGTTGGAAGATGATTTTGGGGCAATAGAAGCTTTGAATTGGTCAAAGACAATTGGGAAGGTTGATATCTTTATAGTCCACCCAGTTGAAGAACCCGATGAAATAGTAGCTTTACCCATATCCCAAAATGAGGCAGAATTTGTTAATGATGGTGGGGACCTTTTGGAGGAAGAGAATGTGGAGGGAACACATATGAGTGATGGTGGGGACCATGTGGAGGAAGAGAGAGTGGAGGGAGCACATGTGAATGATGGTGGGGACCACTGTGAAAAAGAAAATGTTGAGGCAGAAAATGTTGAGTCAGAACATGTAGAGGCAGAGCATGTTGAGGCTGGAGTTGAGGATGGAAGTGATGATAGTGAACTAGCAGATGTAGACTTTGTTGACTCTGATGATGAGATATTGAATGATGGTTTTTCTGAACTCTTGGTAGGAGAAGACTTACCTGCTGATATAACTAGTGTTGATATCCTAGGTGATGATACTATTGAAACAAAAAAGAGGAAGGGAGGCCGACCATCTAAGAAGAAGGCAAAGTTCAGTTCCAAAAGGCATAAGGGAAGACCTAAGAAAAAAGGTGTGGATGAAGGAGGTTCAGCCCAAAATAGAAACGATGAGGCAATAAGTGATGAAGATGTCATTGTGGATGTAGACATGACAAGAAATAAAGCCAAGAAGGTGCCAAGGGGTTTGTCTGACCCTGAATATTCAAGTGAAGAACTAGAGAGTGAGGATGAGGATAAAGTTAAATATCCTTCATTTATTAATCCTAAGAGATTTAATGACTATAAGTGGGTTTTGGGTAGCTTGTTTTCAACAAAAGAGGAGTTCAAGGAAGCCATTTCTAGTTATGCTGTACACAATGGGAGGGACTTAAGGTATCTTAAAAATGATAAAACTAGGGTCAGAGTTGGTTGCAAGGAAGGGTGTCCATGGGTGGCATTGTGTTCCAAATTGCCTAATGCAGATACATGGCAATTGAGAACTCATAATGACAAACACACGTGTAACAGAGAGCACAATGTTAGAATGTTTAGTTCTAAGTGGCTAGGGAAGAAATTGCAAACAACTGTTAGAATAAATCCCAAAGTGAAACTGACATCCATATGTGAGAAGGTCCATGAAAAATGGAACACTAGTATGAGTAGGATGAAAGCATATAGGGCAAGGAAGACAACTCTGGGTGTTGTTGAAGGGTCTTTTAAGGAGCAATTTTTCAGGTTGTATGACTATGCACATGAATTATTGAGGTCTAATCCAAACAACAACATCAAGTTAAATGTCCAAGCAACTGAACTACCACAAGCTGAATCTGAAGTTTCTGTTGAGAGACCACTATTACCAAGTTTTCATAGATTGTACATGTGCCTTGATGCATGCAAGAAGGCTTTTGGAGTTTGCAGGCCCATAATTGGAGTAGATGGTTGTTTCTTAAAAGGTATTTATGGAGGCTAGCTTCTTGCAGCAGTGGGAAGAGATCCAAATGATCAGATGTTGCCCATTGCCATTGCTGTAGTTGAAGCAGAGACAAAGGATTCATGGGCATGGTTCTTTGATCTATTAGTTCGTGACTTGGGAGGGCAAGAAGTTTGCAAGCACATCACATTTGTTTCAGATCAGCAGAAGGTTAGTTCTTCCCTTTTTATATTTGTTTCAATTAAGTCCTACATGATTTAAATTTGTATCAAATTGATCCTTGAAGATTTAAATTTGTATCAAGTAACTCCTTTATAGCTTTGCTCTTAAGTTGTTAAGTGTTTGTATCAAGTTGGTACTTCATGTTTTTAAAGTGTACCAAAGTGGTCCTTGAAGATTTAAAATTTTAACAAGTTGGTACTTCATTGCTGCATGTCATTAAGGATTGTTTCCTGCAATAGATGAGCTATTACCAGGAGTTGATCAGAGATTTTGTGTCAGACACCTCTATAGCAACTTCAGAAAGAGATTTCCAGGTAAACAGTTGAAGGAGTTAATGTGGAAGGCAGCCAAGGCAACATATCCTCAAGCATGGGAACATGAAATGAGGGAAATGAGGAAGGTTAATGAGGAGGCATACAAACACTTGATTAAAATACCTCCTAGATATTGGAGCAAGTCCAGGTTCAAGTACAATGCAAGATGTGATGTGTTGGTCAACAACATGTCTGAAACTTTTAACAGTGTTATCATTGGAGCAAGAGATAAGCCAATTGTGTCAATGTTAGGGAAAAAACACCTTACCCGGACATACGGCCACCACCTTCTAGAAGAGCACCAGGGAGGCCTAAAAGAAGAAGAAATAAAGATGCTGATGAAAAGAGAAAGGATGCAGTGAATGTCTCAAGGAAGGGGCTGCCAAATAAGTGTTCCATATGCAGTCTTTCTGGGCATAACAAGGCCTCATGTCCAGGAAGACCAAGAGAGGCCCAGACTGCCAACACCAACCAATCCCAAACAACAGATCTAGTTCCAACTGTGCAGACACAAATAAGTCAACCAGTTCCAACTGTGCAGACACAAACAAGTCAACCAGTTCCAACTGTGCAGACACAAACAAGTCAACCAGTTCCAACTGTCCAGTCACAACCAACTCCAAGGGTTCAGAAAAAACAATCACAAACTACTCCATCAACATCAGTTATGTCACAGCCAACTCCAAGAATTCAAACAAGGTTGTCAGCATCAAGTTCAAGAATCCAAACAAGATAATCTATGACAGTGTCACAGCTACTAGCAGTGAGAAGGCAATCTGGCACAGCAGCATTTAAGCCACCAACAACTTTGAGGCCAAAATTGGCTATAAGGAGGAAGACCACCAACAAATAGCATTTCTGTTTTGGATTTATGACTGTTTTACATTTTGGATTATGTAATGACACTTCTGTTTTGAAATTGTTTTGGAATGTAATGACAATTATGTTTTGCACTTGTTTTGGGAAGTCATGACAATTGTGTTTTGTAATAGTTCTGGATTATGTAATTCTCAATGCAGGGATATGTTAATGTGCACATTTGCGTTTGCAATTGGTTTTTGTTTTGTTTTAAAATGTAATAAATTGGTCCTTCAAGATTTTAATTTGTAACAATCACATCCTTCATGTTTTTAAAATGTAACAATATAGTCCCATATGTTTTTAAAATGTTACAACTTAGTCCTATCTGTTTTTAAAATGTGACATACCCCTTCCCTGTTAACAATAATTGAACTTACTTGAAACCAAAACACACAGAGGCAACAATTTGACAGAATGCAACACAAAGAAGTTTCATTAAGTACTGTCAACAAAACATACATAGCAATCACTCAACATCCCTTTCTTTGTTACAAATTACATTCTTTGTTACAAATTACATCAACCAAAACAGAATAACACATAACACTAATAAAATAAGACCTAACAACACAATGACATATCCTGACATCTTCAACATCTTCACCATGATCTTCATAACCTCCTTAGTGTATCCCTCTTCATTATCAATGTTCTTTCTGAGCAACTTAATTTCAACATCCTTTTCTTCACATTTGGGACATTTTGAAATAAGTGGGGCATGTAACTCTGCATTGACTTCATCACTGACATTGTGTTCATACCATTCAAAGAAATTGCAACCCACATTATAAGCTTCACTCTACATAAACCAAAACGAAAATTAATACCATAAACTAAAACCATAATTTGCTAAATAGTTTGAGCTTCATATGTACCTCAAATAATCTACATCCCCAAAACTGCTTCCCAAAATTTCTTCCTTTTTTCTTAACAGTTCGTAGCACGGCTGACGATCCACACGAACACTTCTTCTCCATTCCAGTTTGAGGTACATGAGAAACGCAAGTATTGGTCTTCATATACCTATGATTTGTTGAACTACCACCTTGAGAGGCCATTGTTGCAGCGTATTATCAGTTTTAGGGTTCAAGCATGTTGATTTGGGGATTTATGTCTGAAATCAATCAATACTTTAAAACGCCAGCACATTTGCCCAGTCATCAAACCTAATAAGCCACCTCAGATCAACTTTTTCCACCTGTGCATTTTTTAAATGGAATTTCCAAAAAGTCTAACGTTGCAAACGGTTTTAAACTTAAAGGACCTAAATGTTACATAAAAAACATAAAGGACCTAAGTGGTAACATTAAATAACTTCAAGGATCCCTGCTGCCTTTTTGCCTTTAAAAATGGATGTCAATTTTACTTATAGTAAAAATATCATGTCTTTTTATGCATCGATGATTCAACAGCTCCAAGTAGTGCAGCAATGACAATACTTTTGTGTCGGTTGATTTTTTTTCATCTTATTTGTTTACTCGTTGTTATTTTTCGTTTTTCATCTTATTTGCTGCTATTGATGTGTGCTTAAGATTTGATCAAAATCAAGTGACTATTTATTTTGAATCTTTATGTCTCTGACTCGTGATTATTTATTTTGGATGTTGCAGGACGAGGAGGATTATGAGGATGATGACGAGGAAGTTGATGTTGGTTATCATGATTAGTACGTAGATTGTTTAGGAGATTATTAGTATTTTGGAACTCATTATATTTTGATGTTGGTGTATTTTGAAACTCATTAGTATTTTGATGTTGATGTATTGGGATTATGTATTTTGAAGTATTACCAATCATGTTTTGATTAACAATCAGGCTTTGATTAACAATCAGGTTTTGATTAATAATCAGGTTTTAATTAACATAGATAATCGTATTGATTAATAATCAAGTTTTGATTAACATAAATAATCGTATTGATTAAATTGATAATAAATATGTTTTGATAAAAACAGGTTACAATCAACCAAATCAATAAATTGCTGTCTAAATCTAGTAGTGTCGGCCACGTTACCGATGCTAACGTGAAATGATTTGCTGTCTGAATCTAGTAGTATCGACCACGACGCCGACGCTAACGCGAAATGATTTGCTGTCTAAATCTAGTAGTGTCGGCCACAACACTGACGCTAACGTGAAATGATTTGCTGTCTAAATCTAGTAGTGTCAGCCTCGACACCGATGCTAGATCAAAATAAATTACTGACTAAGCTTTGTAGTGGCGGTCAAAGGCCGACGCTATATAATGACATGGACATAGACCAACTCAATCAAAAAATAACACCTGGCATTACATAGCGTAAGCAAAGACCGACGCTAAACCAGTGTCTCATAGAGGCCGACGCTAAATGTAACTAACATCTAGCTTAGGAAACTCCGCCTCGACCCCGACGCTAAACCCTCGTAGCGTCGGTTTTTTGGGGTTTAGCTAGGGTTTATGGCCGACGCTAAAACAGGGTTTTCTTGTAGTGAATACAAAATAGAGATGAGTCTTCTAGAGGTGGCAGATTTGGAAGAGGCAGAGGCAGAGGAAGAAACTCACGAGGAAGAGGAAGAGGTCCGAATGGCGGAAGATGGCATGAAGGAGAATCAAATAAATGGTACAAAATTTGTAAGAGTAGCACTCATGAAGAGAAGGATTGCTGGAACAAGGGAAAAACACAATGTCACAATTGCAAGAGATTCGGGCACATTCAAAAGGATTGTCGTTTTGCCAATCAGCAACATGCTTCATTTGCAAAAGGAGAAAATAATGAATGTAATTTGTTCTTTGCTTATCAAAAAGAATTTCAAGAAGATAAAAATGCGTGGTATTTGGATAGCGGTTATATCAATCATATGACCGGAAAGAAAGAAGCTTTTATTAACACTGATTCTTCATTTTCCTCAAAATTTAAATTGGGTAATGGAGAACATGTTGAAGTAAAAGGAAAAGGAAGCATTGGAGTTACAACAAAGAAAGGAAGCAAAGTCATTCATGAAACTCTTTATGTGCCAGAGTTAGCTGAGAACTTGCTAAGCATTGGACATCTTTTGGAGCATGGCTATTATCTAAATTTTGAGAATCGAGAGTGCATAATTTTTTATTCAAAGACAAGAAGTGTTGCAGTTGTAAAAATGACTAGCAATAGAAGCTTTTCACTTTCTCTTAATTATGAGAACAATGTCAGCATGATGGCTAGAGAAGATAATGAATCTTGTTTGTGGCACAAGAGACTTGGGCACTTGAACTACAATAGTCTCAAGTTGCTTCATCAAAAAAAGATGGTGTATGGGCTGCCAATAATTGAAGAAAAATTTGGTGTGTGTGAAGGATGTATGTTTGGCAAACACCACCGCCAACTATTTCCAAAGGATGGAGCATGGAGAGCCAAACACGTGTTGGAACTTGTACAAACAGATGTGTGTAGCCCTATGGATACTTTGTCTCATGGTAAAAACATGTACTTTATCTTGTTTATTGATGATTTTACCCGCATGACATGGGTATATTTTATGAGACAAAAATCTGAAGTTTTTGTAATTTTTAAGAAGTTTAAAGCTTTTGTTGAGAAACAAAGTGGTAGGTTTATAAAAATGTTGAGAAGTGATAGGGGGAAGGAGTACACCTCAAATGAATTTCACAAATTTTGTGAAGATGAAGGTGTTGAAAGACAGCTCACAGTTGGCTATACACCTCAGCAAAATGGTGTATAGAAAGAAAGAACCAAACAATGATGGTGATGGTGAAGTCTATGCTACTTGAGAAAGGTTTGCCTAAAACCTTTTGGCCAGAGGCTGTTAATACTGCTATGTATTTGCTGAATAGATGTCCAATAAAGACTGTATGGAATAAGACTCCATTTGAAGCTTGGAGTGGAAGAACTCCTTCAGTTAACCACCATAAAGTTTTTGGGTGTGTTTGCGATGCTCAAATTCCTAAACAAAAAAGAACAAAGCTGGAAGAAACAAGTGAAAGATGTGTGTTTATTGGCTATAGTTCCATGTCAAAGGGCTATAGGCTTTACTACTTGAAGACAAAAAAGGTGATCATTAGTCGGGATGTTGTATTTGATGAGAAGGCTTCTTGGAATTGGGAAGAAGACAAAATGAAGGAGAAAACAGTCCCTACAATTTTATTACAACAAAATTCAGCAGCTGGAAATGAACAACCAATCCCATGTACACCAAGTTCTTCATCCTCTCCAAGTCCACCAATTTCAAGTTCATCATCTCCCATCTCAACTCCAATAAAATTGAAGGATTTGAGTGATATTTATGCAACGTGCAACTATTGTGTTATGGAACCAAAAATTTTTGATGAACCAATCAAAGAAGATGTTTGGAGGAATGCGATGCAAGGAGAAATAAATGCAATTGAGAAGAATAACACATAGCAGCTAGTTGAAAAGCCAAATGACAAAGAAGCTATTGGAGTAAAGTGGGTGTACAAATTGAAACATAATCTAGATGCTTCAATCCAAAGAGCCAAGGCTAGATTAGTAGTCAAAGGCTATACACAACAGTCTGGCATTGACTATAGTGAGACTTTTGCTCCAGTTGCACGTTTAGACACTGTGAGAACAATCATTGCGTTAGCAGCTAAAAAAGGTTGTAATTTGTACCAACTTGATGTGAATTCGGATTTCTTGAATAGAGAATTAAAGGAAGAGGTGTATGTTCAACAACCTCAAGGCTTTGTGACTAAAGGCCAAGAGGAAAATTTTTATAGGTTAAAGAAAGCTCTCTATGGGTTGAAACAAGCCCCAAGAGCGTGGTATAGTGAATTTGACAGCTACTTCATTCAATAAGGATTTCAAAGAAGTCAAAGTGAGCCTACCTTGTATGTGAAACATCAAGGTAAATATGACATTCTTCTTGTTGCCCTTTATGTTGATGATTTGGTGTATACGAGTAACAACAAGAAAATGGTTGAAATTTTTAAAATATAAATGATGAAAAAATATGAGATAAGTGATCTTGTCTTGCGGCATCATTTTCTTGGTATTGAGGTTTACCAAGATGAATATGGAGTTTTTATTTGTCAAAAGAGATACGGTGAAAGTATTTTGAAAAGGTTTGGAATGTATGGTTGCAAACCTGTTGATGTTCCTTTAGTGGTGAATGAAAAATTAAAGAAGGAAGATGGTGGAAGACTAGTAGATACAAGCATGTATAGAAGTTTGGTTGGAAGCTTGTTTTACCTTACAGCTTCAAGGCCTGATTTAATGTTTGCTGCTAGTTTACTCTCAAGATTCATGAGTAAACCAAGTCATTTACATCTTGGGGCAGAAAAAGAGTTCTAAGGTATGTCATGGGAACCATGGAGCATGGAATCAGATTTGAGAAGAATTCTAAACTTGAAGCTAAAGGCTATTGTGATAGTGATTGGGCCAGAAGTGTTGATGATATGAAGAGCACTTCAGGTTATGTATTTAACCTTGGTTAAGGTGTGATCTCTTGGTGCTCAAAGAAGCAAGATACTGTGGTGCAATCTTCAGCTGAAGCTGAGTATTTAGCAGCTGGTTTGGCTACACAACAATCACTTAGGTTGAGAAAAATATTAGAAGACATTGGAGAGAAGCAAGAGAAGAGTCCACAGCTTCATTGTGATAACAAATCAGCTATTGCCATGGCAAAGAATCCTGTTTTTCATAGTTGGACCAGACACATTAACATAAAGCATCACTTCATTCCAAGTGTGATTGAAGAAGGAGATGTGCAATTAGCTTTTTGCAGTTCACAAGAGCAGCTTGCAGACATTTTTACTAAAGCACTACCAAGAGGGAGATTTCAGCAACTTAGAGAAGCAATGGGAGTCAAAGAACAACAAATTTAGGGGGAGTGTTAAAATTAATGTGTTGTAACCAACAATATCTTTAGTAAGCATTATGAGAGAATTGGAATCACCATATTATAATTATTGTCTTTACTTAGATTTATGATAGAGTTGTATCATTAAGATTGAGAAAACCAAAGAGTCCTCATCTTGATTAATAACTTATTGTATTCTCTATCAGTTTCCTTCAAGCCTATATAAAGGCTTTGTAATGCAAAGTTGTAAGCAAGCAATAAAAAAGAGAAAAAAGAGTGTGTGGTTGATAAGTGAAAAATGTACCTATTTTCGTATATGATTTTTGTTGCACTTATCGTTGCTTTTTGTTAAATATCATACAAATAAACCCTGTTATGTTTATAAATGCATATAGTTTATATTTTAGTGTATATATTGCGTTTCGTGTAAATATCATTGAGTTTAATTGATTTGATCTCATTTTTGTAGGTATTCAAGCAGTGGGATTTTTCCATTGTTGTATAGAGCATTGAATAAGCTTTCCAACGCTTTGAACCGGGTAAAAAATGGAATTACGGTTCAAAAGTTATGAAGAAAACAAGCTTTGGATTTTCAAGCATACTAGGAGCGCGCTGAGCGCAGTCCTAGCCCAAGGAAGCATGCTAGGAGCGCGCTGAGCGCGCTCCTGACCCACGAAAGAAGCAAATTCTAGCGAGTAGCACACTGAGGGCGCTCCGAGCCCGCTTACCGCGCTTTTAAGGCAGTTTAACAATTTTTGAGGGCGCGCTTAGCGCCCATAGCGCGCTTAGCGCAGTCTGCGACTTTGACAGTCCATAAATAGTGGAAAAATAGATTTTTTTAGGGGATGGTTTGGGTATTTTTTTCTCCCACTCCATCAAACTTCATTTCTTCATTGGATTTGCTTAGAAAACATCATGGAAGCTTGCATTTGGATGATCCGGGGTGGATTTCTCATCGATCGGCTCTGACAATTCGTGAAGTGTTTAGTTCATTTATGATTTTCTTCATGTCTTTCTTCTTTGTTGGGTTTGTATATGTTTTTACTTTGATCTTATGTACATTTGTCGCCCAGGGCATTATATTTAATTTGCTTTACAAATCTCTATTGGTGATTGTTCTTGATTTTTGCTTAAATGCGCGGGGTTTGGGTTGTGTTAGAGATAAACATCATAAATCTTGATTAGGGATGATTATCTGTTAGTTTCTGGATGCTAGAGATGGATTTAGAGCTAACAATCTATTTGGGTGTCGGAGTTTAATGCCTTCCGTGTTTTGGGGCTTCGTGCGCGAGACTGACGGAGAGAGTAATACAGTTGTTTTCTCTCGGCTCGGTGTGTCAGAGATGAACACTTTTGAGAGCGATGCTGGATGATATTGAGGAGTATTGTAGGTTGAGTATAACTGGTCGGTAAGTTTAAGTTTGTGACGAGTGGAATATATACATGCTTGATAAGTCTTTTCTCTCTGATGAATGAATTTTCTTATGTTCTTATTTACTTTTCCGCATTTATGCTTTAAACCATTTAAACCCAAACTCATTAACAATTAAATTGTCGAATGACAGTTCAGTAGCACCGATCTCTGTGGACACGATAATTCCTGAAAAAAATACTTCCAAAATCTTTTGTTGCTTGCCCTATATCGCAATCAACAAAATGGCGTCGTTGCCGGGGATTGGTGTTTTTATTGGATCGCATTGCGATAGTTTCTTTGTTTTTGAGTTTTGTAGATATCGTATATATTGTCTATTTACACTTGTTGATATTGATACTTGTATATGTTTACCATATTTGTGATTTTTACATGTTTTGCATACTTGTAAATTTAGTGTATATGTTTGTTTCTCTTCACGTTTGCTAAGTGTTTGGTTAGGTTTCATCGTCGGTGAGCGCTAACCGTGTAAGGAGGCAACTTGGAGAAGTGTGTATAAATAATAGGCGTCGAACTTATGACGTAAAACAAGCATGTTTTATTGTTGTTAGTTTCTAATGTTTTTTTTCTCCCATTCTTTTAGTATGTTTATGGTAGTTCGTGTTAAGGTGTTAAGTTTTGTTTTCCTCAAGCTTTTCGTGTTTAACTTGAGGAAATTTGTATGTGTAAATATTGTATGTTTTGTAATTGAGTTGTGTAGGTGTTAAGTGGAGGCCTACACCAGAACCTTGTTGTTGTACTGGTTTTTCTGGTTCTGGTGTAGCGCGCTTAGCGCGGGCCTGCGCGTTTAGCGCGTCCTATTGTGCTGAGCCAGTGAATTCTTTTAATTGTTCACTTGGCTCCCCCTTTTTCCCACTTCCACCAAGGCCTTATATATTAGTAATTATTAGTAATTTAACTAATTCTTTTGTTGTTGTTTGGACTCAAATTTTGGCACGATTGCTTGAAGTCACATTCGGTGTTTGTCCATTTTTGATCATTTCAACTTGCGAATGCGTGGTAATGATAGTGTTTAAAGTTTGGTACGCGTCCAAGGTATGTGTTTATCGCTTTCTTGACTTTAGCATATTCATGATACTTAGGCTTTTTACAAACTTTCATGCCATTCATTCTTTTGTATACTTGTTCTTGTTGTGAATCACTTTAGTTCCCAACCTTTTTGTGAGGAAGCCTTCCATTGTTCATATATGCTCGGAGTTCCAACATTCTTGTTCTAACTGGATTTTATTATGTTGAATCTGTTGTTTATGTTGTGTATATGAATGCATGAAAAGGATCAAGGAATTTGTTTCATTTTGAGCACAACCACCCTAGCCAAATAGTCGATTCACCTTTTGAGTGTGTGAGAATTTGTAACCCCTTTGAGCTTTTTGATCCATGTTTTTATTTGAACTTAATGCTTGTCTATGAGTATTTAGTTCACTTATTTTTGATGGATTTTGTTTTACTTGGACCTCAACTTTGTGTTGTTGTATGGATTTTTTCCTTGCTTTAGAAAGTAGGGTGTATTCACATGATGATGTGGTTGAATTCAAGTTGGGGGGAGAATGATTGTGTACTCATTGGTTGGATTCTATGAGGATTGAAAAAGAAAAGAAAAAAAATGTGACAAAGAAAAAAAAAAGAAGAAAAAGAAAAATCCTTGAAAAAGGAAACAAAAAGAGTTTCAATAATTGTGCTAAATAAGTATTGTGTTTTGTGTAACACTTGGGATTTTGGAAGAAGTTTGATTGAAATTTTGTGTTTGAACTTTTGTGAGTTGATCACTCCCTTAGGTTTAGGCAAGTTTTTGTTTCGATTAGCTTTAGGAATTGCCCCTTGTTTGTTTCCCCGACCACATTACAACCTTGAAAGTCCTTGTGATTCTTGCCTTTGTATGTTCAATATGATTTTTTGATGGTTGCATAATTTAGCCTTTTGTTTGCAAGTTTGTTGTGTGAGTGAAAAATCCCCATTTTTGTGTTTTTCATCTACAGATGATTGTTTTTGCTAGGTGTGATTCACATTTGAACTTGTGTTATTTTAGAATGTTTGGCATGATTTTTGTATTTAGCATTTGTTTCGTGACTATGTTATCGTCGTAGTTTAGTGGTAAGTATTTACTTTGTGTGTACCATTTTCGATTGAACCATTGCATTTGTTTTTGTTTGTAAAAAACTTGTTGTTGCGTGATTTCTTGGATTTCGCTTTTGTTCCTTTAGTTGTTGGCTTTGTTTGAGGACAAACAATTATGTAAGTTGGGGAGAGTTTGATAAGTGCAAAATGTACCTATTTTTGTATATGATTTTTGTTGTACTTATCGTTGCTTTTTGTTAAATATCATACGAATAAACCTTGTTTTGTTTATAAATGCGTATAGTTTACATTTTAGTGTATATATTGCGTTTCGTGTAAATATCATTGAGTTTAATTGATTTTATCTTATTTTTGTAGGTATTCAAGCAGTGGGATTATGCCGTTGTTGTATAGAGCATTGAATAAGCTTTCCAACGCTTTGAACCGGGCGAAAAACGGAATTACGGTTCAAAAGTTATGAAGAAAACAAGCTTTGGATTTTCAAGCATGCTACGAGCGCGCTCCTAGCGCAAGGAAGCATGCTAGGAGCGCGTTCCTAGCCCACAGAAGAAGCAAATTCCAACGAGTAGCGCGCTGAGCGCGCTCCGAGCCCGCTTAGCACGCTTTTAAGGCGGTTTAACAATTTTTGAGGGCGCGCTTAGCGCGGTCTGCGACTTTGACAGTCCATAAATAGTGGAAAAATAGATTTTTTAGGGGATGGTTTGGGTATTTTTTGCTCCCACTCCATCAAAATTCATTTCTTCATTGGATTTGCTTAGAAAAGATCATGGAAGCTTGCATTTGGATGATCCAGGGTGGATTTCTCATCGATCGGCTCTGACAATCCGTGAAGTGTTTGGTTCATTTCTGATTTTCTTCATGTCTTTCTTCTTTGTTGGGTTTGTATATGTTTTTACTTTGATCTTATGTACATTTTTCGCCCATGGCTTTATATTTAATTTGGTTTACAAATCTCTATTGGTGATTGTTCTTGATTTTTGCTTAAATGCGCGGGGTTTGGGTTGTGTTAGAGATAAACATCACAAATCTTGATTAGGGATGATTATCTGTTAGTTTCTGGATGCTAGAGATAGATTTAGAGCTAACAATCCATTTGGGTGTCAGAGTTTAATGCCTTCCGTGTTTCGAGGCTTCGTGCGCGAGAGTGACGAATAGAGTAATATAGTTGTTTTCTCTCAGCTCGGTGTGTCAGAGATGAACACTTTTGAGAGCGATGCTGGATGATATTGAGGAGTATTGCAGGTTGAGTATAACTGGTCGGTAAGTTTAAGTTTGTGACGAGTGAAATATATACATGTTTGATAAGTCTTTTCTCTCTGATGAATGAATTTTCTTATGTTCTTATTTACTTTTCCGCATTTACGCTTTAAACCATTTAAACCTAAACTCATTAACAATTAAATTATCGAATGGCAGTTCAGTAGCACCGATCTCTGTGGACACGATAATTCCCGGAAAAATACTTCCAAAATCTTTTGTTTCTTGCCCTATATCGCAATCAACAGTGGTGAATTCAATAAAATCGGAGTATTTTAAAGCATAACTTCCACCAGTGGAAGTTCAGTGAAAAAAGTGACCGAAAAATATTTTCTTACTCTAAATTCTGCAACAGTATATTTTATCACATACCACCTCTAGAATACCACCAACAAAACCATCATCATGAAAGGTTGTTTTCAATCTGAACTAATTGCAAATTTTACTCCAAATACCTGAAAATATCGAACATTCAAAAAAGAGATACACTGTTGATTCTTCCTCTCCACAGTCACTCACACAACGAGTATACTCTTGGCCGAGCACTCATCTCTTAGCTAAATTAGTTTTAGAGGTAATTCTATCTTGGAATAATCTCCACCCCAACAAAGACACTTTTGACAGAGTTTATTTATGCCAAGCTCTCAACCAATTTCAGTTAGTCTCACATGGTAACTCAGAAATTACAACTTTATATGCTTCCTTAACATTATACGTGTTTTGTCAGCCAATGTTATGTTATGGATTTTATGTCATCCATAACATAACAATTAATTTTAATTGAATTTTATTGGAGTGCTATTTTTAAGAGAGGTTTGTTGTGATACTATCATGAGAATAAAACTCTTTGAAAATTATGGTGTAAGTTAAAGTAACAAAATCAAGTGGTGGAAAAGAGAAATTGGACAAATTTGAATGGAATGAATAGATATTTTTCGGATTCAAATGAAAATAGGTAAAGTTTGTTTCAACAACCTTTTGAAGAATGAAGATGAAGATTGGAGATGAATATTCATTTGCTCTTTTTGTTTCTAGAAATCTAGGTTCATTGTTAGTCTTTATTGTGTGTTTTTCAAATAATAGTAAACTTAAAAAATAAACTGAAAATTCATGTCAGATTACATTATAGCAACTAAATTGTCACATAGGAAAAAGCGTAACATTGTTTTTTCAAAATTTAATGGAAAGGACCAGGTTGGCTTACAAAATCGTATTTGAGGGATTCAAATGTAACGTTTATTAGCTAAAGGATCAAAGTGAAATTTTAAATAAAGTTAAGGGACCAAAAGATGCATTAAGACTAATGCTTATTGCACTACTATGAAAAACCCATTTAACGACGCCAGGTTTACCACGGATTCGTATCCCAACGTTGTAATACGTTAAAAAATTTATAACGCCATATTTAACGACGGTTGTACTAAAGAACCGTTGTAATACAAGCTGTGTAACAAGCTTTGATTCCCAGCTACTACATTTTTTTTTCCATATTTTTACATTTTAAACACGGTTGTATTAAAACACCGTTGTAATACATGTAACAAGCTTCGATTCCCAGCAACTATATTTTTTGTCATGTTTTTGTATTTTAAACATATATTTTATTTCTTTTGTTAGTGTTACGGGGATTTAACCTCAAAACTCAAAATTCATCATTGTTTTTCTTTTAAACATATATTTTATTTCTTTTGTTAGTGTTTTTAAGTGCAAGAGAATAATATATATAACTTTAAAAATAAAACTGTAAGAGATGAGCATATATAAAATAACATTTTATTAAGATTCCATTAAGAAGAGTACATTGATAATCATATTACATATATAATTCAATGTCAGAGCCCATTGCTGCAAATGCATCTTCATAATCTAGATATCTCTCCCCACTCCCCTCATCGGAATATAATAAACTGTTCTCCTTTTCTTCTTTATCTTTTTCTTCTTCAGCTTCTTCTTCTTCTTCTTCTTCTTATCCTTCCTCACCCTTAAGGCATCCCTGGCCGCTGGTTGGACCTCCTCTATTGGCGCCTGATGTTCCTCATTGGTGATTCTAGCATTCTCATTTGTAGAACTCATTGTTACGAAGAATATATTATGAAGAATTGTAAAGTTGTCTATTTATAGATGAGGTTGAAGATGAAAAGTCTGATAGTTTAATGCTTGCAATGATGATAACTTGTAAATGGTTGATATTCTGGAACGATATTTTTTGAAAAACGGAGAAAATTTTAAATCATTATGGCCAGAGTGTTCTCTACTCCGGGAAGAGCAAGGGTTATAATATTACAACGATTAGTAATAATAACCGTAGCGATACCCCTTATACTTGGTACAAGGTTCGACTCCAGGCAACAACATTTTTCTATTTTACGTAATTATAGAAAAATTTTGTTGCCTGGAGTCGAACCTTGTACCAATTAGAAGGGTTATCGCTACAGTTAATATAACTAACCGTTGTGATATTATTAAAATAATATATATACTTATCATTACGGTTATTTTAGAAAAATGTTGTGAAATATTTACCTATATAAGGGAATTAACTTTCTATTTTTGACAGTAGCGCCGTTTCCTTCACAGCGAAACCCTAACACCCATTTTTGGAAGCAAACTTCATCTTTTTGTAGAATCCGCGAAAAGTAATATAAGAAGTATGAAGCTTTTGATTTAAGCTTTTTCCTCCTTGTATTTCTTCTTGCAGAATCTAAAACTAGATGAACATGGTGATGATGCTGGCGGTAGCAAGCGTAATGTACATATTGTTTATGGAAAATAAGGTAGTCTTCTACTTCAATCTTTTTGTTAGATAGTTCCCATTATCTCATTTGCTTCATGTTGTTTTTGTTGATTGTTCTCATTTTGTGCAGATTCGACTTCAATGCTTCACAAGCAAGGTGAACTTCATTGTAATGGTACAGTCCCACTTCTTAGGGTTTTGTTTCAACTTTTGGTTGTTTTGTTTTGAATACTAACTAATTTTCTTCATTGCTTCCCACTTCTTAGGGTTTGTTTCACATGGTGATGATGATGGTGGTACATATATATATGAATTCATTCTGATAAGGTACATATATATGAATTCATTCTTATATTGTATATGAAATTTAGTTTATTATATACTATGTATATTGTTTGTTTCACTATCCTTTTATTGAAAATGCAATCAGTTAAATTGATATAGAACATTAGTTTATTATATATATATACTATGTATATTGTATATAGTTAAATTGAATACTAACTAATTTTCTTCATTGCTTCCCACTTCTTAGGGTTTGTTTCACATGGTGATGATGATGGTGGTACATACATATGAATTCATTCTGATAAGATACATATATATGAATTCATTCTGATATTGTATATGAAATTTAGTTTATTATATACTATGTATATTGTTTGTTTCACTATCCTTTTATTGAAAATGCAATCAGTTAAATTGATATAGAAACTTATAATCTGAAAATTAGGATGTATTTGAAAACCAACCTTTATCATGTCATTGTTTTCCGAATTGCATCCATTTCATTCAACACATTTAATGTTCCTTAACATAAAATTTATGGTCCAATGGTCCGTTTGCTTCAATTCATCGATATCTTTTCTTATAGTTTACCTCATCGTCGTCACTTATCATCGTGGTTATTAAGATCATGATTGTTATGATGATAAAATCGCGATGATTTTTGGCGATGATGAGGTAAACTATAATAAAAGATATCAATGGATTGAAGGAAACCGACCATTGAACCATAAATTTTATGTTAAGGAACATAAAATGTGCCGAATGAAATGGACGCAATTCGGAAACAATGGTGTGTTTAAGTTGGTTTTCAAGAACAGTTTAATTTTCAGATTATATAGTTCTTTACCAATTTTAATGTTTGTATTTCTTTAATTAGGTGTATGGTAAAACAAGCAATATACATTTGTATTTTATAAACTAAGGGTACATTCCACAACGGTTGAAACACATAACCGTTGTGATAGTTAATATATATGACAACGGTTGATACTCATAACCGTTGTAATAATTAATTTATATTACAACGGTTGAAATACCTAACCGTTGCAATATAATGCGCACTTCCATAATACAACAACGGTTTCCAGACTGTTGTAGAAACAACGAACTTACAACAACAATCTACATAACAACGCCTTCGCCTACATCATTATATGTCATTCCCAACCGTTGCTAAATGGGTTTTTCGTAGTAGTGTTGGCATACATTACTATATATTTTAGCTTTCTTTTGTCAACTCTCTCTCTCTTTCTCTCACTCTCTCTCTCTCTCTCACCCTCTCTCTCTCTCTCTCTCCCTCTCTCTCTCTCACACTCCCTCTTTGTTTCAATCTTCTATATATTATTTTCTCTATCGTGTTATGATATAATCCAATATGTGTAGCCCAAGCCTAAAGTTTTAGGGTTTAGGGTTTGTTACTTAGTATATAAGTTAGTTGTATATAAATAGACATATTTTGTAATTCAGTTTGTACAATCTCATTCAATAATACAATCCTTATTCTCTTATTCTCTCTCTCTCTCTCTCTCTCTCTCTCTCTATCTATCTATCTATCTATCTATCTATCTATCTCCTCACTAAAAGTACCTCACACACTAACAAATTGGTATCAGAGCTCTGGTTAGATTCTTGATCGTGTTTTCAAGAATCACACGTCGATGATCGTGTTTTCGGGATCGTGGGTTGTTAATCAATCCCTACAAAGATGAATGATACTAATGTCATTTCGAATTCTCTTCCAATTCTTGACGGCAAAAATTGGAACCGATGGAGAAAGTATATGAAGTCCTTGTTCGGATTTCATGAAACCCTAAAAGTGGTTACTAATGGCCTCCTTGAGATTGCTTAAAATGCAGCTGATGCTCAGAGAGTCGCGAACAAGGAGGCGAAGAAGAAACACTACAAGGACACATATTGCATTCAATCGACGGTAGATTCGACAAATTTCGACAAGATCTCTCATGCTCAATCAGCGAAGAAGGCATGTGATATTCTTGCAAAGTATTACGAAGGAGGTGAGAAGGTTAAACTCGTCAAATTGAAGAGGTTGCGAAGGCATTATGAATTACTAAATATAGGAGAAGAAGAAAAGATTGTAGGTTCAGTCTTGAAGGTGAAAAAGCTTGTTCATCTCATGAAAGGTTATGGTGAAACCCTAATTGATAAGATGATACTTGAGAAGGTAATGCATACATTGACCTCTCACTTTGATCACATTATCGTTGCTATTCAAGAATCCAACAATCTTGAAACATTGAAGTTGGAAGATTTAGTTGATTCGTTGGAGGCACATGAGATGAGGTTTGTCGAAAGGAAATGGGTTCAAGATTCGATGCAAGCACTGTATGCTCAGGCTTAGAAGAAGCATGGTGGTTCCAATAAATTCAAAGGCAAAGGAGACAAGACTTAGAGTAAGAAGTCTTGGCCGAACCCTCAAAAGCATAAGGTCGATGATAAGACTTTTGAATCCTCCAAAAGAGGAGAAGGAAACTCCTATCAGAAAGTTAAAGAAGAGAAAAAAGGTGTGCAATGCTATAACTGTGAAAGTGGGGTCACTTAGTCAAGAATTGTTGGTACAGGAAAGATAAAGGAGCAACAAAAGACAAGGACGAATGAGCGAACCTTGCACACCAAGATTCATATGATTCTTAAGACATATTAGTTATGGTATAGTTGTAGATGAGCATGTCGACACCAAGGTCTGACTTCTAGACACAGAATGTTCAAATCACATGATTGGTTGAAAAGAGTGGTTAGCAGATTTCGACGTATCGAAGAAGAGCAAGGTCAAACTTTCTGATAATAGCTCGTTGCAAGTAGAAGGTACTGGCGACATAGTTATTCAAAGGAGCAATGTAGGAAAAGCTTTGATCAAAGATGTACTATATGTACTTGTAATAAAGTGCAATCTGCTAAGTGTTGGACAACTGGACGAAAAAGGTTTCTCAGTGATTATGAAAGACAGAGCCTTGGAACTGTTCGACACTCAGAATAATTTGGTCTTGAAATCTCCTTTGTCGAAGAATAGGACATTCAAGACCATGATTAGTTCGGCTGAAGTACAATGTCTAAAAACTGTTGTTGACCACAAGCATAGTTGATTGTGGAATTTGAGGTTTGACATTTGAAAATTCGATCACTCAATTAATTGATTACTCAAGATATGGTAATTGATATACCAAGTCTAGAGATTCCCGACAAACTCTGTGAAGGTTGCTAGTCGGAAAGCAATCCAAAAAAATTTCGTTTCGACTATGCCAATGGGATCCTTCTGCATACTCGAAGTTGTACACTCAGATATATATGGCTCTTTTGAGGAGCATATCATTGATGAAAACAAGTATTTTGCTTCATTTGTCGATGAGTTTAGTAAAAAAATTTGGATCTATGTGATCAAGCGAAAGGACAAAGTATTTGCAATCTTTAAGAAATTTAAAATACTTAAAAAAAATCATGATTCTGCGAACCAGAGTATTTGCAAGGCTAAAGATAACCGCCGCAAACTTTTTTTTATTCTTAGTAAGTTTTATATACCATGTAAAAAGAAAGAAGAAATATAAATAATAAATCAAATACACTACAATATACAGTGACTCTGGTATTTATATTAATAATTTATAAAAATATATCAGACAAATAAGCCAATAATACTTCCCAAGTAAATAAATATTTGTTGTAGCACATGTATAGGTAGGTGAGTTTTGTTTTTATTTTCTTTTCACAAGCCACCGAAAAAGAAAGGCTTTACCATTTTTAGATCATAAAACCACTTTGCTTGGTAAGCTAGAAACTTTCCAACAAATTTCCATGGAGAAAAGAATACATATTGCAGTTGTTGCAGGTGTTGGATATAGCCACTTGGTACCTATTCTCCAATTCTCCAAACTACTTGTTCACCTTCATTCATACTTTCATGTCACATGTTTCATTCCTACACTTGGTTCTCCACCAACTGCCTCTAAAACAATCCTTCAAACTCTTCCATCAAACATCAACTGCACTTTTCTTCCACCAGTGGATCACAAGGATCTATTACTGCCACAAGGTTCTGCTTTACCATTGCAAATTCAGCTCACAGTGAATCACTCATTGTCATCTATACATCAGGCTTTGAAATCATTAACTTTAACGACACGCTTTGTTGCCTTGGTGGTTGATTCATTCGCCACTGAAGCACTAGATTTGGCTAAGGAATTCAACATGTTGTCCTATGTTTACTTTCCTTCTGGAGTCACCGCTTTGTCGTCGTACTTGTATTTTCTCAAATTGGATAAGGAAACATCATGTGAGTACAGAGATCTGCCAGATGCTATTCAAATACCGGGCTGTGTAGCAATTCACGGTAGGGATCTAGTTGAGCAAGCTCAAGATAGATCGAGTCAATCTTACAAATTCTTTCTCCAACGCGTTGAAAGATTCCGTCTTTTTGATGGTGTTATTGTTAATAGCTTTCTAGAAATTGAGAAAGGTCCTATAGAAGCAATGAAAGAAGAAGGAAGTGAAAACCCTCCTTTGTATGCTGTTGGACCCATTATCCAAATGCAAACAAAGTATGGTGATGATGCTGATAGTTTGGAATGTCTGTCATGGTTGAACAAACATCAACCTTGTTCAGTTTTGTATGTTTCTTTTGGGAGTGGTGGCACACTTTCACAAGAACAAATTTATGAATTGGCTTTGGGTTTGGAATTGAGTGATCACAAGTTCTTATGGGTGTTAAGAGCGCCGAGTAGTTCCGCAAGTTCTGCATATCTTTCACAAAATGATGTTGATCCTTTGCAGTTCTTACCATCTGGGTTTTTGGAGAGGACTAAGGAAAAAGGTTTGGTCATTCCATCATGGGCACCGCAGATTCAAATCCTTAGTCACAGTTCAATTGGTGGGTTCTTGACTCACTGTGGTTGGAATTCGACTCTCGAGAGTGTGGTGCACGGTGTGCCACTAATCACATGGCCTCTTTTTGCTGAGCAGAGAACGAATGCGGTTTTTCTGAGTGAAGGCCTCAAAGTGGGATTGAGGCCAATACTTAATGAGAATGGTATTGTGGAAAAAGATCAAATTGCTAAGTTGATAAAGTGTCTCATGGAAGGGGAAGAAGGCGGGGAAATGCGCAATAGAGTGAAAGAGTTGAAAGAAGCTGCTAATAGTGCACTTAAAGAAGATGGGTCTTCTACAAAGACTCTTTCTCAATTAGCACTCACGTGGAGAAATTTGGTATAGATAAATAAGTTTTATGACAAATATGCACTATTAAGACCACCTTATTTTGTATTATGTTTCACAGTTTACTCTAGTTTTATCTTATCTTTAACATGTGCTGTGCACCCATTATGAGACCCCCTATTGTGCCAACGTGTATCCCGTTTCACATGGTTGGACAAACATCAACCTTGTTCAGTTTTGTATGTGTCTTTTGGGAGTGTTGGTACATTTTCACAAGAGCAAAATATGAACTTTTGTCACCTAAACTAACAAAATATGGATAATCTGCATAATATCGTTCGTGCAACACTAAAAATCAATATATACCATGGTTGTTTAAATTTAGTTTATCTTCATACTTCAAATATTTATTGTTTTGGTCGAAATAATTTCTTCTATTTTCAGCTACATATAAAGGTAATATGAATAAAGGAAATGTTGATTATTGAATGTAAATAGTGTACAACTACAAACTACATTTATAGGAGAACTAAGCTCCATGTTAGTTCCTGCTTTGAAAGGTTTACTTGAAAATAGCCTTAAGATTTTTAAACTTGAATGTCTATTTTAAAACAGTCAATAGTTTATAAACTGAATCTTAAGCTCACAAACATTTTCCTCATGCAAATATGATATTTAAGAAATGTATAATTTTATCTAAACATACTCTAGTACAATATCCAGAAGTGTTTTTGCTAGTTTTAGAAATAACAACTTCATTGCTTCAATGCTTGGTTGAATATTTGATTGAAGCTAGGTTCACGATGGTGTTTGAAACTGTGTTCATGACTGGAATCACATGAATTGTGTTCTTTCTCGTACTTGGACACTGGATTTGCAGACTATTGTATACTAAGGGCATTTATGGTTTCATAGCAACACAATAGTTTTGTTATGTCATGTCGGTAACTTTGTTGTAGATATTAGATCTCCTTTTAGATTTGTCAACTTGCTGCTAGGCTTGTGATTTTGTATGTTCGAATATGCTCGAGTCCACTCCTATGAAGAATTGAAATGAGTTTGTGTTGGGGAGTCTGGGGAGCGCTGGAATGAAACTCAACATTCTCCCCCGCAATTCAAACTAGGATCGATTTCCACACTCCATTGAGTTAACCAGAGCTCTGATACTACTTTGGAGGGTCCAGAAAGCGTCGAAAGTGATAATGGGTTAAACGTTAATGGTTTCAAGCATAGCTTTAAATTACGGTCTGCAGCCGCAATTGTGGCCATAATATTGATAATGAGTTGGTCTCTGCATCTGAATCAGATTGCAATTGCAGTGCGATTTTAAATCGGACATCTAACCACATTTGAATTTGCATCAAAATAACTTCACTCATATTTGTTCGCATATTTTCATCAAAACTCAAAATGGAGAACCTAAAAACTCAATTTACATCTGATTTATAATGTAAAATATTAAGATTAAGAGTTTCCAATGGAGTAATCCAAATACCTCTTCAACAAAATGCACGCCGCAATACCCGATGCGCATTTGAATAACTGGAATGATGACAATCACAACACTCGCAACTGCATTCAATAGACCTTGATGCCACATATTCATGCAAAATCTTAAAAGCAATGAAGTATGGGTCACCTCTCTTATAAATTTAACATTTTCTCTATTCCTAGTTAACATGAGACTTTATCACTTTCACACTTAAAATACAATTTGTATGCGTGTTAACCTAATTACCTTACCTAGAAGAGTAATGTTATATGTTACTATTCAACGAAGTGAAAGAATGCTTATGTGTCTAGTATTCATTGGTGGGTCAACAAATTAATTTTGCCTTATGTGGAAATCATGAGGGTGTTTTCGTACCATAAAGCATTTCCCTACCTAGAATCATAAACTTGTACAGTTGCTGTGTTCATTCGCAAGTTTCACATCGATGAATAACTTAGAGCTAGGGACTTTCGGCATATTATGAAGACTGGGATGCAGCATTGTTAGTGATACCATGCTAGTGAAGTGAACTTTCTCATTGATTCAATGAACATCATAATCAACTAAATGAAATTATGGCACAACATACACACATATACCTATGAAGTGTGGACTATGACTACCAACTGTTGTAATTCCTATAACACAATATTTATGCCTTATTTGTTTCGTCTGAATGGGTTGAATTTTCAGTTAGAAAATATAGATAGAAACAAATACTTGTTTATTGAATTAATTGGGATTTTCTGCCCGTGTGAGAGGACTGTTGTTGAAATCATATAAAAAAAGTAATTATGTTTGGCATGTTCCAAATACATTTTTTTCTCCTATGCTCAAGTAAGCAAATTTTTTCTTCAGATTTTTTATTATATGCTCAATAACCGGAATGATGAATTAATTGAAATATGTTTTTTTTTTTTTTTTTGTGTTCTTGGTGTTTTTTTTAGGATGGAGCAATAATCTGGTCTCTTCTTCAATATGAAGTATTTTGAAGACAAACTCCTTGCTAGATTGGGATGAAATTGAGAAGTATTTCAATGGCTTTACATAATCAATGAAAATTGATATACCTTGAAGCATATCCTTGAGATCTGGAAGTAAAACTATTTTGAAGTCTTGGTAGTGATCTTTATCTTTATCATCATCGTGACATTATTATCATTTTGAATTCTCAAAGTTTATGATCATAGTCAAATATTGTGGTCATGGTAAAAGATTATGGTCAAGGATTATAGTTGAATAAAATCACAATTTGTGGATCAAGAAAGAAACACCCATGGTTTTGTAACAACTCCCATGATTTTGTGAAGATGAGCACCTATAAATAGAGGTGCTGTTAGCTTCTAATTTCTACGCCTGATGTTGGATTAAGAGTTTTTCTAAGAGATAGGATTTTTGAAGTTCTATGAGACTTCGACAGAAATGTCGTTATCAGAAAGTCTAGTCGAAAGGTATCTTTCTGAAGAGAAGAGAGGGTTTAAGGACTTAGGAATATTTCCAAACTTATAAGATATTAGTCGACGGAAGTACTACTGAGGGTATTTCGACGTGAAGATTTAAATTAAAAAAAAAATAGGAGGGAACAGTTGTTTTTATCCGTTTCTGAAGAAAGACATGTGGCGTTCATCCAAGAAGCAAAGACATGCACAACGCCATGTGTTTCGCCCTGATTAATAGCCCGTTAGTGGGTAGTTATTTTTAACCATTATAAATAGCAAGTCTTAGCATTAGATTTGCATGTGTTCAATTGTATACAAATACTCAGTGTGCTCAAAGTACCAGTGTAGAGAAAAGAGTGTGTGAGAATGTATGTTGATGTAACACCACTTTTACAATTCAATGCAATTTAATAAGTTTCTTTCATTACAGTCTCTTTCTATTCATGCAAGTTAACTTCTGCATTTTACCAGTCTTTTCGACTTAAATCATTTTTTTACATTTTAGTTACTTTATATTTCTTGAAGTAGCCCTTTTTTTTATGAACGCTGTCGGAGTGTTCTTGAAATTTTCCAGAAAACTACACAGAAAGACAGTTAGCACATGTCCTAGGATTTAGTTTGGTCGATCCTGCAAGTTACTCATTTTTACATAAAATTGATAGACCAGAGGTTGCTTACTATTTTTCCCAGTAAACAAATTGGCACGCCCACGAATTTCTTGTGTTTTCAAAAAGAAACTTATAACTCTGTATTTTTTATTATCTTTTCTGTGTCGAGTACTTCGTTGTATGTTATTAAGAAGTGGAAAAATAGCCACCGCAAATAAAGATAGACCAAAAAAAAGTATACGAGGAAAATGGCAAGTACTAATCAGCCAAATAGTTCGAATCCTCAAACTATGCGGGTGTTAATGCAAAACCAATCCCAGGGTCTTCGATTGGAGGACCCACAGTTCCTGCGTCCGTATCTGAAACTATGCCGTCTATGGCAAGTTCGACACCAACACATCCGATTACCCATACTGAGCCAATTTTACCTTATATTGGGCCAAGGGGACCCCTAGTGACTCCCCCACCAATAGGAACGTCTACATATCGACATTTTCCGCCACCGGGTTTTTCGATGCCTTTAAACGGTCGAGAACAGCCTTATGGGATGCCAACTTCAATGATGGTAAATTTACAAAACGCCCCCCAGTATATTTAGAACCCGTGATGACATCACCTTTGCAAGGGTCGGGATCTGGGATTAATATGGGTCGAAATAACTAATCTTTAGGAATAGGATATTCAACCCAAATGCCAGGCTTGACGAATACCACTGCAGCCTATTTGAGGCAGCAAATGGATGAAAGTAACCACTAAATGGTCCAAATGATGTCCCAAACTATGGGAGGAATCTTTTAGCCTCTAATTCAAAATACTACCCAGACTAATCAGCAAATGGTTGCGCAGATGACGCGCCTTGCAGATTTCTTTGGTGTGCCTAACCCTCCTCGACACCCTCAGAGAGAGTATATCGCAGGAAACCAAGGGGTGGTGCTCGAAGAGGACCCCACTATTAACCAGAACCAACAGAATCCAGAAAACATACCTCGGGCGAATGTACCGAACCAAGGAGTAGTCGAACCCCCTAGGATTCAACCACAAATTCCTGTAGGAGAACAACCAAGGGTGGTTTTGGAGAATAGAAACCAGGATGCCGACAACGTTGTACAACAAGTTCGACGTAATGAGGTGGCAGCAAATAACAATTTGGCAGCCATGGTCGAAAGGATTATGGTCCAAAATGGGGTAAACTTTGGCCTGCATAGGCCAAATTACACATCTCTATTGTCTGAATACATTCTCTAGTCGGAGTTACCCCCTAGAACGAAAGTCCCTAAGTTCACTAAGTTTTCTGGGGATACCACTGAGTCTACTGTCGAAAACGTGGCCAAATATGTGATAGAGGCTGGAGAAATCGCGAATAATGAGAATCTTATGATAAAATACTTCCCAAGTTCTTTGAGGAAGAATATCTTCACGTGGTTTACAACTTTGCCACCTAATTCAATCCACAATTGGACCCAGTTGGAACGGCTATTTCATAAGCAGTTCTATATGGGACAAACGAAGATTAGTCTGAAAGAGTTGGCTAGTATAAAACGAAAATTCACTGAGCCGATAGATAACTACTTGAATAGATTCCGACTGCTTAAGGCTAGATGTTTTACACAAGTGCCAGAGCATGAGTTAGTCGAAATGGCTGCTAGAGGCCTAGATTATTCCATTAGAAAGAAATTAGATACTCAATATCTAAGAGATATGGCTCAATTGGCTGATAGAGTTCGACAGCTAGAACGCCTAAAAGAAGAAAAGGCTAGGGCAAATAAGAATAAAAAGGTGGCCTACGTCGAAGTTAATGACGAAGATGAAAAATATTATAATGAGCCAGTAAGTTTCGATGAAGGCGAGATCGATCTTGCTGAATTGAAACAAGACCCACCTTATTCTTGTAAGTTATTGGCCCCTTCGAATGGGAAAAATCCTGTCGAACCAGAAAAAAATGACAATTTCCCCAAGAAAACTTATACTTTCGACGTTACTAAATGTGACGAAATTTTTGATTTGTTATTTAAGGATGGTCAAATGATAGTGCCCCCTGGTGCTAAAATGCCTCCTTTAGAACAAAGGAAAAAGAGAGGATTTTGTAAATATCATAATTTCTTGGGCCATAAGACTTCTCAATGTTTTCTTTTCAGGGATCTTGTTCAAAGTGCAATCCAAGAAGGAAGGCTAAAGTTCGGGGAGAAGTCTAAAGACCAGATGAAGATCGATTCAGATCCCCTACCAGTGGCTGATGCTCACTATGCGGAGCCAACTGAGGTTTATATGGTCGAGGTTGCTGAAGGCCTCAACAACGATGTCAATTTGGTCGAAATCGCTGATGATTTCAATAATGAGGCAGTCATGGTCAGGATTACTGAAAATCTCGACCAAGAATTCATAAGGAGTTTTGCTATCGGGGCTGTCGAAAGTTTCACCAACAACACTACTGATGGTGTTGGCATAGGGGTCACTGAAGGCGCCGACGAAGGAGTTACTGAGGATTCCAAGTGGATGATGGTAACCAAAGAAATCGCTGACGGTTTCGTTCAGATGGATAAGGCTGCTGAGGGCCTACAGATGGAATTATGTAAGCTTGACATCACAGAGGATGTCAAAATGGAAATCAATATGGTGGAGATTTCTCAGGAGGCACCCATGGAAGTTGATGATGAACGCCGACAGGAAGAATACAACAAGTTGGCCTTCCCGAAAGAGGAGGAAAATTTGATTGACTTTATACACAGGTGTCAAAGGAAGACGTCAGAAGTCATGTTGTGCCCCAGGTGTAGCGCTGTATTCGACAAGAAGGCAGCACATAATCTCGAAGGAGTTCGAAAGGCCAAGCAAAGGCGGGAGGAGAAAGCCCGTCATGGCCCGCGGAGTTTCGACCCTAGGAGGTCTGCTTCGAATCAAGAACAGCCAAAGGCTAGAGTGCCAGGGGCAAGGCCCGCTATGTTCAAACCATTTGCTAAACTTTCTAACGGTAAGTGGGTAAAACCAAATGAGAATAGGCAGAACGACCAGCAAAAGTGGAAATATTTCAACGTCAACAGGGGTTCTTCAATTACCTATCGCAAGGAATTTCAGTCCTCCAACAAATTGGCCCACATTTCTAAGAATTACAAAGGTAAAAATCCTATGTCTAGGTCGCGGAGGAGGCTGGAGCAGCGAAGGAGGAAAGCCCAAAGGGAAGCTAAATCGAAAGATCAGGCAGAATCAAGTACAAACATACTTGCCGAATGCAACGGAAAAGGGAAGACAAAAGTTGTCAAAAAATTGCCCATAGGGTGAAAATTGTTCAAAACCCAAGACGAAGAGGCCAGAGAGAAACATGATCGAGCCAGAGCGGAAGACGAGATGATGACAGATAACTTCGATTCTGATTCAGAGGCCTCATTGGACATCATTGTGAATGTGGTATCAGTATTGCCTAGAAAATTTGACCAAATCACGGAGGTCGAAGAGGCCGATGCCTATTCAGAATCTGAAATGGCGGCACACAAACCAGTGTGCTACTATGTAATGAACAATGGTTGTGTCGAAGAGCAAAATGCGTTCTTTGAACGGCCAGATGAGGCAATGAAGAGCCATCTGAAGCCTCTATTCATTACTGGAAAAGTTGAAAATGTTTCGGTGATTAAAATTTTGGTTGATTGCGGTGCTATAGTGAATTTGATGCCGCACTTTATGCTGAGAAAGATTGGAAAATTCGATACAGACACTAAACCACACAACATGGTTCTGTCGAATTGTGAAGGAAAAATTGGCATCACTCTTGGTGTTATACATGTTGATCTGACGGTTGGGACGATTACGAGACCTACAGTTTTTATGGTGGTTGAAACAAAGGCAAACTATAATTTTTTGTTGGGACGAGAGTGGATACATGGAATTGGAGCTATCCCATCCTCTATGCACCAGAGGATTTCAATATGGAGGCCAGACGGCATCGTTGAGAATATTGAGGCCGATCAAGGATATTTCAAGGCCCTAATCAACCATCTCAACCGGCGCCATTTCGATAAGCATTTAGCCAATATTGCTCCATGCAATCCAGCTGATTTTGCTTTTACCCCAGACGATGAAGCATACTGCTCATTGCATTTGCATCTAATCGGAAAAATAGCAAGTGTACTATTTTTACCGATGTAGTAATAATTTGGGGTTTTCCCCATAGTCGATCTCTTGAGGACTGCTCAGAATATGTAGTGCAGATACTATTTCAATTAAACAAAAGTTCTTTTGTTTGGTTTTATAATGGTTCTATAACTATGTTCGATGAATAAAAGCACTTAAAATATAAATAATCTGTTTTGACAAATATGAGAATAATACTAGGGAGAGGTGTATGAAATCCCTTATAATGACATTTTCTCTAACATTTAGCAAGATCACTACTAGACCAAAATCATTATCGTCTTTTAAGATTAGTTTTCAAAAATTCCGTTAAAGAAAACCCTTTGGTATTCCCTCTACACCCCAATTCCTTGGTTGTATAGAGAGCATCCCAAGCTTTGCTTTTTATCAAAAGTGATACGGTTAAACTATGTCATCCCAATTCCTCGGCAATGTCTAATAGAATATTGTTGTATGAAAAACGTTAATCAAAGTTTTTCAGACCTAAATCAACCATAAATCAAAATCCTATTTTCCAATATCGATTTGCATTAAGAACAATCATACAACAGAATGATAATGAGAAAGCAGTGAAATTAGTATAAAATAGATCCGATTGTCATTACAAAAAGTATTCAGGGACACCCCCTAGCATTGGGGGGTTTAGCCTCTCATGTTCATAACAGAAACAATAACTGAATAAAAATAAAGAAAAGCCATTACACTAATAATCGGATTCCTTCAATCTTCAATTGCTTCCGCGGTTGAGAGATCTCCGTTCTCCAAGAACTCGTGAAAACATCCAAAATAATACGTAATTCAAAAGTGTTTTTCTTTCGTGCCTTCCTCAGCTTAAAAAGTGTCAGCTCACTAAACAGCATGTGACATTCCCAAAATACCCTCAAAGGACACTTAATTGAAATAATAAAAAAATCACAAAATTCCCCTCCAGTGGCCCTGACACGGGCCGCGTCCCATGACACGGGCAGCCGTGTCAGGCTGCTGACTCTTCATGCACCAAGGTAGTGTCTCAGGGGCCCTGACACGGGTCGTGTCCTGTGACACGGGCAGCCGTGTCAGGCTTCTGTTTGATCTTTTTATTGTCCCATTTTAGTGCTCAAACTTCCATCTCTCAGGCCTCCTGACACGGGCCGTGTCCTGTGACACGGGCAGCCGTGTCAGGCTTCTGATTGGTCTTTTCCTTGAACTTTTGGCACTCCAGCTTTCACACGCGTATCTGATTAATGACTTTATACAAACCTGAGAAACACAAAGAAAACACTACCACATCAAAGCACAAACGGTCTAAAAACGGAATAATATTAAAACAAAAATTTGCTTAAATAAAACACAAACACTAAGTAGAAATGCAATACTATGAATTCAAATACCGAAAACATAACGAAAAAGATAGACACAAACGCCTGAAAAACTACGAGTGAAACCCACTGATCAAACTCCCCCAAACTTAAACTTTTGCTTGACCTCAAGCAATAAGCTTGCATAAAGAAATGAAGTGCAAATGAACTGTCATAAGAAAGATTTGATCGAGCGGTATGACGATACTCGTACGTGAGCTTTTCATTCCAAGTCACTCAATAAGTTATCTTGGTACTTCTCCGTCAACAAAGATATCACACAAACACTATACCGCGGTGAGACCACGGACCTAAATCCCCTTTTCGGCTACCTCTCCAACTATGCTTTGGGCTTAAGTCTTCTTCTCGATTTTCTACCCCTTTCATTCGGACAACCATATTAAGGCACTTCTGATGATTTTTCCTCACATGCACAAAATTGATCAAAATTTTTTTTCTAGGCACCATTATTTTTCTCGCACATTGGTGTATATTTGTCCCTTTTGGGACGGCTTTTTTGATTCAACCGTCGTTAGGCTAAATAACCGGGTGAAGGTTACCCAACTTAGAAGGACTAGTTGTATCCCAGGTGTTCAGCGATCTGGGTGATCATACCCCCAACAGATATGCCACCAGATGCGGCCCTACCAACTCTGCCCAAATAATCTGCCGTAAACGCAGTAACACTCACCGGAATACCTTTGGTCATCGCGTATAGAAAATACAATTCTTTTTGCATGGCGACCCCTGTACTGTCACCCCGGCCAAACAGTGTGTAGGCAAGGCATTTCTGCGCATATCGAAAACAGGGATTCTGGATCCCTGAAGCCTTTGCTGCTTTCGCCACATACTCAGTGTGGTTGGTGATGGCCATCCAGAAAGAACGTGCGTCAAAGTCCTCAGGAACAAATCCAGGACCATCAATTGGGAGGTTCAGAATCCTTCCTATGTCCTCCACCGTTAGCCTGTGGTCATTGTCATTAAACCTGAAACTCATGGTACCAAAAAACAGATAAGCAGAACCTGTCCATTTTTTTCTAAGTCTAAATTCAACAGTGCTTAGGAACTCAAGAGTGATACGTTCGTATGTGGGTGCCGCAAAATGCATAAACGCTAGCATGCCTAATTTGTGGAACATCCTATCCACTTCAACAGATAGCCCTAGTTGCGAAAGAGTTTCAGGACATAAATACCTTGTTGGAGTAATTTTTTGTTTGACATGCAAACCATACGTCCGCTCATGTTCCTCAGTTTCGAAGATAATTCCGTGGGCATTTGGCCTTCGGATTGTGAGCTTCCGTGGGCGCGAGGGCTCTGCAGCGGGTTGCTTTCCCTTATCTCCTCTCTTTGGGGGCATTTTCGTCCGCCTGAAAAATCAAGAAAACTAAAACAGAGATTAGTGACAAAAATTTACCGTAGACTTGACGAGGATGAAGAGAGGAACAACTTTTGTGAAGGATGTAGTGGGTTTAGGTGAGTGGGTGCTTGGAAAAATGAAGGTTTTATGAAAGGAGGCAATGGAGTTTTAGGGTTTTTAGGAAGAGAAGAGAGAAGGAAGATGATTATATTTGGTGAAAGTGGGTTAAAGAGTGGTAAAGGTGGAATAAAAGGTGATAATGAGTGGTTAATATCGTGGGGCCCACCAATGAGAAGGAAGATTCAAAAAAATTTCATAAGTGAAAACTCAGCATGCTTCCTGACACGGTCCGTGTCCCATGACACGGGTGGCCGTGTCAGGGCTCTTCCTATCACCCAAAACCATTTATTTTAAAGTCTCCTCCCAGGACCTCTGACACGGTCCGTGTCCCAGGATACGGGCGGCCGTGTCTGGGCACTGACTTCCCCAAAATCATGCGTTCACGTTTCCTCCCCAGGACCTCTGACACGGTCCGTGTCCCATGACACGGGAGGCCGTGCCAGGGCACTGACATCCTTCAAAAATTCATCTTGACTTGCATTTTTTGCCCGTTTTTTCTTCAATTATTCTTCCTCAAGCTTGCTATGTGAATGATAACAAAACATACATCTGCAAAATAAACAAAATAATAATTAGAATGAAAAATCGTGGGTTGCCTCCCACGCAGCGCTGCTTTTAACGTCGCATGGCTCGACGGTCGTCCGTCCTACATTGTAAGACGAACGATATCCACTTGAACAACCAAATCTCCTTGGTAGTAGGGCTTCAACCTCTGCCCATTGACCTTAAAGGTATCTCCGTCAACTTGATTTTTCAACTCAATCGCTCCATGCGGAAATACTTTGTGAACTACAAACGGTCCCGACCATTTAGACCGGAGCTTTCCAGGGAATAGTTTCAACCTGGAGTTGTACAAGAGGACCAGTTGTCCTTCAAAAAACTCTTTCCTCACAATCCTTCTATCATGCCATTTTTTCGTTTGTTCTTTATAGACTTTGGCATTTTCATATGCGCGGTTCCGAAATTCTTCCAACTCACGAAGTTGAAGAATTCTAGAGCTTTCGGCTTGAGATAGGTCCATGTTCAGAAATTTTGATGCCCATAATGCCTTGTGTTCTAATTCCAAAGGCAGATGGCAAGCTTTCCCGTAGACTAGTTGGTAGGGTGACATACTGATTGGTGTCTTGAACGCCGTTCGATAAACCCATAATGCGTCATCCAACTTTGTTGCCCAATCTTTCCGAGAGGAACTCACTGTCTTTTCAAGAATTTGTTTAAGTTACCTGTTTGAAACTTCCACTTGGCCGCTTGTTTGAGGATGGTAGGGAGTGGCAATACGATGCTTCACATTGTACTTCAGGAGTAATCTTTCCATGAGGTGATTTAGGAAATGCGTTCCTTCATCACTCACTAATGCCCTTGGTACTCCAAACCTCCCAAAGATATTCTCTTTCAGGAACTTCACTACAACCTTAGCGTCATTTGTCGGCAATGCCACAACTTCAACCCATTTAGAGACATAATCCACCTCTACCAGGATATAATGTTTTCCAAATGACGGTGGAAATGGGCCCATGAAGTCTATCCCCCAAACATCAAACAACTCAACTTCTAGCATGAAATTCTGGGGCATCTGGTTCCTCTTTGATATATTCCTAGTTCTCTGACATTTATCACACTCTTTTACCATCTCTTGAGCATCTTTGAACAATGAAGGCCAGTATAACCCTGACTGAAGGACTTTGGCTGCGCTTTTGTCACCGCTGAAATACCCTCCATACTCAGAGTCATGGCATGCCTTCAGAATGTACTTCTGTTCCTCCTCAGGCACACATCTCCTTACTAATCCATCAACTCCTATTTTGTATAAGAATGGATCATCCCACAAGTAAAACCTACAATCATGAACAAACTTTTTCTTTCTGTTAGAGTCAAAATCATCGGGTATTACACCACCCACTAAATAGTTTGCATAATCTGTGAACCAAGGAACACTAATAACAACAAGGATGTGTTCATCAGCAAACTCATCCTTTATTGGGCGTTTGTCCTCTGTTTCTTCAATAGGTGACATCCGAGAGAGATGATCAGCCACAGTGTTTTCACACCCTCTCTTGTCACGAATTTCCACATCAAACTCTTGAAGGAGTAAAATCCATCTAAGGAGTCTTGGTTTGGAATCCTGCTTAGCAAAAAGATACTTTAAGGCAGCATGGTCAGTATAAACAATAACTTTTGAACCCAACAGATATTGCCTGAATTTATCAAAGGCATAAACAACAGCAAGCAACTCCTTTTCGGTAGTTGCGTAGTTCATCTGTGCAGGGTTCAACACATGACTAGCATAATAAATCACATGCAATAGTTTAACTCTCTGCTGTCCTAGAACAACCCCTACTGCAATGTCGTTAGCATCGCACATGATCTCAAACGGTAGAGACCAATCGGGGGCAATCACAATTGGTGCCGACACTAATTTATTTTTCAGTATCTCAAATGCGTCGGCATACTCCTTATAAAAAACAAAAGCCCTATCCTTAACCAAAAGGGTGGTAAGGGGTTTGGCTATTTTTGAAAAATCTCTTATGAATAGGCGGTAGAAACCCGCATGGCCTAAAAAACTTCGTATACCTTTTTCATTCACCGGGGGTGGAAGTTTTGAGATTATTTCCACTTTAGCTTGGTCAACTTCGATTCCTTTGTGGGAAATCTTGTGACCCAGAACTATGCCTTCACGTACCATGAAATGGCACTTCTCCCAGTTGAGGATCAAGTTGCTCTCCTGGCATCTTTCTAAAACAAGAGAAAGGTTAGTTAAACAATTATCAAAAGAATAGCCAAATACCGAAAAGTCGTCCATGAAGACTTCCATATGCTTTTCAAGCATGTCAGCAAAAATGGAAGTCATGCACCTCTGAAAGGTGGCCGGATCGTTACATAGCCCGAATGGCATTCTTCTATAAGCAAAGACTCCACAAGGGCAAGTAAAGGCTGTCTTCTCTTGATCTTCCGGTGCAACCACAATTTGGTTGTACCCTGAGTATCCATCCAAGAAACAGTAATAATCATGACCCGCTAACCTTTCCAACATTTGATCAATGAAGGGCAAAGGGAAGTGGTCTTTCCTGGTAGCTAGATTCAACCTCCGGTAGTCAATACACACACGCCACCCTGTGATCGTCCTCGTAGGAATCAACTCATTTTTCTCATTTTTAATGACAGTGGTTCCTCCTTTCTTGGGCACTACATGGACAGGACTCACCCATGAGCTGTCAGATATTGGTTAAATCAAACCCGCATCAAGCAATTTCACCACCTCTTTTCTTACAACTTCTTTCATGGCTGGATTAAGTCTTCTTTGAGGTTGGACAATCGGTTTATGATCATCCTCCATGAGAATTTTGTGCATACAAACAGTAGGACTGATACCCTTCAAATATTCAATTTTCCAACCCATAGCTCCCTTGTACTTTTTAAGAACTTCAATCAACTTATCTTCTTGGACAGTTTTTAGGCTAGCACTTATGATGGCTGGACATTTACCTTCGGTATCAAGGAAGACATACTTGAGGCTTTCGGGTAGTTCTTTCAATTCAGCCCCCTTTTTAGTCTCTTCACCACCTTCCGTGAGTTGAGGTGTCCTAAGATCTTCCCACCGGTGCTTTCGAGGTCCCTTAAATGGAGGTTGAACTTCCACCATGGCAATCACTTCCAACTCTTTTTCACCGGCTTCTTCACTATCTTTAAAAATTGATAAACTCAACACTTTTTCCAACGGTAATTTTTGTGCATTTACCGGACTCTCATTATCAATCACTTGATCTATCACCTCTATAGTATGGCTCGTACCAATATCATATTTGTGCTTCATAGTGTTTCACACATCAATCATCAACTCCTCATCATAGACCTTAAGAGTCATAGTGCCCTCTTCTATGTCTATCAAACATCGTCCGGTCTCCAAAAATGGCCTTCCCAAAATGAGTGGTATTTCTTCGTCCTCCGGCATCTCTAAAATAACAAAGTCCACCGGGAACACAAACTTATCAATCTTCACTAGAACATCTTCTACTATTCCATAAGACCTCTTAACAGAATGATCGGCAAATTGTAAAGTCATCCTAGTGTCTTGTACAGTTCCAATCCCCAACTTTTTGTATATGGACAACGGCATAAGGCTTACGCTCGCCCCCAAATTAATAAGAGCCTTATTGAAAGACCTATCTCCAATAGTGCATGGAATGGTGACCGAGCCTCTATCTTTCTTTTTCACCGGAATCTTTATTCCCTGCAAAATAGCACTACAAGTTTTGGTTAGAATAATAGGTTCCGTATCGACGGATCTCTTCTTAGAATAATAGGCATTTGCTCAAGTGCCTCCAGGAAAGGAATATTGAGTTCAAGCTTCTTGAACATTTCCAAGAATTTTTCAAAATTTTTCTCGTGCTACCCCTTCTTTTTGTTTCTAGTTGGAAAGGGGAGCTTGATGTTCTGTTTGGGCTCAATGATCTTCTCCTTGGTTACTTGCTCGGGTATAATCACTTCTTCATTCACAACCTCATTTTCCTTAATTTCCAACTCAACTTCAAGTAACCAGTCTTCACTCTCAGATTCTTTCTCGGTGTCCTCTTGAGGTTTGGTACGTCTCGTGGTTACCGCACTAACATTATTATGCTCTTGCGGGTTGGTTACCATTGAACTTGGAAGAGTACTCTGTGCTTGAGAACTTGCTAACTGTTGAGCTATTTGGCTCATCTGGACCTCTAGATTTTTGATGGAGGCACCTGTATTCCTAAGATTACTTCGTGTCTCTTCCTGGAATTGAGAGCTTTGAGCTGCCATCTTCTCAATGGCAATTTCCCAATCCGCTTTCTTTTGGACCTGTTGTTGAGGTTGGTAGTACTGTTGAGGTTGTTGCTAATATTGTTGCTGTTGTGGTGGTGGTTGCTAGGGGCGGTATTGTTGTTGTTGGGGGTGGTTCGGGTATGGAGTAGGTCCTTGCTTCAGAACATTTCGTTGTTGATCCTTCCAGGAAAAGTTTGGATGATTTTTCCGTCCTGGATTATATGTGTTCGAATAAGGATTGTTCTGCTTCAGAAAGTTGATTGCTTCAACCTGTTGTGTTGTAGCCACACAATGCATGGCAAAGTGAGAACCTCCACAAATTTCATAATTCACCGGTTGCACTTGTGTTACCGTCTGTGTATCTAGACTCATTTTCTTTAACCTTCTCTCCACTTCAACTGCAATCTGATCTTCCATTTTCACAACCTGTTCTGTTAGCTTCAAGTTAATTATCTTCTCAGGTTGGCTAACACTGCGATCATACAGCTCCAGGTGCTTATTTGCGGCAATCGCTTCAATTATCTTTTTAATGCCAGTGGTTGTTGAAAAATTTATAGAACCACCGGCAGCTGTATCGATAAGCTGCTTTGTCTTCATCCTTAACCCATTCACAAAATTCTGCATTTGTTTGGTTGCGTCCATAATATGGGTGGTACATGCAACCAAACACCTCTTAAATCGCTTGTAAGCATCTCCGAGTGATTCTCCTTCTTTCTGCTTGAAATTAGACTTCGTACGAGACACAAAAACACCCTCTTGTTGGGTCAATAGCCTCCTCTTAGGCTTTGTATAAGAAAAACCCCGGTTGAGTCAATCAACCTTTTAGAATCAAAACTGTGCCTCGTTCACAAGATACAAACATCAACAACTCCTTTCATCTAATTGTTGTAAGCGGCAAGCCTCTGGATTATTTACATCCACGCCACTGTCCCTCTTTTAGCATGAGAAATTCCTAATGAAAGATGGCATTGCTCTACAATGAGTTAAAGTCTTCTCCTTCAGGTTAAAACCCCCTATAAAGGAAATTATGGCATTGCTAGGATTCACATATCCCAGTTAAAGTAATCCTCCTTTATAGTCAGTCACCCAACAGTTGTGACAAACAGACCCCCTTTAGAGATGACAAATTCTCTCTAAAGACAACACCTTTTTAGCTTCACATCTTGGGCTTTGAACAAGATATAAACAACCTTTTCAGCTTCACGTATTGGGCTTTGAACAAGACACCAAAACACCATTTCCTCCCATAGAATAGGAGGAACTACGATCGCTATGATTTCCCTGTTTCGGTAAACGGGAATACGTAGGCATAAGATTGAAAGAAAAATCTTAGCGAGCACACCACATCAAAAAACCTCAGGTCACAAATCCTCACATATCCCCCAAAATATCTGAGTCCGTATTCCCTACCAAAAGTCTAAATTCAACCAAAATAACCTAAAAGAGGCCCCCACATTGATCGCATCTGTAAACCAACAGTTTTGACTGTTTGACCTCAGTTTGCAAAGCAGGGTTAGTTGGAGACATCTATTTCCCTTCCTTCATCAGCTTCAATAGGACAAAAAATGAATCGACCTGTAGTAACCCAGAGCGGCAGTGCTTAAGAACCACGTCCAAAATCGCTCGCTACACTTTGCCACTTGACTCAAACCACTCAAGTGTTCATGACTCGAATCAAACATGATTTTCACTACTTTTTTTACTTCATCTCCAACACCTATAAATGATTTTCTTCTCAAAATCATTCACAATATTAAAAAACATACACTTCCATTAATGATTTGAAAACTCACAAACCACTTGATCTCTCAATTTTTCAAAAGAGTTCTGAATCTTTCTTAAACACTTGCAAATGATTTATTTCATCTTCAATCTAAATCTTTTTTTTTTCATTGTTGCATGGATCTGAACCATATCTTTGAAGATTTTTGATTGATTGAGGATATTCATTTTTAATCTAACTAGTAACTAACCCGTGCGTTCGCATGGACTAGTCTGTTTGAGGATTTTATGTTATGGATGCGTAATTGTTAATCAAATTGAAAAGAAAAATGGTAAAATTATAAAAATAGATATGATTGAAATTGAAAATTTGTATTGGTACGTATGAGAAAATGTTGTGGGTTGTAAAAGAAGGAATTAAATTAATTATTGATATAAATTCAAATAATGCAATGATGATTGAAAATATTAAACAAAAAATATTAATCAATTGGTAAACCAAAAAAAAAAAATGAAACTATAGTTAGATTGAAATTAAATAAAATTAAGAATTAATAGTAATTGATATAAGAGAGAATATAATGGTCGATAAATTTCCATTATTCAATATTTAAACAGCAGTAAAGTTATTCCTATTTATAACAATAGTAATTGTTTTCGTATATAAAAATATTTTAATCAACAATTTATTTTTTTCCGTATATAAATATTAGTTTTGTTTTGACACTATTTAAACAAAAAAAATGAACAGTAAAGTTATTTTTGTATATAACAATAATATTTGTTCGTATATAAAATAATTTGAATCAAGATTATAGTTGTGTCCGCTTATAACAATAGTATGTTTTTTGTATATAAAAAAATTTGAATCAAAATTAAAATTGTGCTCGTTTATAACAATAGTATTTTTTTCGTATATAAAAAAAAATTAATCAAAATTAAAGTTGTGTCCGTTTATGATAATAATATTTTTTTCGTATATAAAATTTTTTTAATCAAAATTAAAGTTGTGTCCGTTTATAACAATAATATTTTTTTCGTATATAAAATAATTTGAATCAAGATTAAAGTTGTGTCCGTTTATAACAATAGTATTTTTTCGTATATAAAAAAATTTGAATCAAAATTAAAGTTGTGTCCGTTTATAACAATAGTATTTTTTTCGTATATAAAAAAATTTGAATCAAAATTAAAGTTATGTCCGTTTATAGCAATAGTATTTCTTCGTATATAAAATATTTTTTAATCAAAATTAAAGTTGTGTCCGTTTATAACAATAGTATTATTTCCGTATATAAAAATATTTGAATCAAAATTAAAGTTGTCCCCGTTTATAACAGTAGTATAAATATAATATATAGATAAAACACATACAACATCAATTTTTTTTTATCAAATTATTGAAATCTTTCTTCAATTTTACAATTATGTTGTGTTAAAATTCAAGACATCATTGGTGGTTGTGGTTAATTTGGATAAGGTGTTAAATATAAGCACATCTACTATAGAAGATGCTCTTGAAGATTGATATTGATGGTTGTGGTTAATTTGGTTGTCTATTAAGGGTGATTAAGTATTTGATTTTTTCGTATTAAACACAAATTTTCTTTTTTATCGTTGTATAATCCTTGTAATAGTCTAAAATTATTTGGATTAGATCATGGACAACGCACTATTGTTTTCAAGTTTCATTAAATTAGAAGTGGCTATGCTTAAATAAAAAGTCTAGCAAGTCTTTAACCCATATTTTTTCTCTATAAATCTTACTACTTTCACTACATGATTTATTATTATTTTTTAATTTTGTTGAAAATATATAGTTATTTTTTTAAGACATACAAACTATTCAATTATTTTTAATTCATACCATTATATTTTAAATTATTGATTTAAACTACAATACTTATTACTATAATACTTATTATTAATAATTTAATAAAACTCTCCAACACATCTAGTTATATACATAGAATGAAATTATTTACATATATATGTGCAATGTGCAATGAAATTATTTACATATCTGCAATGTGCAATGTATTTCTTCAAGTGTTTAGATTTTCAAAGAGATATATATAACTGGTTAAATATAGAACTGCAATGAGCAAATTATTTACATATCCTATCTCTCCAGACATATATGCATCTCTTCTAATTTGCTACATAATGTTCATTCCAAGACGCTGTGTATTGCAAAAGGGAGAGACAGATAAACAAAAAAAAAGTTTTCTACATCACCATATCAAGGGTAATCCACTATTTTGGTGTCAAATATTCTAAAGTTTCTACTTCCACATACATCAGTTTTTGAGACATAGTATGTGTTATTTCTGTGCTTTTGTGGTTGGCATTTATTTTGCTAAAACTATTCTAGCAGCAAGAAGTTTAAACATGAAGTTCTAATTTGCTGCATTCAACATGTCGAATGAAGAGGTCCCATACCTGCCCATAGGACATCGCTTCTGGATTCAGTGTTAAAGCAGATTCTGTTGCTGTGAATTGTTACTAAATATTCTGTGAATATTTGGTTATCCTATGTGGCATCCAAAGCATTTTTGGATTGTGGTTATTTGTTGGTTTTTTGGATTTTCAGCTGTTTCTAATTATGGAGACATATTAGGAAACTTTGGATTGAAGACCTATTTTGTTGGAGTTTATTTTGCAGATTCGTGAGCAGTCTATTTGCTGCGTTTTTGAAGCCCAATTTAGTCCAGATTAAATGCTATATATTGACTGATGTAAACCTAGTTTAGGTGTGGAACTTACTTGTGTTTTGTTAGGGTTTTCGATTGTATTTTGTGAGCCTAACTGGTATCATTCTGATAACAGTATAAGGACTGGTTTTTTTTTGTGTTGTAAGTTCTGTCAGTTACTCATAAGCTTTTAAACATTGAGTTTCTTGTGTGTCAATTCTCATAAGCTTTGAAGTATTGAGAATTGTGTGTTTTGAAAGTGTGACTTTCGGTTTGTTACTTGTGTGGAAAGATACCAATCACGGGTTGTGGTTGTAGAGGGATTTGAGGAGGGCCTCATACCTAGGTGAGTCTTAGGTAGAAGCATAGGAAGGGTAGTGATTAAGTGAGCAAATTATTCGGTAATTGTATGATCTGTGAATTGATACTATCGTATATTGGTTTCGTCCCTGGCTTGGTAGCCCCCAGAGTAGGATTGTTGATCCGAACTGGGTAAACATATCATTGTGTTATTTACTTTCTGCACTATTACTTTTATTGTTATCTTGTTCATTGTGTTGGATATCAGTGTCTCAACATCTGTGTAGGACATCTGATATCTGTGCCAGAATTTCAATTGGCATCAAGAGCTTGCACCCTTATTTGGTTCTGGGTGAGATTCAGGGAAGGTACTTTCTGGTACAATGGACAAGGATGGAGGATTTTTGAACAAACCACCTCTGCTTGATGGTTCCAACTATGACTACTGGAAACCAAGGATGATAGCATTCATCAAATCCATGGATGATCAAGCATGGAAAGCTGTTATAAAAGGATGGGAGCCCCCAAAGGTTAAAGATGAAAAAGGTACCTCTACTGATGTGGTGAAGGAAGAGGAAGACTGGGATGATGCCGATTACAAAGGGTCCGTGGGAAATTCCAAAGCCATGAATGCATTGTTCAATGGTGTTAACAAGAATATCTTCAGGTTGATTGAACACTGCACCATTGCTAAAGAGGGGTGGGAGGTCTTGAAGGTTGCTCATGAAGGGACTTCAAAGGTCAAAACTTCAGATTCTCACTAGCAAGTTTGAGAGTTTGAAGATGAAAGAGGATGAGAGCATTCATGATTTTCATATGAACATTATTGAGATAGCTAATGCCTCTAGTGCCCTAGGTGAAAAGATGTCTGACAGCAAACTGGTCAGAAAAATCCTCAGATCTCTACCTAAGAGATTTGACATGAAAGTGACTGCTATAGAGGAAGCTCAGGATATAGACAAGATGAAAGTGGATGAACTGGTGGGATCTCTTCAAACATTTGAATTAGGGATCAGTGAAAAGTCTGAAAAGAAGAAGAGCATAGCTTTTGTGTCAAATGCTGGTGACTCAGAAGATGAAGGTGACCTGGTCAGAGATGAAGGGGTGTCTAAAGATCTGGTATTGCTTGGAAAACAATTTAACAAAGTGTTGAAAAGGATTGACTGGAAGTCGAGAGCAAATGCTCAAAACAAGTTACTCGACATCAGTAAGAACCAGGATAGAGGTAGAAGATCCAGAACTGAAGAAGACTCCAATCAAGGGAAGAGAGTTCAGTGCTTTGAATGTGAGGGATATGGGCACATAAAGACTGAGTGTCCCACGTATCTCAAAAGGCAGAAGAAGGGCTTATCAGTGTCTTGGTCAGAAGGAGAGTCTGAGAGTGATCTTGAAGAAGAATCAGCAATATTGGTGACAGCTTTGACTGGGATCTGTAAGGCTGATGGAGAAACTACTTGTGAGTCTGACTCTGACAAAGAATCCTATGTTGGAGAACTCACTAAGGAAGAAGTCTTCACAGGGTTTTCAGAGTTGTGTATCAAGAATGAAGAAAGGTGCCAGATAATATTGGAACAGAAGGTTCTGATAGCTCAACTAGAAGCTGAGAAGGAAGAACATCTATCAACCATTGCTGATCTGAAAGAGGAGGTTGAATGGCAAAAGTCAAAACTTGACAATATGACCAAATCTATAAGAATGCTGAACAATGGTACCACGCAGCTGGATGAGATTCTTCAGACTGGGAAAGAAGCTGGAAATGTGCAAGGCCTTGGTTTTAACAATCAAGCAGAGACTTACAAGAAGCCTGTATTGAAGTTTGTTCCTCAGAAAATAAAGCAAGAAGAGGGGATGTCAAATCACATGCTTCAACATCAGATGAAGCATCAGAAAAGAGTTTGTAGATCAAAGTATAAACCATGGAGATGCCATTACTGTGGAAAGATTGGTCACTTAAAGTCCTTTTGCTACAAGCTGCACGGCTATCCCAAAACTGCTCAGCAACAAAATAAAGGACAGAGTTGGGGTAAAGTGAAGAGAAGATGGATTCCTAGACAAATGATGGCTGGTCTCATAGCACATACCTCTCTTAGAGCATCTGCAAGAGAAGATTGGTACTTTGACAGTGGTTGTTCAAGACACATGACTGGTGTGAAGAAATTCTTGTCAGATATCGAGCCTCACTCCACCAATTATGTCACTTTTGGGGATGGATCAAAGGGTGAAATAAAAGGTGTTGGAAAGCTGGACTACACAGGACAACCAAATCTGGACCGTGTTCTATTTGTCAAAGGGCTGACCGCAAATTTAATCAGTATAAGCCAACTGTGTGATGTAGGTCTCAAGGTAAATTTCACCAAATCTGAATGTCTAGTAACCAATGAGAAAGATGAAGTTGTTATGAAGGGAACCAGGTCTAAGGATAAATGCTATCTGTGGAATCCTCAAGAACCCGAAAGTCTGTCTACTTGTTTGATGTCAAAGCAAGATGAAACCAAACTGTGGCATCAGAAATTGGGTCACTTACACCTGAAAGGGATGAAGAAAGTTATGTCAAGTGAAGCTGTTAGAGGTATTCCCAAGTTGAAGATTGATGGGGATAAAATATGTGGTGAATGCCAAGTTGGGAAGCAAACAAGGGTGTCACACAAGAGGCTTCAACATCTTACCACAACTTCTAGAGTTCTGGAACTTCTTCACATGGACTTAATGGGACCTATGCAGGTTGAAAGTCTTGGTGGGAAGAAGTATGCCTATGTTGTCGTAGATGACTACTCCAGATTCACTTGGATAAGTTTTATCAAAGAAAAGTCTGAAGTATTTGCAGCCTTCAAAGAGTTGTGTCAAAGGATTCAACGGGAAAAGGATTGTGGTGTTATTCGAATCAGAAGTGATCATGGGAAAGAATTCGAAAATAGCAGGTTTGAAGAGTTCTGCTTATCTGAAGGAATCACTCATGAATTCTCATCACCGATCACTCCTCAGCAGAATGGTGTGGTGGAACGCAAGAACAGGACTATACAAGAGTGTGCAAGAGTCATGATTCATGCCAAAAAGCTTCCTTATCATTTTTGGGCTGAAGCCATGAATACTGCATGCTATATACATAATAGGGTGACTATCAGATCAGGTACTTCTGTCACTCTTTATGAGCTATGGAAATGTAGAAAGCCAAATGTGAAGTATTTCCATGTGTTTGGGAGTAAGTGCTATATCTTGGCGGATCGTGAGCAGAGGCGAAAGATGGATCCTAAGAGTGAGGAAGGAATATTTTTAGGATACTCCACAAACAGTAAAGCATATAGGGTATTTAATTCCAGAACTAAGGTGATGATGGAATCCATAAATGTGGTGGTTGATGACTCTGGCAAAAATGAAGATGTCCCAGATGATGTTGGAGCATGTCTGCCCATGAACAATGAAACCACCCAAGACATTGAGTCTGTAGAAGATAGTGCTCAAGAAACCAACACTAGACCTGAGAATGAAGAGGTAGAGGATGCTAACAAGGGACCCTCTATAAGGATTCAGAAGGATCACCCTAAGGAATTAATTATTGGAGATCTGAATGAAGGTGTAAGAACCAGAACGAGGGAGACTGTGTCAAATGCATGCTTTGTTTCAAAGATTGAACCAAAGAATGTCAAAGAAGCATTGACAGATGAGTTATGGATAAGTGCTATGCAAGATGAACTTTGTCAATTCAAGAGGAATGAAGTCTGGGAACTGGTACCACGACCAGCAGGAACAAATGTGATTGGAACAAAATGAGTTTATAAGAATAAGTCTGATGAAACAAGGAGTTGTTACCAGGAACAAAGCCAGATTAGTTGCTCAAGGATACACACAGATTGAAGGAGTAGACTTCGATAAAACATTTGCGCCTGTGGCTCGATTGGAATCCATCAGATTGCTGCTAGGAGTGGCATGTTTGTTGAAATTTAGATTGTTTCAAATGGATGTCAAGAGTGCCTTTCTGAATGACTATCTTAATGAGGAAGTCTATGTTGAGCAGCCTAAAGGGTTTGTGGATCCAAATTTTCCTGATCATGTTTTCAAGCTGAAGAAGGCTTTGTATGGGTTGAAGCAAGCTCCACGAGCTTGGTATGAAAGGCTGACTGAGTTCTTAGTCAACCATGGGTACAGGAAGGGTGGTATTGATAAAACACTTTTTGTCAAGGAGAAGGATGGGAAACTAATGATTGCTCAGATTTACGTAGATGATATTGTGTTTGGTGGGATGTCGGATGAAATGGTCCAACATTTTGTCAACCAAATGCAGTCTGAATTTGAGATGAGCTTGGTAGGTGAATTGACCTACTTCCTTGGATTACAAGTCAAGCAGATGGAAAACTCCATTTTTATTTGTCAGAGCAAATATGCGAGGAACATTGTGAAGAAGTTTGGACTGGATAATGCCAAGCATAAGAGGACTTCTGCTCCTACTCACTTGAAGTTATCCAAAGATGAAAAGGGAGTGAATGTTGAACAAAGTTTGTATAGAAGTATGATTGGCAGTCTATTGTATCTTACAGCAAGTAGGCCAGACATAACATTTGATGTTGGTGTGTGTGCAAGATACCAAGCAGAACCCAAGGTCAGTCACATCAATCAAGTAAAAAGAATTATTAAGTATGTGAGTGGTACATGTGATTATGGGTTGTTGTACTCCCATGATTCAAGTCTTATTTTAGTAGGTTATTGTGATGCTGATTGGGCTGGAAGTGCTGATGATAGGAAGAGTACCTCTGGAAGATGTTTCTTTTTGGGAAATAATCTTATTTCATGGTTTAGTAAGAAGCAAAATTCTGTATCGCTTTCTACTGCTGAAGCAGAGTACATAGCAGCTGGAAGTAGTTGTGCTCAACTGGTATGGATGAAGCAGATGTTATCTGAGTATAATGTCACTCAAGATGTCATGACATTGTTTTGTGACAACCTGAGCGCTATTAATATTTCCAAAAATCCCATTCAACATAGCAGGACTAAGCACATTGATATCAGGCATCACTTCATCAGAGAACTTGTGGAGGACAAAGTCATAACTCTAGAGCATGTGAGCATAGAAAATCAGCTTACTGACATATTTACCAAGGCTCTGGATGCAGTTCAGTTTGAAAACCTGAGGATCAGACTTGGGGTTTGCATTCATGAAGAACTATAGCAATTAATGTTCCTTCTGGTTGCTAGATTGGAAAGAATAAAGGAGGTTCTGGTAGTGCAGTGTGTGAATGAAGGGAAAATGTTGAAGTTTGTGCATGACATTTGGGCATGTGATGTGGTATGCATCTACTCTCTGATGCAGTTTACTCTGGTTTATTTTTATTTTGACTTGTTCTACTTGCCTTTGTCATATTTATGGCTAAAAAGCGGGAGTAGTATGTTTGTATGTTTGTGCTTGGATGCTTGTGCTGCTGCAGTAGTTGAGGGGGAGATTGTGGAATGTTACTGCTGTTGAGGGGGAGTTTGCTGTGCTGTGTGTTGTATGCAGCTGAAGGGGAGTGCTACTATGCTGGATGTTTTTTTGCTATGTGATGTTGGTATTTTGCTGCTGTCTGATATGGATGTTTTTTTTGTGCTTATTTACAAGTTTTTGCGTGTGTTGTAGTTTTAGCCAAAATAAGCCAAAGAGGGAGATTGTTATTTCTGTGCTTTTGTGGTTGGAATTTATTTTGCTAAAACTATTCTAGCAGCAAGAAGTTTAAACATGAAGTTCTAATTTGCTGCATTCAACATGTCGAATGAAGATGTCCCATACCTGCCCATAGGACATCGCGTCTGGATTCAGTGTTAAAGCAGATTCTATTGCTGTGAATTATTACTAAATATCTGTGAATATTTGGTTATCCTATGTGGCATCCAAAGCATTTTTGGATTGTGGTTATTTGTTGGTTTTTTGGATTTTCAGCTGTTTCTAATTATGGAGACATATTAGGAAACTTTGGATTGAAGACCTATTTTGTTGGAGTTTATTTTGCAGATTTATGAGCAGTCTATTTACTGCATTTTTGAAGCCCAATTCAGTCCAGATTAAATGCTATATATTGACTGATGTAAACCTAGTTTAGGTGTGGAACTTACTTGTGTTTTGTTAGGATTTTCGATTGTATTTTGTGAGCCTAACTGGTATCATTCTGATAACAGTATAAGGACTGGATTTTTTTGTGTTGTAAGTTCTGTCAGTTACTCATAAGCTTTTAAGCATTGAGTTTCTTGTGTGTCAATTCTCATAAGCTTTGAAGTATTGAGAATTGTGTGTTTTGAAAGTATGACTTTCGGTTTGTTACTTGTGTGGAAAGATACCAATCACGGGTTGTGGTTGTAGAGGGATTTGAGGAGGGCCTCATACCTAGGTGAGTCTTAGGTAGAAGTCATAGGAAGGGTAGTGATTAAGTGAGCAGATTATTTGGTAATTGTATGATCTGTGAATTGATACTATCGTATATTGGTTTCGTCCCTGGCTTGGTATCCCCCAGAGTAGGATTGTTGATCCGAACTGGGTAAACATATCACTGTGTTATTTACTTTCTGCACTATTACTTTTATTGTTATCTTGTTCATTGTGTTGGATATCAGTGTCTCAACATCTGTGTAGGACATATGATATCTGTGCCAGAATTTCAGTATGATTTAATACAAACACTCACCCATGGTGGATTTCTTGGCGTATCATTTACCATAACACTATCATATCATTCAATTTTTCAAGTTATCTGTTCAAATTCCTTTTTCACATTTGCAGTGCCCAAATAACCATCAAAGAGTGTCTTCTGTCATGCATATATAACATCAGAAAAAGGATCAACCACACACTAATTAACAGATAAATAATAGTAAAACATTAGAAAAATATTGATGCTAATTATCCTAAATGTTATGAAGTTAAAATTTGTTCTGACCCCATCTTCATCAGTTACAAAAGCATGTATTCTAGCTATTGGATCCTCTAGGGTCAGTCTCATCATATACTTCCCAGTAGGCGTTCAAAACTTTTCAACTTAGTACGGTGCTACTGCTAACACTCGAACAACACACTTAAACTTAGCTGCACCTTCAATAAATGAAATAAATTACTAAGTAAAAAAGAAACAATGTTTTGAGAAGGCACATAATATTGGTTGATGCAGAGTTGAATGTTAAAAGTGAAGAAAACACAGTCTAGTACCTCTGAATGAGTGAGTACATCTATTAAAGTAAGATGTCACACATGATCGTGATTAACCTCTGTAAAGGTCAAACATAATTGGGTATCTCGTAAGGAAAGAAAAAATTAAAGCCATTATATAAGAGCCTCGTAAAAGTGTAACGAACGAATTAATACTTGTAATACGTAAAGACTCGGGTAAGCTGTCAATGGACTGAGGCATGCTACCAATAGGCATGTTTCCCGATTTCAACAATATGTGCTCATCATACAACCTGGCTCAACACAAACATAATGAAAATATATTGGTTAACTAATCCAACCTATCCAAACCAAATATTATGACTCCACTAATTTGGTAACCACCTTTGGCATTATGTAATGAGACAATCTTCATTTGGTGTATGTCAAAGCTTTGAATATGAGGTAAACACACCATACCATAGAACTGCATACACTTTGAGACGCGTGTGGATAAACTGGGCCCATTTACCACTTTTAAGAACATAGAGAAGATTTTTCTCTATGGGTAGTTCAAAGCCAATCCTCAAGATGGAGCCAACAATAGGAAGAGTACACGTAGATTCCAATTGTAATGGAAGTGGATGATTAATTTCATCTTCCAGCCTACATTTCATCAGCAAGCATATCAAATTCCGATACTAACATAAATTTATATGCTCTTCACAAACACAGAACCAAGCAGGGACAAAACTCATTAAGTGAAAAAAGAAATATTTTGATATCAAGATAAATGGTTATAGATGATGCCATTGCGGTCATATCTATACAACTCTTTGCAAAATCCTGTAAAAAAGAAACTCCTGTGCAAAATCCATGGCCATATAAGCACAAACTCATATTCTGAACTTTTAACAAATTCATCAAAGAATAGGACACACGGAGCAGAACCACGAGCTTTGTCAAAAATTTGCCTCACATTAGCCTTACTTTCTCCAAACCACATTGTAAGTAGCTCAGGACCTATGATACTAATGAAGTTTGCTTAACATTTGTTGGAAATAGCTTTGGCCAAAAGGGTTTTACCACAACCAAGAGGACCATAGAACATAACTCCTTTGGAAGGTGACATTCCAAACTTCTCGGATTTCTCAGGGTGTTCCACTGGATATTGAACAGCCTGCAAAAGAGAGAAACAATATTAAAACCAGAAGCTAATGACTACATCTCAATATCACTTGTAAATCTCTCTAAGAACTAAGGAATTCTCTTTATGAATATACATACATAAAGATAACTATACAACAACAATTTTCATATGAATTAAGGTAAAATGCCTTTTCACTTTGAATGAAAAACCATTAACTACAGCAATGGTCGTCAAATACCAGTAGACTGGGTTTCAAGAAACATGTAAGCCTATCACCTAACTCATTGGTCACATTTCTATTGCATTTTATTCTGTTATACGACAGACAAGACATGACAAAACATTGATTCAAGTTATCAATGTTCCCCTAATCCATTTTTTCTTTTAAACATTTAATGGCATCTCAATTCACATGCATGAGAGTTTTCATCTAAGAGGTGGGTCAATACATAGATTAGAAAGCCAAAAAGATAGGCATATAACTTGTTAGTCATGCAGCTTGCAACCACCTTTACCTTGGTGGAGGAGAAGGCTAATGCAGAAGAGCTAGCATGGTCAGAGAATACGATTTTGATAGCATTAGCTTATATTGCATCACCTGTAAAAAGAATTCTGATGAGATAATTTATGATATAAGCATAATCATCCATTGATGAAGTATTCAAACATAATAAACATTCAAACTTAAATTGCTGGAATCAGTAAGGATCTGCTTCACTTGCCCAAATGTGTAGATGTAGCATGCGCATTTATGTAATCTACATCAGAAGGATGAAGACATGACTGAAATTTATGAAAATCAAATCATTTAAAATGAAGATTGTCGAGACTATGGCTACGTCATAAATGTAGAGAGAAAACAATAATAATACAATGTGGAATAAGAGTTTAATATCATTATGACTTAATGTCTAGTGTCTCCTAAATAGGCATCTGGAGCGCCCTCAAATAATAACTACCAAAAGCATTTAAATATAAACTCCTTCGCATGATAATTTCATTCACTCGCAGACTTTGCTAATATCTAACCAGTACTGGTTATGGCAAAAGTTTGGTCATCTTGTGCACACAACTTATAAGTTGTTACTGTGCCATAACATAACCTTTGATTCTTGCAGTTGATAAGATCTCATAGTGACAATGAAACTAAGATTAGGGAGAAAATTTAGCATATCCTGCAACAAATTACTTCACATCCCATAGCCACGAATCTCTGTATAAATTTTGGCTCCTCGATTTTTAGCATGCTCAAGTTCCTAAACAATAGGGGAAATGAATAAACAAACAAGAAAGATCAGACTATAAACAAATAAGTGAAGAGGAATTAGAGGGATAAATACATAATAAATTTTTTAACTAACCTACAAGACCAAGACTCCAGAACCGTCTCCTATCCTGAGTAAGAACACAACTTGGATATAAGCAGCAAGACAAACAAACCAATCATTTGAAGTCAGAAAATGAAAACTAAACAAAACAAATTAATTAATATTATAATAAGTAATGAATTTGCAGTGTTGCTATACTCACACAAACTCGTCTCGACCATTGTCAAATGGTCGTGATGCTTCTTATGGCATTGAGTTATACATTGTAGTCAAGGCTCGGGACCTGCAAGTTTCCAATATTAGATTTTAAAGCATTAGAGAGACAAAGGACAGATAACTAATATGGTAGTTGGCACTAACATAAAACACAGGATGTTGGCTATAATTTACTTGTAGAATCCTGCAATTGACAATGCATCAATGCTCGACTCAGTCCCCCTAGTCACCATAACATCTGCATCCCTAAATTCAATCATTCCCATTGCATCGCCAATAGAATGTGATCCAGTAGCACAAGCAATGACTGCAGCATAATTTGGTCCATGTATTCAGGAATAGGGAAAAACTCAACTCATGATTAATAATTATCACAAAGGTCAGCATAGAAAAATATGTGAAACATTGCATTCATTCTACATTATACATTAGAATTTCTGTTTCTAATCGCCGAACAATTCAGAACCAAATCAGCACTGGCGATGAACTGAGTTCTGAAGAAACAACATAAATCTGTCATACACAGTTCAAAACAACCCTCACCACGAACAATCTAATCAGTTTGCTTCTAATCGTCGAACAATTCAGTAAAAAACCAATAAAAAAGACTTCAAAAAACCAGTAGGATCCACCGAAAGAAAACGTACTAAATTCAGACAGATATTAAATTTGGAACCAATGAAAAAGACTTCAAAAAACCAGTAGGATCCACCGAAAGAAAACGTATTAAACCAGTAGTGTATTAAACAGAAAACTGATGTGGGTAACAACAACTATCTCCTTCTCTTTACGTGTACACAATCTGAGCAATTTGAGAAACTTATGAAAAATATATGAAATTCTAACTAAAGAGAATTGCAGTGATGCTTTGATAAAATGAAATTATTTAATCACAATCACAATTCCAAAGACTTCAGTCCCATACCAGCAGTGATCCTTTTCAAAAATTGTAATCATTATGAAAACTATATTGCAGATAGATAAACATTTCCATAAATTAGATGATACATCCACTAACCTTCCTTGAATAAGTTTTCCATGAGCTCCTTCCCCAATTATAGAACCAATAAACAACAATTTGGGATCAACCCGAAGACTCTCATCAATTATAAACTATGTAGTAGTACCTTATATCTTCGCCCGTCACCTTTTAGACGAAACTCCAAACCATCATATGCAAAGAGTTCCTCATGTTCTGAAAAATTCTAAAGACCAATTATGTAAACTCTCTTCTTTTCATTTAACAACTTAGTTTCCTGCAATATTTTGTTAAAGTAAAAATTGCAGTTTACCTTTGTTCTGATACTTATAAAGCCACCATTATTTGTCGATGAAACAACACCTGGATTAGACACAAGGCTGTATTATTTTGAGCGGTAAACTACAAAGGACGTGCTACTTAAGTCCCTTAGAAGTACAATTGCACACATTTGCAGGAATTCGATACATACCTTTAAAAACCCTAGTTGGTCCACCATTTTCACTACCATTTGAATCAATTTGAAAAGTACTTTCACTAACTCCACCCATTACCACGTCATCCAAAGCGCCCCAAGAAAGCTGCCTGTAACTTTCGCCTGTCAGAAAATTAGAGAAAGAAACTCAATCAATATGACACAAAAGAAACAAAATCACTTGTTCAAGGTTGTCAACTAAAATCACTTTTGAAAGCAAGTAAACAGGGATCCTTCTGTAGCAATTTTTCAATGAAAAGTAGCACATTGGAACAGACTCAAATGTGTCACAAGAGAGTATTAAAATAAGTTAAATAAAATGTTTAAATCAAGAGTACACTGTTTGTTTTTGTTGTACCCCAAATTTTACCCTCATTTTCTTGCTAGTTGGTGATTTATTTGTGTTTCTCTATTTATTTTTAACTTAATATTTATTTTAATATTCTATTTCTTTTTAATTTAATTTAATTTCAATTTGGCTTTTTATTTTATTTTATTTATATTTAAGTTGTTTTCTTTTAATCTCGATTTAATTTAGTTTTAAAAATTAGATTAGTTAATTAATCATATTAATTATTAATTTTTGCTTCTAGTTATTTAATTTGGGGTTTGGATTTATCATTATTTAACTTTATTACATAATTAATTCGTTAAAGAAAAAGGGAGATGTTATGGCATTTTTCTTTACAAGTGGGTAAGCCCACTACCAAAAGCCCATGTTACACAAAAAAAAAACATTCAGTTGGTAGATCAAAAAGGCCACACGGCAAGGAAAGGAAAATGAGTATGGTTGGTTTGACTTTTCAACTCAATGCCTTAACCAATGAGGAGTTGACACGTGGCGTGCAGAATCACAAAATAAACCAAATACTGTACCTCTTCTTCATTGGCTCGCGGATTGTGGCAAATACCGTTTGATTTGCCAATACTACGACTCCTCACGAACGGCTAAGAAGATTGATCATTGCAGCATAACCAAGATCTCGATTCAAGTACAGCCTACACGCATGGCCCAAGAGGGACTCGAGGCTGTTGCTGCATTGATTGTTCTCTCTCCAAGATAAGCTCATGCGTCTGCTGTGCATTCAATGCAGACCGCACCTATAAAAACAGCATGCCAAAGGAGAACAAGAGATCATCAACAAAAACATTAACAAAAACCACAAACAACTCTGAAAACAAACATTTGCTCTTTGGGAACTCGAGCTAGCTGCAAGGAGGAGGTGGTTGTTCACTTGGGAACCAGAGCACGAGTTAGTTGGGAGGAGGGAGAAATTCCTGCTATTTGTTTTGGAAATCAGGTAAGTTTTTTTCAAACTCTCCTCTTACTATGTTCATCATATTATGCTAACTGATATGTGGCACCCTTTGTGTATTTATGTTTAGATATTTGCTCTATGCCCTCACATGCTCATATGTTCATAAATGTTAGATAAGAAACGTGCCGTTGCTCATTTGTGTTAAGGTTTTGCTTTGGCATCTAGTTGATATGTTTAGCTTGCTCGTCATTTGAGTTATTATGTTCGTACTCCCTTGAGCGTTTCATTATGAGTCTTGTGTTGTCTAGTTTTCAAGCAGTTATGTGTGTTTCCAAAGTACGTGTTCTGCTGTGGCTTTCTGTAACATGTGTTTCATCTACTGTTCTAACCATTGTGTGCTAATAATATGACATTAAAATGTGTTTGTGTTTTGCATTATGTTTGGTTGTTCTGTATTAGTTGTGATCGCTATTATTTTCACTGTGTGCCTGCACTATCGAACGCTTTAGGAGTGGGTGTGCTTAATCCTTTTACGCTTGCCTTGTGTATTCTTTCATGTGCAAATATGTGTGCGTGATGTTACATTATGCTTGCACACGTGTGTTTGGTTAGTAGTCGTTGTCTTCCTACGCGCAATCATTGGTCTTTGTAATTGTGTATATTGTTGCTTTTAAAGGTGATCTGCTTATGTACTGAGGGTTGTATCGTTTTTCAATCTTATGCTGTTAGTGCAATACTCCAGTTTTGATGTAGTTTTGCCGTAATACGCTGCCCGTGTGTCCTGTCATGTGAGTGTGTGTCCAGTTATTTGATGTATTTAAGTTGAACGTGTGTTGTCGTGTCGTTTGCGTGAGGTGGATTTCGCATGTATGGTATGCTTTTGTTGTCACGTCTGCGCATGCATGTGTGTTGTGTTCTTCTAATTTTCACGACTTGTTTGAGTTTAAATATTAATGGAAGCGAATATATGACGGATGAAACAGCCGTCCCAACGGTATCACACTTGCCTTTAACGTACCCAAAAACCATTGAGACGGGGGTTCGAATCCCCCTCGCCCCCAGTCTCTGGTTTTCTCATTTTTTTGCTCATCACTATTCATCCTGGGCCTGGGGCTTCTTTCCTATCCACACCCCCAGTCTTTGGGCCCAAATTGATTTTCATGTGTTAATAACTGAACCAACATCACTAAATACACCCCCTGCATTTTAATTTTAAATTTTAAATCTTTTCCCTTAAAACCTTTTATTTATTTTGCTTAACCAAAAAACTCTAAACTATTTTATTTTGTTATTTATTTTATCATTAATCAATATGTGACATATTTTTTAATTGATAATTTGCTAATCACTTTGTTAATTATAATTGTGATAATTGTCTTTTTAGCATGTTATTAATTCTTAAATTATCAATTTGTGTCTTAAATTTGCATTTTGCTAATTGTATGACTAATTGTTAATTTCTATGTGTTAACTATCCATGTGTAGTTAATTATAATTACCTTGTGTGTCAATTATCAATTTTAATTGCTTTGCCAATTAATTATCAATGGTTGTTTTCAAATATTAATATCAACTATGAGTATTCCCTTGACATGTCATATCATTAAATGGACTTGTTTAATTCTTAAGATAATATATCCACGTTGATTTGGTCACATGCTTGACTTTTATATGAATATCATCCTTCTTTAAACAATATCATTTCTATATGTTTGTCTTCATAAAGATTGAAGCATATTGATTTGTTCTTTAATATCATTCTACATGTTTGTCTTCCTAAAGATTGAAGCATGTTGATTATCATCCTTTAATTTTCATTCTACATGTTTGTCTTCCTAAAGATTGAGGCATGTTAATTATCATCCTTTAATGTCATTCTGCATGTTTGTCTTCATAAAGATTTAAACATGTTGATATCATCCTTAATCATTCTACTTGGGGCATATTCATCTTATCCATCTTGTCGTGAAACATATTGCCATCTTCATGCTTATGTTACTTCCATCACATTATCTCATATCAATGTTGTAACTTATATCGTGCCTTACCCTGTCATTTTATCAAGTGTATGTTTATCATATTTTACTTCCTTTTATATGTTTATTTATCATTATCCAACCCTTTTCAAAACAATATAAAATTCTCGATCCAACGTCGAGCCCATTTTTTACCCATGTAAGTCGATCGCCTTCGGGTATCGCATTCAACCTTTTGGTCACAAGACACAAGTCTAGCATCACCTTGCTAGCACCATCGCCTAAACAACGTAACTTAATCGCATTAATATCCAAAGGAAAATCCCATGCACGATGACCATGTCATTGTGTATGGTGCATATCATTTGCATTCATAATCGTCACCTTGAGATAATGACCCCCATCTTAACCTAAGTAACCTCTTAGGAAGAAACTTCGTTTCTTGGCCTCATCAGAGCCATAGAAACCATAATTAGCTTTAGGAAGAGTTCTTCGACTCTTAGTGATATTCATCATAATGAATTTATCACTTCCCCTACTGACTAAACTCCAACATAGGTCCATTTCAACTAGATCTAGAGAGTTCTTAAACTCTACAATGAGATTGTATTCATTTCCCCTCTGAATATTGGTCGTGGTCAATAGATCAGTAGACGTAGAACTACGCATACTCTGATTCTATTCCCGAGGATACGTAGGCGTAAAGTGCGATGCTTTATCGAGTATACTTAGATACTAACCCCTAGGGTTTTCCAACCTTTAGAATAGAACCTTTAGCAAACAGATAACAAATAACATAATTGAATCAAGAGGTTCCTGTAGAGTACTACAGATATCTAGGATGCTAACACCTTCCCTAGGTATAACCAACCCCCGAACTTAGAATCTTAGTGCATTTGCATTGCATTGTGGGAATTCGGTTTTTTCCCCCTTCCTTTGGATAAATCAAAGACCGGTGGTGACATTAAAAATACGATACAAGTTAATCAATAATTTGTTATCCAATTTTCACCGCGACAGAAATGGCGACTTCACTGGGGACACTTCTCATAAGAGGGTTCCCCCTAACTTGTTTAATCATGTTATTTGTTTTTGTTATGCTTGCTTGGGTTGTCACTTTGAGTGGTGAGGAGTCCTAGACCCGGACACGAGTATAATTATAGGAGATGATATGGTCAAGGGTACTTTGACGGAGTCGATTCCTGAAAAGTCGAATTGAGAAAATCATCGCTCAGTTTAGGTTCTTTTGAACTTAATATTGTTTGAACGAGTACATTCGTGAAAACGATATTAACTTCGACCAAGGACCTTTAAGACTGAGGACCGTAGCACCTTTAACCCAACTTGGCCTTTTAGGACGTAGTGCGGTGACTATGCGGGAGTCCATTTCCAAATAGTTGTCACGCGATACTACACTCAGACGAGATTCTCTTGAGAATATTATTGACTAACCGAGTAATTTGGGAAGTCGATAATATCCGAAAGATGGGTCGTAGACTCTGGGAACTCTTAGAACCCGTTCGGCAGGTACATTCTAAAACCACACCACCCCATGGGATGGGTAGACCTTGACTCCATTCACGCTCCTTTGAACCTAGGACCTTTTGTTTGCTTGTTTGTGTGCCCTTTTGTTTGTGCGTTTGTGCATACATGCATACATAAGCATCATTTTCGTTCAAGTTCGTGGAGTCTGAGTCTTTTATTTACGTCGTAGGGTGCCATGGACAATGAAAGAAGGAACACCGTGAAGTATACTTACAAGAGTTTTGACACAAGTGACCTAAGGAGGTTGGAGACTCTGTTGATTGATCCAAAAGGATTCGAGCGAAGATATGGGGCGCTTTTGTTTCTATTGAAGGTGAGGGTTGATCAAGGACTTCTCTCCACCCTACTTCAGTTTTATGATCCGGTATATCATTGCTTCACATTCCCTGATTACCAACTGGTGCCTACTCTTGAGGAACTGAGATACCTATTTTGGATAAGTCCCCTTTTCCCATTTTTGGTAAGGACCCTAAGGAACAAGAGATTGCTAAGGCGACACATCTGGAGTTAGCAGACATACGAGGGAATATGACTACCAAAGGAGGGATTTCTGTTTTGCCTATGAAATTTCTGGTGGAGAAAGCTCATCATTATGCCAGGCGTTCTGACATGGCTGCCTTTGAGGCTATATATGCTTTAATGATTTATGGTACCTTTCTGTTCCCCAATCTCAAAGACTATGTGGACCTCAATGCCATCAAGATATTTATGAAGAGGAACCCTGTCCCTACTTTGTTAGCTGAAGCTTATCACGCCATACATTCGAAGCATGCCAAAGGAGGGCAGATCGCATGCTGTGTACCTTTATTGTACAAATGGTTTACTTCGCACTTGCCCAAGGCTAACATTTTTTGGGACCCTAAAAAAGGATGGTGGTCTAAGAAGATCATGGCCCTTACTCATTCTGACGTTGATTGGTATAACCCTCATAGGTACGAGGATGTTGTGATCATTGACAGTTGTGGAAAGTTCGGGAACGTGCCTCTTCTTGGCATACAAGGAATAACCAGTTACAATCCGGTCTTAGCTCGCAGACAGTTTGGTTACCCTTTGAAGGTCAAGCCTCTTGGTATTCACACAGAAGGATTTTTCTCCAAAGATTACGAAAAGCAAGAGGAATTAAGGAGCAGAATTTTAGAAGCCTGGAGGGACAAACACAAGAAAGATAGGAATGCTTTGGGGAAGCATAACTGTGTCTCCATGGACCCCTACCTACAATGGGTCAGAAGAAGGGCTATTGAACTAAGGATGCCCTATGATCGCCAAGAGCCTATGGTCTTGAATGAAGAACCTGTCTTCATCTTTGCATCTGAGACAGAGGAATTAAAGATCGCCTTAAGGAAAGCTCAGCAGATAGGGAATGCTTGGAAGGATAAGTGTGAGGTGCTTGTGGAAGAGAACGAAGCGCTTCAAAGACAGCTAAAGGCAAAAAGTGAGGAAGTTCTCTCTTGCAAAAGGAGGAAGTTACAAGAAGACCCGAGTCCCTCAAACCCTGAGACTACTTCGTGGGAGGCGATAATAGAGGAGCTGGTTCTCGAGAAGTCCCGAATGGAAGAAGAGATTAAGAAGTACAAGCTAAGATTATTGGGGGAATCTCCTTAGGTCTTTTATTAGCCTTTATTTAATTATTAAAACTCTTGTAAGAATATCAACGGTTGCATTGTTTTCCTTACGAAGTTTTAATTCCCGCTTCTTTCACTTGTAACAAATTTTGTATGATTAATGAAATCGGGTCCGTTGGTATTCTGTGACGATTACAAATACTCAAAATTCCACGAACTTTTGCATCTCATTGCATTTGCATTCTCATTCTCATTCACTTCAAAGAACTCAAAGTTTGCTGTTTTTAGATATCGCAAAATGGATCATGGAAGGAAAGGAACGGTACCATACACCTTCAGGGTTTTTGATGTGGAACAGTTGAGGGAACTAGGAGGTCGGATAAGGGATCCAGATGCCTTCGCCGCAAAGCACGGGCATATGCTCTCTTTATTGCAGGTACAAGTAGCTGAGGGTTTATTAGAGACATTGGTTCAACTCTACCATGTGATCTACCACTGTTTCATCTTCCAAGATTTCCAGTTGATGCCCACTTTGGAAGAGTATTCCGCCTTATTAGGGATACCCGTCAAAGATTCACCCCCGTTCTACGGTGGAGAAGGAAGACCCAGTCAAGAAGACATCGCGAGAGTGACTCGCATCAAGCTGATAGAGATCCAGACACACATGAGGTGCAGAAGAGGGATCGACGGCTTGCCTGCTCCATTCTTATTTAAGAAAGCTCAAGAGTTCGCCGACCAAGAAAAAACTAGGGCTTTCGAGAATCTTTTCGCGCTACTGGTCTATGGTCTATTTCTGTTTCCGAATGTTGAGAATTTCGTCGACGTTCATGCAATCAGGATCTTCATGCTCAAGAACCCGGTACCAACGTTGTTGGCCGATGCATACCACTCGATCCATTCAAGGATCCTGAAAGGAGAAGGTCAGATCGTATGCTGCACTGCTATCCTCTATAGGTGGTTTATTTCGCACCTACCAAAGACCATGGCCTTCTGGGATGTGAGGGATGGCTCAGAATGGCCCGTTAAACTCATGGACCTGACCCACTCAGATGTTGTTTGGTATGATCCGATATACGGAGGGATTCCCATGATTCACAGTTGCGGAGATTTTTCCAACGTGCCTCTTCTTGGCACGAAAGGGTGCACCAGTTACAACCCTGTTCTCGCTCGTCGCCAGCTTGGGCATCCGATGAACGAGATACCAGATCCAGAGAACTTGAAAAGAATTTTCCTCTATGAAGGAGAAGACCCCCAGCTGAAGATGCGGATTCTATTCGCTTGGCGTCAAATCAACAGACAAGGAATGACTGCAACAACAAACCCTGACTGCACGGTTACAGAATCTTACCTAGAGTGGTCACGCAAACGAGCCCTCGCTCTGACGATGCCATATCCTCGGCCCAAGCCTCCTGTAATAGAATCAGATGAAGTTTCAAGACTAAAGGTAGAAGTGGAGAAGCTGACACTGGACAAGTACATATTGCAGGAAAGGATTGACAAGTTGATGGAGGAACTCAGCGAAAGGAAAGGAGCATCATCCAGCGGATCAAAGCCCTAGTTCCTCTTTGTTGTATTTTGTTGTACTGAAAGCCCTGAGGGTGTACCGCTTGTAAACAAGTTTTAAAATTTTAATAAAAACAAGTTTCCAATTGCGATATTTAACTACACTTTCGAGCTCCTTGAAGTGAATGTTGCATCATGTTGCATCATACGCATCATTTCGCATCACATCTGCATTTTCGCATATACATGTGCATTCCTTCGGTGTCTCATTATCCTTTTATCTTCTTCAGTTGTCGTCATTGAACCACCACCCTGAGTGCCCTGCACCGTTACAACCTTGAAGAGAAAGGATGTCTGAAAATTGCGAGAATCTGGATCAGGTTAACAACGAGCTCGCTGAATTAAGAGTAGGAATGGGGCAGATCATGGAAGCCTTGAGTATCATACGAGCAACGATGGACACACAAGCCACTGTGGTCTCAGAAATCGTCACTACGACTGTTGTGCCACCGGCCATACCTGTCGTAAATCCCACTCTGGGGATGCCATTCGAGTTCATGCGAGCCACAGCCCCTCAATCCACGCAACAAGCGGGTACCATTGCTCAGTGAGAATCAACAAGCTATTCCGACTTATGTTCCGCCTGTGGTACAGACCCAATTCCAACCTGTTTTCCAGAACCAGCAGTATTTTGATGGTATGTCTGTAGAAGAGGGTGACAGTAACGAGAAGTTGAGAGCCAACATGGAGGTGATGCAAAGAAAGCTGAAGGCTATGGAAGGAGACAACGTTTTCAGTTCTGACCTTAAAGATATGTGTCTAGTCACTGATCTAGTGATTCCACCGAAATTCAAGTTACCAAGTTTTGAATTGTATTCTGGTGCCACGTGTCCTAAGGCACACCTAGTCATGTATCTCCGAAGAATGGCGGCTTATATGGATAATGATAAGTTAATGATCCATTGTTTCCAAGACAGCCTGAAGGGCGCTGCCGCAAAGTGGTATTTAAGCTTAGACCAGTCTCAGATCAAGTGTTTCCAGGATGTTATGGACGTGTTCATAAAGCATTATAAGTATAATTTGGATTTAGCTCCTGATCGTAGACAGCTATTGACCATGACTCAGAAGAACACAGAGTCGTTTAAAGAATATGCTCAAAGATGGAGAGAGACTGCATCACAAGTTGAACCGCCATTGACTGAAAAGGAATTAGCTGATTGGTTTGTAGATACTGTAAGACCAGAATTTTATGAGAAGATGATCAGTAATATCGGCGCTAATTTCTCCGATATCATTACAATTGGTATGAAGGTGGAGGCAGGTCTGAAAAGTGGAAAGGTAGCCAGCTCACCGAACAGTTCTACTAGCACCGGTATCAAGAAGTCTCCGGGTAACTTCCATAAGAAGAAGGAAGGCGAAACTAACGCTATTTTGACAGGAAAGAGGCAAAACCCTAGTTGGAAACGATCTCTATTCCAACCACAACCGAGTCCCGGCTTTCCTCAGCAGCCAATCTATCCCACACAGTTTGCACAACAACCATACGTGGCGTCTGTTACGCCCACTTTTAATCGTCAGATAATGCAGCAAGTTCCTGCTTCCCAGTCACCAAATCAGCAACCGTGGACGAAGAACCAGAATCAGAATTACCAGCAACAACGGCGGCCGGTGCCACAGCAAAATACCCCGCCAAGAAGACAAGCAGTAACACCAAATTTTCCGCCCATACCAATGACGTACACGGCATTGTATCCTTCGCTGGTGGAGCAAGGATTAATCGTTACTAGGCCATTGGGGCCACTATCTGAAAAAGCTATGCAGTTCTACAACCCTAACGCATCATGTGCTTTCCATCAAGGAGGAGTAGGCCACGATTTAGAAGGGTGTTTGGCGCTAAAGAATCTAGTAAAGAGTCTGATGGAGAAAAATATCTTGTCTTTCGCTAACAACCAGCCAAATGTGAAAAACAACCCCTTGCCAACACATGGGTCAGCCAATGCCATCGAAGATGAGAATGGTGAAGTACTAGTCTCAGATGTAACAAAGATTAAGACTCCCTTGAAGATGTTTCATGCTAAGCTATTCAGCGCCGGTTTGGTCAAAGATTGCCACGATGTTTGTAAAAAGTGTGACAGTAATAATGAAGGGTGTCAGTTGGTTCGAAATGATATCCAACAATTGATCGATGAAGGTTTCTTACAGGTTTTTAGAAAGGAAGGCAAAGTAGCAGTGATTGAACCAGTGTTTAACTTACCAAAGCGGATGCCAGCGCTTGAAGAAGAGTACATATCAATAGTCCCTGTGTTCAACAATCCAGGGGCAGCTATCGTGAGCCCTGTGTTCAATAATCCGGAGGCAAGTACCGTGAGTCCGGTATTCAGACAACCAGTTCCAAGATTTAACAGGTCTGAAACTGTTTCTCTTGATAATCATACAAGGAGGAATAATCTCCCAAGACCAGTCCCGTTCAGATTCAGGGGAACCAAAGCAGTACCGTGGGTCTACGAAGGCAGTGCAAGTGGAAGGTGGAAGGAGGAAACGATCCCAAGGAAAGAGGTGGGGGTCATTATAGAAGAACCGGTCCCAAGGAAAGAGGTGGGGGCTGATGAAAAGAGCGTGTCTAATATAGCGGGAACAGGAAGAATGATGAGGAGTGGAAGGATTCTCCCCCCTATTAACAAAGAAACGTCAGATAAAGAGAATGAGGTGCGTGTACCCACCAACGACAAAAGTAAAGAAGTAATCTCCAAGGAGGACGATGAAGAATTTCTCAAGATAATAAAGAGAAGTGACTACAGGGTTGTGGATCAGCTTCACCAGACCCCGTCCAAAATTTCTATTTTATCCCTATTGATTAATTCACCAGTCCACCGGTCAGCACTACAGAAAGTACTGGCTCAGGCTCATGTGGCCCAGGACATTACCGCCGGACAGTTCGATCATGTTATCTCTAACATTACTGCTTGCAATACGCTCAGCTTCAGCGATGAAGAATTAACCCAATCAGGTCGGAATCACAATCTCGCCCTGCATATATCAATGAAGTGTCAGGAGGACACATTGGCCAGAGTTCTTGTGGATACAGGATCCTCTCTAAATGTCCTACCGAAGAGGGCCCTCGACAAGCTAGCATACAAAGGAGGGATCATGAGACCCACGTCGTTAATTGTCAAAGCTTTTGATGGCTCACGAAGATCCGTGATGGGGGAAATTGAGCTGCCAGTTTTGATTGGACCCCAGGAATTCAATGTTTTGTTTCAGGTTTTGGACATTAACCCTGCCTATAGCTGCCTACTGGGAAGACCCTGGATCCACGAGGCAGGCGCTGTTACTTCAACCTTACACCAAAAAATGAAATTTGTGGCCGATGACAAGCTGGTCATCATCCATGGGGAAGAAGACTTAATGGTTAGTAACTTGTCGTCTTTCCGTTATATTGAGGCTGACGAAGTCATCCAGACATGGCCCTCAAAATTCGCAGGCGCTGTTACTTCAACCTTACACCAAAAGCTTCGCAGAAGTCATCCAGACATGGCCCTCAAAATTCGAGACGAAGTCAAGAGACAGTTGGATGCCGGTTTCCTAGCAGTTTCCAAATACCCAGAGTGGGTAGCTAATATTGTTCCAGTTATGAAGAAGAATGGAAAGGTGCGGATGTGCGTGGATTATAGGGATCTTAACAAAGCTAGTCCCAAGGATGATTTTCCTCTACCACATATCGACACATTAGTAGACAACACGGCCCGTTTCGCCATGTTCTCATTTATGGACGGTTTTTCAGGCTACAATCAGATCAAAATGGATCCATCTGATATGGATAAAACCACTTTCATTACCCCGTGGGGTACTTATTGTTATAAGGTCATGCCTTTTGGACTAAAGAATGCTGGGGCAACTTACCAAAGGGCTATGGTAACCTTGTTCCACGACATGATCCACAAAGAGATAGAAGTGTATGTGGACGATATGATAGCCAAATCTCGAAATGAGGAAGAACATGTAGAACATCTGCTAAGGTTGTTCAAGAGGCTTCGAAAGTATCAGTTGAGGTTAAACCCTGCAAAATGTACTTTTGGAGTTAGGTCAGGGAAGTTATTGGGTTTCATTGTTAGCCAGAAAGGCATTGAAGTGGATCCCGATAAAGTGCGAGCTATTCAAGAAATGCCAGCTCCGCGAACAGAGTCTCAAGTCAGAGGATTTTTGGGCCGTCTGAATTACATCTCCCGGTTCATCTCCAATATGACTCCGATATGTGCTCCCATCTTCAAACTACTCCGCAAGAATCAGCCGGTAGAATGGAATACTGAATGTCAGCAAGCTTTTGAGAAGATCAAGAGTTATCTCCAAGAACCACCTATCCTGATCCCTCCAGTACCTGGGAGGCCGCTCTTTATGTATCTAACTGTTTTGGAAGAATCCATGGGTTGCGTTTTGGGACAGCACGACGAGACTGGCCGAAAGGAGCATGCAATCTATTATCTGAGCAAGAAGTTCACAGACAGTGAAAGCCGTTACTCAATGCTTGAAAAGACTTGTTGCGCTCTGGCTTGGGCCGCCAAACGCCTGAGACAGTACCTAATTTGTCATACCACCTTGTTGATTTCCAAAATGGACCCGATAAAGTACATTTTTGAGAAACCTGCTCAAACGGGTAGACTGGCCCGTTGGCACATGTTATTGTCCGAATATGATATTCAATATGTCACTCAAAAGGCTATTAAAGGAAGTGTTCTTTCAGAATATCTTGCTGATCAACCAGTTGAAGACAACGAACCACTCAAATTTGATTTCCCTGATGAGGACATTATGGCAGTGAAAGATGGTGAAGAGTCAAGTTCTGAAGATGATCCCAGGGCCGAATACAGGTGGAAGATGATGTTCGATGGTTCGTCCAATTACAAGGGGCATGGAGTAGGTGTTGTTATGATTAATCCGGAAGGTGGCTACACCCCTTTTACAGCTAGATTGGATTTCGGATGTACGAATAATATTGCTGAATATGAGGCATGTATCCTGGGACTAGAAGCTGCGATCGATCTTGGAATTTGTTTTCTCGAAGTTATGGGTGACTCTGCTCTAGTTATTTATCAAATTAGAGGTGAATGGGAGACAAAAGATGAGAAGCTTATCCCCTACCAGGCATATGCTTTGGAATTGATTGAGCATTTTGATGAGATTACTTTCCGCCATGTGCCACGTACTGAGAATCACGTGGCTGATGCTTTAGCAACGCTGGCTTCAATGTGGCAAGTCAGATTTATCAATGAGGATCCGGTTATCAGTATTGGAAGAAGGGCTGAACCTGCCTACTGCCAGGCCATTGAAGAAGAATCAGATGGCAAACCCTGGTTTCATGACATTTTGAACTTCCTGAAGAATCAAGAATATCCGGCCAACGCCTCCGCTCTTGATAAGAAAACTCTGCGAAGGTTGTCAGCTAAATTCTTCATCAGCAACGGTGTACTATACAAAAGGAATCATGATATGGTGTTGCTAAGATGTGTCGACAAGAGAGAAGCAGACTTGCTGATCCATGATATTCATGAGGGAGCCTTCGGCACCCACGCCAATGGACACGCCATGGTTAAAAAGATCTTGAGAGCTGGATACTATTGGTTAACTATGGAGACTGATTGCATCCAGTATGCTAGGAAATGCCATAAATGTCAGATTTACGCAGACAAAATGCATGTTCCCCCTACTTTGCTAAATGTTCTATCATCGCCCTGGCCATTCTCTATGTGGGGCATTGATATGATTGGGGCGATTGAGCCTAAAGCATCCAATGGGCATCGATTCATTTTGGTGGCTATAGATTACTTTACCAAATGGGTGGAAGCCGCCTCTTATGCGAATGTAACTAAACAAGTAGTTGCTCGTTTCATCAAGAACAACATCATTTGTCGTTATGGGATTCCAAGCAAAATCATAACCGACAACGGGACCAACTTGAATAACAAAACCATGAAGGAATTGTGCGATAACTTCAAGATTGAGCACCATAACTCTTCACCATATCGACCGAAGATGAACGGAGCAGTTGAAGCCGCGAACAAGAATATTAAGAAAATTATTCAGAAGATGGTCAAAACATACAAGGATTGGCATGAGATGTTGCCATATGCGCTACACGGATATAGAACGTCCGTCAGAACATCAACAGGGGCAACCCCTTTTTCGCTGGTATATGGAATGGATGCTGTCCTCCCTATAAAAGTTGAGATACCTTCTCTGAGGATATTAATGGAAACAAAGCTTGACGAAGCTGAATGGATTCAAGAGAGATACGATCAGTTGAATCTAATTGATGAGAAGCGCCTGACAGCTATGTGTCATGGTCAGTTGTACCAGAAGAAGATGAAGAGAGCATTCGATAAAAAGGTCCGCACTCGGGAATTCCGAGTAGGCGAATTGGTACTTAAGAAGATTCTGCAATCACAAAGAGACGCCCGTGGAAAATGGGCACCTAATTATGAAGGTCCATACATAGTTAAGACAGTGTTTTCAGGAGGGTCATTGCTTCTTACAACTATGGACGGTGAACAGCTTGCGCATCCTGCGAATGCTGATTCGGTGCGGAAGTATTATGCTTAAGACTAGGACGCCTCTGTAACATCCAAGAATCCCCAGAGAACCTCAAGTTTTGCTACAACAGAAATCCTTAGTCATTAGGGGTCATTGGTCATTGAATACAATATAACCTTTTGCTAAACTGCCATTTCGATGCATCTGTAATATCTCATGGGACTATGCTATTTGGCAAGTCACCAGTTTTCAATGAATATCAGTTATATGATCATCTTCTTATCGTCTTTATTTTTGCAAATTTTGCCATTTTCACTTGATTTTTGAAAACGGAAATATTGCAATTGCTAAGAAAACACAAAGATAAACTAAGTTTTACTCTGGATCTTCTACGAATCAAGCTGGTGTAAGGAGATTTAGCAGTATCGCATTTTTGGCATGGATTCGCCACCTCCAGTGGAAAGAAGAGCGCCTTGGCTATCCTTGACGTTGGGTTTCAGGGTGTTGGCTTGTGTTATCCTTTCTCCTTTCCTGTTTTGCGTCGTTCGCGTTGTTCCTAGCATATAGCTAAGCATGTGCATCATCCTTTAGCATCTTTGCATCCTTTGTGCTCTGTTTTGCTGGTGATCTTTTGTTGTGCTTATCTTTATTTCCCTAGTGGAGTAAGGATGTTCCCGGTTTTCTTTGCGTCGTGCTTGTTCGGTCTTAACCTCTGCGCGCCAAATTCGAATCTTTAAAATCTTTTTTTTCCCGTTCCCCAAGAGGTTTAACTTTAAAGGATTTTATAGTTGTTCTCGTTTGAATCGTGTCAAACTTGAACTTGGACTATGTTTGAATCGCGCCAAACGTTGTCTTAATTTGGACTTTGTTTGAAGCGTGTCAAACACTGTCTTATGTGTTCTTGTTTGAATTGTGTCAAACTTGAACTTGGACTATGTTTGAATCGTGTCAAGCATTGTCTTCTTAAAAACTTTGTTCTTGTTTGAATCGTGTCAAACTTGAACTTGTTCTTGTTTGAATCGTGTCAAACTTGAACTTGGACTATGTTTGAATCGTGTCAAGCATTGTCTTATTTGGACTTTGTTTGAAGCGTGTCAAACACTGTCTTATGTGTTCTTGTTTGAATCGTGTCAAACTTGAACTTGTTCTCGTTTGAATCGTGTCAAACTTGAACTTGGACTATGTTTGAATCGTGTCAAGCATTGTCTTCTTACAAACTTTGTTCTTGTTTGAATCGCGTCAAACTTGAGCTTGGACTTTGTTTGAATCGTGTCAAGCATTGTCTTCTAAAAAAAAAAAAAAAAAAAACTTGTTCTTGTTTGAATCGTGTCAAACCTGAACAGGGTCCTTGTTCGAATCGTGTCGGACATCGACTCTTGTTTTAAAACCGTTCTTGTTCGAATCGCGTCGAACTCGAATTGAGGCTTTGTTTGAATCGTGTCAAGCACCGTCTTTTGTTTTAAAACTGTTCTTGTTCGAATCGTGTCGGACATTGAACATCCTAATCTTGTTTCTTTTCTAAAAATTGCTCTAAGTTAAATTTAGGGGAACGAATTTCTTCAACTTTAAGACTCCTATCTGGTGCGCAGGGTTAGTCTCTGCGTTCCTGGCTCCTTCTGAAGATCCCATTTCGAACTCTTCATTTTGAGGTCCCCCAGGAAGTCTTTGTTTGTTTGCTTGTCTCCTCTAGACTGACTCTTAGTGATCAGTTTCTTCTTTCTGGTTTCATGCCCAGGAAGAGCGTGGGTTTGTTCCCTTCCCCGTGAAGTCTATCTCCTTGGATCTCTCCCCAGTGGAGATTGTCTTTTGGTTTTTCCCCAGTGTTTCCTCGGGATTTCCCCGGTGAGTCTTCTTGCTGGTTGACCAGCATCCCCAGTGAGTCTTTGCTTGAGGATACTAGTTTCCGTCTTTCCCCAGCGAAGCTTTTCTTGCGTGTTTGCTTCCTGTGGTCCCTGGTGTCTTGTTTGTCTGCATCCCTTGCATTCCCGGCATCATGTCACCATTTTAGGAGTTCATGGCATGTCAGCATCTGCATGTCCGTAGCGCTCCCTTAGCATTTGCATTCCATGAGGGCAAAATTTTTGGTTTACTATATTTAAATACCTTTCACCTAGGTGCCTCTGGAATCTCCGTTCCTCGTGCCCTCTGGTGAAGCTATTTAAATAGGGGCAACTGTTGTACCCCAAATTTTACCCTCATTTTCTTGCTAGTTGGTGATTTATTTGTGTTTCTCTATTTATTTTTAACTTAATATTTATTTTAATATTCTATTTCTTTTTAATTTAATTTAATTTCAATTTGGCTTTTTATTTTATTTTATTTATATTTAAGTTGTTTTCTTTTAATCTCGATTTAATTTAGTTTTAAAAATTAGATTAGTTAATTAATCATATTAATTATTAATTTTTGCTTCTAGTTATTTAATTTGGGGTTTGGATTTATCATTATTTAACTTTATTACATAATTAATTCGTTAAAGAAAAAGGGAGATGTTATGGCATTTTTCTTTACAAGTGGGTAAGCCCACTACCAAAAGCCCATGTTACACAAAAAAAAAACATTCAGTTGGTAGATCAAAAAGGCCACACGGCAAGGAAAGGAAAATGAGTATGGTTGGTTTGACTTTTCAACTCAATGCCTTAACCAATGAGGAGTTGACACGTGGCGTGCAGAATCACAAAATAAACCAAATACTGTACCTCTTCTTCATTGGCTCGCGGATTGTGGCAAATACCGTTTGATTTGCCAATACTACGACTCCTCACGAACGGCTAAGAAGATTGATCATTGCAGCATAACCAAGATCTCGATTCAAGTACAGCCTACACGCATGGCCCAAGAGGGACTCGAGGCTGTTGCTGCATTGATTGTTCTCTCTCCAAGATAAGCTCATGCGTCTGCTGTGCATTCAATGCAGACCGCACCTATAAAAACAGCATGCCAAAGGAGAACAAGAGATCATCAACAAAAACATTAACAAAAACCACAAACAACTCTGAAAACAAACATTTGCTCTTTGGGAACTCGAGCTAGCTGCAAGGAGGAGGTGGTTGTTCACTTGGGAACCAGAGCACGAGTTAGTTGGGAGGAGGGAGAAATTCCTGCTATTTGTTTTGGAAATCAGGTAAGTTTTTTTCAAACTCTCCTCTTACTATGTTCATCATATTATGCTAACTGATATGTGGCACCCTTTGTGTATTTATGTTTAGATATTTGCTCTATGCCCTCACATGCTCATATGTTCATAAATGTTAGATAAGAAACGTGCCGTTGCTCATTTGTGTTAAGGTTTTGCTTTGGCATCTAGTTGATATGTTTAGCTTGCTCGTCATTTGAGTTATTATGTTCGTACTCCCTTGAGCGTTTCATTATGAGTCTTGTGTTGTCTAGTTTTCAAGCAGTTATGTGTGTTTCCAAAGTACGTGTTCTGCTGTGGCTTTCTGTAACATGTGTTTCATCTACTGTTCTAACCATTGTGTGCTAATAATATGACATTAAAATGTGTTTGTGTTTTGCATTATGTTTGGTTGTTCTGTATTAGTTGTGATCGCTATTATTTTCACTGTGTGCCTGCACTATCGAACGCTTTAGGAGTGGGTGTGCTTAATCCTTTTACGCTTGCCTTGTGTATTCTTTCATGTGCAAATATGTGTGCGTGATGTTACGTTATGCTTGCACACGTGTGTTTGGTTAGTAGTCGTTGTCTTCCTACGCGCAATCATTGGTCTTTGTAATTGTGTATATTGTTGCTTTTAAAGGTGATCTGCTTATGTACTGAGGGTTGTATCGTTTTTCAATCTTATGCTGTTAGTGCAATACTCCAGTTTTGATGTAGTTTTGCCGTAATACGCTGCCCGTGTGTCCTGTCATGTGAGTGTGTGTCCAGTTATTTGATGTATTTAAGTTGAACGTGTGTTGTCGTGTCGTTTGCGTGAGGTGGATTTCGCATGTATGGTATGCTTTTGTTGTCACGTCTGCGCATGCATGTGTGTTGTGTTCTTCTAATTTTCACGACTTGTTTGAGTTTAAATATTAATGGAAGCGAATATATGACGGATGAAACAGCCGTCCCAACGGTATCACACTTGCCTTTAACGTACCCAAAAACCATTGAGACGGGGGTTCGAATCCCCCTCGCCCCCAGTCTCTGGTTTTCTCATTTTTTTGCTCATCACTATTCATCCTGGGCCTGGGGCTTCTTTCCTATCCACACCCCCAGTCTTTGGGCCCAAATTGATTTTCATGTGTTAATAACTGAACCAACATCACTAAATACACCCCCTGCATTTTAATTTTAAATTTTAAATCTTTTCCCTTAAAACCTTTTATTTATTTTGCTTAACCAAAAAACTCTAAACTATTTTATTTTGTTATTTATTTTATCATTAATCAATATGTGACATATTTTTTAATTGATAATTTGCTAATCACTTTGTTAATTATAATTGTGATAATTGTCTTTTTAGCATGTTATTAATTCTTAAATTATCAATTTGTGTCTTAAATTTGCATTTTGCTAATTGTATGACTAATTGTTAATTTCTATGTGTTAACTATCCATGTGTAGTTAATTATAATTACCTTGTGTGTCAATTATCAATTTTAATTGCTTTGCCAATTAATTATCAATGGTTGTTTTCAAATATTAATATCAACTATGAGTATTCCCTTGACATGTCATATCATTAAATGGACTTGTTTAATTCTTAAGATAATATATCCACGTTGATTTGGTCACATGCTTGACTTTTATATGAATATCATCCTTCTTTAAACAATATCATTTCTATATGTTTGTCTTCATAAAGATTGAAGCATATTGATTTGTTCTTTAATATCATTCTACATGTTTGTCTTCCTAAAGATTGAAGCATGTTGATTATCATCCTTTAATTTTCATTCTACATGTTTGTCTTCCTAAAGATTGAGGCATGTTAATTATCATCCTTTAATGTCATTCTGCATGTTTGTCTTCATAAAGATTTAAACATGTTGATATCATCCTTAATCATTCTACTTGGGGCATATTCATCTTATCCATCTTGTCGTGAAACATATTGCCATCTTCATGCTTATGTTACTTCCATCACATTATCTCATATCAATGTTGTAACTTATATCGTGCCTTACCCTGTCATTTTATCAAGTGTATGTTTATCATATTTTACTTCCTTTTATATGTTTATTTATCATTATCCAACCCTTTTCAAAACAATATAAAATTCTCGATCCAACGTCGAGCCCATTTTTTACCCATGTAAGTCGATCGCCTTCGGGTATCGCATTCAACCTTTTGGTCACAAGACACAAGTCTAGCATCACCTTGCTAGCACCATCGCCTAAACAACGTAACTTAATCGCATTAATATCCAAAGGAAAATCCCATGCACGATGACCATGTCATTGTGTATGGTGCATATCATTTGCATTCATAATCGTCACCTTGAGATAATGACCCCCATCTTAACCTAAGTAACCTCTTAGGAAGAAACTTCGTTTCTTGGCCTCATCAGAGCCATAGAAACCATAATTAGCTTTAGGAAGAGTTCTTCGACTCTTAGTGATATTCATCATAATGAATTTATCACTTCCCCTACTGACTAAACTCCAACATAGGTCCATTTCAACTAGATCTAGAGAGTTCTTAAACTCTACAATGAGATTGTATTCATTTCCCCTCTGAATATTGGTCGTGGTCAATAGATCAGTAGACGTAGAACTACGCATACTCTGATTCTATTCCCGAGGATACGTAGGCGTAAAGTGCGATGCTTTATCGAGTATACTTAGATACTAACCCCTAGGGTTTTCCAACCTTTAGAATAGAACCTTTAGCAAACAGATAACAAATAACATAATTGAATCAAGAGGTTCCTGTAGAGTACTACAGATATCTAGGATGCTAACACCTTCCCTAGGTATAACCAACCCCCGAACTTAGAATCTTAGTGCATTTGCATTGCATTGTGGGAATTCGGTTTTTTCCCCCTTCCTTTGGATAAATCAAAGACCGGTGGTGACATTAAAAATACGATACAAGTTAATCAATAATTTGTTATCCAATTTTCACCGCGACAGTTTTAACTATTACCTTGAGCTTTATGATTAAAAATGTTTAAATCAAGAGAGTAACCTCATATGTAGATCTACCACCTCTATATCGCATATCGTTGTCAAATTGCCGGAAAAGCTGCCGCCATCTTCCCTCATTCCTGCAACACCAACAATCTTAGGTCAAAACAAAATAACATAAACCCTAAAAAACTTTGATTTCACTATTTCTGTAACTTACTGAAGTCCAAAATTATTCTGACCAAACATGCCTAGAGTTCCACCGAAGCCAATTTCTGAAATTATTTATTTCTAAACCCATATGAACAACAATCAAAGATACTTTCATAAATACGTTCAAAGATGAGAAATCATATATATAAAGATCAAAATGGAGATTTTACATTTAAAACATCAAAATGGAGATTCATAACATACATATTAAAGGGTTCGAGAGAAGATTTAAAATACCTTTCAGATCTACCGAAACCAATTCTTGCAGCAAAGTAGAAAGACACCATGAGTAGCCATATATCACTGTGAACAACAACGATGAAAAGATAGTGAGAAGAAGAAGTGAGAGATCAACAGAGAGATAATCTTGAGAGAGTGAGAATAAGTGAGAGATATGCAAAGAGAGAGAGAGTTGAAAAGGCAGGGAGAGAGAAACGATGCAAAGAATGGAAAAGCCAATGTAAGATTTTGTGAGATTTTTTGAAAAAAAAATCTGATTTGAAGTGTTGGAAGTACATAAAGTTAGATTTATGTTGTTAGTTTTCAAATACAAAACAACAAAACCAGTTTATATTGAACAAAAACATGTATAGTATTGCATAACCAATTCAACAAACCAGTTTCATTTACTAGTTTGGTCACAAAAAGTAATTTTAGGACAAGAATTGCCCCCATTTTTGGGATGTGGCAAATGTAGAGTGTAGGGCAAAATTGACTTTTCCAGAACACTTAATTTTCTTATATTATAGATGTTTCTTCGAAGATTTGGTTAAGATTTCATAGGTTTGCAAAAGTTTGTGATGTTGTGTCTGGTTCTGAAAATTCCAGTAAAAATTGCATAAAAATAGACTTATGAGTAGGTTGTTAGGGCTGAAAGATTCAAGAAGCGAATTCGAGTAAAGATTTCACATAGAACTCAATTTATGGAGCGGTATGCAAGTCAAACATTTGGAAAGAAGAAATTGATTTTTTTAGTATTATTTTTAACTTGTGATTGTACAAACTCTTGTAATTTTGTTAAAATCATATTGGAAGACCAACGAAATTTCAATGGGCAACAATTGGAGAGTGGATTAAGCACAATGGGAGGACGAACATACCAAACCACTATAAATCTCGGTGTACTCTCTCTGTGTGTGTGTGTGTGCACGCGCGCGCGCGTGCGTCTATACGTGTGTGTGCATGTGTTAACTCCAACAGTACGAAGAACTACTCTATTCACCAAAGTCGTTTATGTTATGCAAAAATAATTATTTTTGAAACTCTAATAAAACGTTCTTAAATTTCTTTTTAAAATTTTTTTAATTTATAAAGTATATTCATTCCTCTCCTTCTAGACTGTTTATTGTTCATATTCTTATCTAAAAAACTTATTAGTGAATTAGAGAACAAATTCAAAAATTGACTTAATTTTTTATTGAAATTGTATAAGTTAAATACAACCCATTAATCATTTAATATATATATATATATATATATATATATATATATATATATATATATATATATATATATATATATATATATATATATATATATATATATATATATATATATATATATATGCAATTTAAATAAATTTTACTTATATTTAATCTAACGGTATTAAAAAGAGAAATAATAGACAATTGATAATATTGATGATAACATTGTCCATGTTAGAAATTGTATAATGATTTGAGACTGGTTTCTTTTAAATGTATTTAAATAAGAATATTCCTTATTATCACAAATTCATAAGCAACGAGGGAATATTAATATTTAGAAATAGCACATGCCAACAATCTCAAAGAAAGACTTCTACTAATCCTATATCCTTTATTATAATGCTGATTTACCTATTTCAAACTAGCTAAGAAAATGTTAGGGGTCATTTGGCTTTAGATCCACTCTAAAGGGCAGATTTAGTGAACTCTTTCCAAAGTCCATTTCTTTATAATGCAAAAGGAATACAATCAACCATATAATTAATGGCGTAGACTTGTGAAACACACAGCTAATGATCTTTGGACCAACGTGTTACATGATGTTCGATAAATAATCTTAGAGGAATCTATTTGGGTAGCTTCCAGACATATGCCTAACACCCTCTAAAATGTGTGGGAAAAAAACGAGGTAAAAGTAGAGTAGATTTTATATGAAAGGTAAGTTTAGTAAAAGAAAGTATTTTAACATAGGGATGATGGATAATCTATGAGGTTCAAATATTTTAGGTCTATAATATAAAATGATGAAAAGTAAAAGAAGATATAAATCATTAATTTAAGATGAGTGGTTGAAATACAAGATGACTTCGGATGTTTTTATGTGATACGAAAGTACTATTTAAATTGAAGAGAAATTTTAATTGGACAGTTGTAAGACAACAATGGTGTATGAGATAAAATGAGCTATAAAAAACAACACAAAATAAACTAAGTGAATAAGAGATAATGATGATGTTGTTTTGGATATGTATCGTGAAACAGACAAAATAATATTAGAAATGTCAATATTAAATAAAGTGTGTGGGGTATTACATGTAAATAAAGTGTTACGGGTATCACATGTAATAGAAAAATGTTTGAAACTAGACTTAGAGGATTTAAGTATGTAGGGAGAAGACTTATGAATTCGATAGTACGGAGACAGGATCACAGGGACGGTACTCAAATCACTAGAGGTAAAATAACCCCTCTTAAAAAGTATAAGAGAAACTATTAAGAAGGATCTCGAGTTAAATGACTTAGACAGAAGCATGATTTTATATAAACATTATGGCATAGTTCCATCCACGTGTCTGACCCACTTAATGAGGAAAGATTTAGTTGTTGTTGTTGTTTGTGGTGGTGGTGCTTATCAAACATTTTCTCTTATAAATGTCTATTAACGACCCACCTTGTTTCCTCGTCTTTCTTCATATATATCTTTATCACTGTGGGTCATCCCTCAACCTTCAAACAATATGTCCATCGACCAAAAAATTTTGCTTCAAACAAATTTATCTTCTCCCATATTAAGCTTGACCACTAATGTGTCTTTACCCTTGGTCTCCCACCCTTTTAAGGCGGGGATCATACAAAAAAAAAAACACATGGACTCGGGGATGGTCTTGGCCTCCCAAGGGATCTATTTCCAAGAAGTAGTCAACACTACTACAAAAAAATGCTTGTTACCTCGGACGTGAAATGCATAATACCTCGGCTATAGAAGCATGGTAATGGATGACGACATGATAACTCACAACTTATCACCTCGGTGTTATTAAAACCTAGATGTAAAGTTAAATGCACCTGGGTTCGAACCCAATCCATAACACTTTTATTATTTTCAAAACTAGCGTAAATTTCTTCTCGGTTTATCTTGAAAACCGAGGGGTAAGATAATTTTTTTAAAAAAAATTGTTACATTGTTTACACAGAATATTACCTAGAATATTTCATTGTTTACCCAAAATATTACATTGTTTAAAATAAAAGTCAAATTCCCTAGAGAACAAGGTAAAAATCAAATTCCATGAAGATCTAGATCTTAGATCTTCGAATCATTGAGTCTTGGGGAAAATCAAATGTTGGGTGTAAGGTTTGTCTCTTCGGATCTTGCATGCATTTGATTCTGAAGCAAAACAAAATAAGGGTTAGATAAATAAAATCAATATTCAAATATATGATTTTGTGCTCAAATAAATATTTAAGAAAACAAACCTTAAACCCAAGTAATTTTTTGTTCTTGCAATCCATCTTAGAGAAATTTTCCAAACGTCTTTATGTTTCAAGCGCTTCATGTTTCATTTAGCTTAGATTTTCAATATTCAGCAAAACTTTTATAACAGATGTCCCTTAGGTTTCACGCAGATCACTAATGACAATTTTTTTAGTGTTAATAAACATTAAATTGACGCCAAAGATTTGTTTAAGGATAAATAGTAAATAAAACGTTTAACTATCCCCTTGACCAAGAAGAAAACCGAGGTGGATAAGCAGTTTTTTTAATTACATTATTTATATAGAATATTAAAATACATTGTAAAATCTGTAGTAGCAACTCATGATAAAAATAAACGGTGGTGAATATTTCCTCTTTTTGGGGCGGCTTCATATAATTTAGTATTAGGGTAAAATCTATTTAACGAGTATTTTAAAAGTAAAATATGCTTACTAACCACCTCGGTTTTACTATAAAACTGAGGTTTTATATAAACTATCACCTTAGTGATAAAGAAAACTGAGGTGACTATTTGTTTTTTGAAAATACATTATTTACACGGAATATTAAAAAATATTGTTTACAACAAATCTTGGGTGATATCTAAATTTTGTTTCATACCCACCATAACAAAATTTTTTTTTGAAGCAAGAATGATTTTCTGCACTTGCAATCTATCAATTGATTCTCTTTAAAGGTTAAGTTAGTTCCCTTCTTTGTTGGTTAAGCTTAATTCTTTATTTAACATGAAGAAAGAATGATTTTCTGAACTTGAAATCTACCAACTGAGCTCTTTTCAAAGGTTGAGCTCACTTCATTGTTGGTTAAGCTCCTTTCTTTGGGTAACTTGAAGCAAGAAAGTTTTTCTGCACTTGCAATATATCAATTGAGTACCCTTCTTTAACTGAGGATTATTCCAAAAATACAACAACGACAACATCAACACCATTATCTGAGATAGATTTCAAGGGAAGAAAAAGTTTTGTTCAAGATAGAAGAACATTGAAGATTTTTTCTGTCTTGTAATCCATCCCAAAGAATGATGCTTACGAGTTTGAGGTGACCTCATGTAAGTAAGGATTAGGGTAAAATCTGTTTAACGAGTGCTTTTATAGTAAAATCTTATTATTTTATACCCCAGTTGAATAGAAAACTGTAGGGTTAGAACATTTTATTTACTTATAAATAAATAAAATCATAAACTGCGATAGCTGGAAATCGAAGCTTGTACTGAGTTGTTTTTTCACCTAGGTTATTTTAAAAACCGAGGGAATTGATGTTTTTTTTTAATTTTTTTAAATGATAAAAAATAGTGCGCGTTGGCTTTATACCTCAATTTTCTATTGTTCGAGGTGAAATCTTCGTCATGAAAAGCATTATTTGTTGTAGTACAATTGTAATAGATGACCAGTAATACCAATGATGATGGATTAATAACTTTTTCATAGGGCCAACCATGTAGATGGAGCCAACCATATAGGATCAATACAGTCTCTCGTGTACGTTTTTCATGACTCTAAGGATGTTGTGTTCCCTACACATATGAGTAAGATTCCATTAAATTGTATCTTATATGGTTTGTTACCTACCAATACATAATTGATCACCCTTTGGTTATCCTCCGAACCAGATGGGGTGGATGGATCCTTCAAGTAGTCGACTAGCTCTATGATCTTTGTTTCAACCACTTGGACTCATCCTTCCATGAGATACTCATTGAGAAATACCTTATGAGGTAATTACTTGTAACTGGAAGCCTTCTTTTCCAAGTAATTCGCCTTACCATTCTCTTCCTGAGGCACGTGTAAGATGAGTACATTGCATTTAAGATCGTATATTCTCTTACGATTTGTTAGATTACCGATTGAGAGTTGCCCAATACTTGATTATGGATTTATTCATAAATCATGAAGGCTAATTGAGAGTCACCCATAATCATCAACTCATATTCGACTTAAGTATGAGAGAACTTGAGATCTAGTTAATATTTTAACTTACAAATCATTCCCTCGTGATTTATGACAAGTACAACATCTCCCACTATGCCAAAGAGAGTTTAGGCAACATCCTATTTACCAACGCTTTTTATAAAAAAGCGCTGGCGAAAAAAATACGAGCAAAAATTAGAAACACTTTATATATAAGCGTTGGTTAAGGTATCCACATTACGGAGCACTTTATTATATAAGAGATGTTATAAATTATATATTGGATAAGGCTTTTGTTTTAGAAGGTTCTCAAAATAAAAAAGTGATTTTTTAAGTTATACATTAGGCAGCACTTAAAAATTAAAATAAAAGTATTATATATATATATATATATATATATATATATATATATATGTGTGTGTGTGTGTGTGTGTGTGTGTGTGTGTGTGTGTGTGTGTCAGTATCCGTAGCGTTAATAGGAATAAATCAAACGGTCATATAAGTAGCCTATTTTTTATGAAAAAGAAATGACCATATATTTTTTATATTTTATTTCATTTATTATGATTGTTTGATTCATTCCTATTAACAATTGAGATTTGGTGTAAGACTTTTAGACTTATATCTGGTGTCAATGGATCCTAACTATTTTGATTTTGTCAAGAACAAATCAAAATATGAGAAAGATTGAGTTTTTTGAACAAACACAAGAAACCCTATTAGGTTTTACGAAGAGAGAGAAGAAGGAAAAAGAAGAATCATGATTGGTTATAATTATTTTACTATTCACTTTCTCTATTAGGATTCAAACATTACAAGTGAATTATAATAACCAAACTCTCTCTCAACAGCCTGGGAGACCTAGCCTATTTATAGACTACTAAGCTAACTTAAACAATTGGGCTAAACAAATAGGCCTAATTCGACATGCTAACAATCCTAGCATTTCGACTATTGCATGCTTGGCCGTAGTTCGACTATAGCATGCATCATCAACATGTGAACAAACATCGACTACATGTTAAAACTTTGTCAAACCATGAAGTTATTCCTGTCTAGAGTTTGATCCAAATACCAAAAATCTCCACCTTGAAACAAACTCTACACTAACAAGGGAATAAACTAGGTTACATCATGCAGCTTTATCAACTGCATACAATTGAAAAAATTGCTACTTGGAAATGTCTTGGTGATCATACTAGCATCATTCTCATCATTCGAAACCTTCAAACTTGGAATTCTCCACGCTTAATTATCTCTCTGACAAAGTGTAGCCTCACATCGATGTGCTAGGTTCACTCATGATAGGCTGAATTCTTCGACAAGTTTAATGTACTTGGACTATCATATTTAACAGTGATAACTCGAACTTGAAGTTTCAGCTCCTTAGCAAAATCTTCAAGCCACAATTCTTCTTTTACATCTTTAATGAGGGAAATATATTCCACTTCAGTGGTTGATATGGCAACTACCTTATGAAGTGTTGCTTTCCAACTTATTGTCGTGTTGAACATAGTGAATACATATCCAGTAATAGATTTTCTGGAATCCATACAGCTTGCATAACTAGAGTCGACCAATTCTTCGATTTCAATTTTACTATCATCACCACAGGCTCTACCATAAATCAGGATTTTGCTCAGAGACCTATTTATGTACCTTAAAATCCACTTTAATGCTTGTCAGTGCGCCTTGCCAAGATTGACCATATACCTGCTTACAAGGATCACTCTATATTCTATGTCTGGCCTCGTATAGACCATATCATACATCAAATAACCTAATATACTAGCATATGCAATGCTATTCATATAGTCTCTTTCGACTTCAGTACTAGGACTTTGAGTCATACTCAGCTTGTATTGAGGAGTAGTCGGTGTTAGAATAGGCTTTGAAATCGACATACCAAACTTGTTGAGAATATTTTTCAGGTATGTCTCTTGAGATAAGCATAATCTCAATTGCTATCTATCTCTCCAGATGTCAATCCCAAGAATTCTTGAGGCAGCTCCCAAATCCTTCAGGTCGAACTCCTTATCGAGTTCAGCCTTCACCTTCATAACATCCTCGACATTTTTGCTTGCTATAAGGATGTCATCCACATAAAGTAACAAAATAACAAGTGAATTTCCAGGTCGAAATCTGAAGTAAACATAATGGTTGAACTGCCTCATAGTGAAACCTATGTGTGTCATGAACTTGTCGAATCTTATATTCCATTGTCGAGGAGATAATTTCAGGTCATATAACGATCTGTTCAAATTTTACACATAATATTTCTTTCTTTTTTATGCATACCCTTCAGGTTGCCTCATCGGGATTGTTTCATCTAGGTCACCATACAAGAAGGTTGTCTTCACATCCATCTATTCAAGTTCTTGGTCGAACTTCGCCACCATAGCAAGCAACATTTGAATGGATCTATGCTTTACAACAGGTGAGAACACATCATTGAAGTTCAAACCTTCTTTCTGAGTGAACCCCTGACAAACAACCTTGCCTTAAATCGCTTCGATATCACTCTTTCGATTCCTTGTTTAACCTTGAAAATCCACTTACAGCTGACTAACCTAGCCCATGCAGGTTTCTCGATCAGCTCCCAAGTGTTATTATCATGGAGATTTTATGTCATCATCCATGGATTTAATCAATTCATCCTTGTCTAAACTCCTCATAACTTCTTTATAGTCTCTAACTTCTTCATCCAAAACCTCACTTGCAGAGACTAAGGCATAAGCTATGAGATCTGCATAACCAAGTCTTTGAGGTGACTTGATGACTCTTCTCGAACTGTCTCTTGCTAGAAGGTAGTCATTATCAGTCTCCTCATATTCATCAGCAACTTGTGCTTACTCTTCAACTTCATCTGGGTTATGAAATTCAACATCACTATGCTCCACCTCAGTAGGAATCTATTCCTTGTTCAGCTCTTCTCCAGAGATCTTGGTACTTCGACCAATGTCATCTATTTTCTTGAACGCCATTTCTACTTCATTGAAAACTACATCTTGACTTATGATACACTTCCTGTGACCTAGCTCTAGGCACCATATCTTATAAGCTTTGACTCCTTCAGGGTATCCAAGAAACATACATCTCAGAGCTCTATGTTCGACCTTGTCTTGCCTAATGTGAGCATAGGCTAAACAACCAAATACTTTAAGTCTGCCGAGATTAGGTGGATGTCTTGACCAGACTTTTTCAGGTGTCTTCGATCCTAAGGCAGTCGAGGGACACCTATTTATCAGGTATACTGCAGTCATAACAGCTTCTGCCTAAAAAACTTCATAGCTTATGCCTTAATATCTGCAAGCGAGGTTCTGGATCTAGACAATACTGAATGGCTTAAAGCCATGTATGATGAGATGAAATCTCTTCATGATAATAGCACTTGGAAGCTAATCAAGAAACCTACAGGGGCCAAGTAAGTCAATTGTAAGTGGATTTTCAAGTTTAAGGAAAGAATTAAAGGAGTGGTGTCAAAGCAATTTAAGGCAAGTTTGGTTGCTAGAGGGCTCACTAAAAAAGAAAGAGTCAACTTCAATGTTATGTTCTCACATATTGTAAAGCATAAATCCATTAGAATGTTATTTCCATGGTGGAAAAGCTCGACCAAGAACTTGAACAGATGGATGTGAAGACAACATTCCTGTATGGTGATCTAGATGAAACCATCCTGATGAGGCAACCTAAAAGGTATGCAAAAAAAGGAAAGGAGGATTATGTATGCAAGTTGAATAGTTCTTTGTATGGCCTGAAACTAACTCATCGACAATAGAATTGGAAATTTGACAAGCTCATGGAACACATAGGTTGCACTGGGAGCCAGTTCGACCAGTGTGTTTACTTCAGATTTGGACCTGGAAATTCACTTGTTATTTTGTTGCTTTATATGGATGACATCATCATAGCAAGCAACAGTATCAAGGATCTAATGATTGTGAAGGATGAACTTGATAAGGAGTTTGACATGAAGGATCTGGGTGTTGCCTATAGGATTCTTAGGATTGACATCCGGAGAGATAAAAAGCATTCGAGATTATGATTATCTCAAGAGACATGCCTGAATAAGATTCTCGATAAATTTGGTATGTCGAAGTCAAATTTTGTTGTAACACTGGAAAATCCTCAATTCAAACTGAGTACGACTCCAAGTTCTAGTACTAAAGAGGAAAGAGACTATATGAATAGCATTTCTTATGTTAGTATAGTAGGTTCTTTGTGTATGTTATGGTCTGTACGAGGCTAGAAATAGCGTAGAGAGCGAGCCTTGTAATCAGGTATATGGCGAATCCTGGGAAGGCATATTGGCAAGCTTTAAAGTGGATTGTGAGATACATAAAAGGATCCCTAAGTAGGGTCTTGGTTTATGGTGGAGCCATGAGTGATGGTGAAGTCGATGTCGACGGATTTGTCAACTCCGACTATACAGGATGTATAGATACCAAAAAATATCTTTCTAGATATGTTTTCACTATGTTGTGTACATCAATCAGTTGGAAAGCTTCTCTTTAGAAGGTTGTTGCCTTATCAGCCACTGAAGATGAATATATTGCGCTCACTAAAGCTATGAAAGAAACATTGTGGCTTGAAGGGATAGTTAAAGAACATAAACTTCAAGGTCGAGTTATCACTGTTAGATGTGATAGTCCAAGTGTCATGCATCTGTCGAAGAATTCATCCTATCATGAGAAAACAAATCACATTGATGATAGGTTGCATTTCATCAGGGAAAAATTCGAAAGTGGAGAAGTCAAAGTGATGAAGGTTTCAATAGATCACAATGTTGCATATATGATCACAAAGTCATTTCCAAGTAGCAAGTTCTTCCACTTGAATGCAATTGAGAAAGTTGCATAATGAAATCTAGTTTATTCCCTTATTGTTGAAGAGTTTGTTCTAAGGTGGATATTTATGGTATTTTGGATCAAACTCTAGTCTCGACAGGGGATAACTTCACGTTTTGACAAGATTCAAAGAGTTGTGAATGTTGTAGTCAAAGTCTGTTATAGCATGCAATTATATAAGTTATCTTGTTGATTAAGTTAGCTTGTTGGTTAAGTTAGCTTGTAGTCTATAAATAGGTTTCTCTCTTCAGTTGTTGAGAGAGGGTTAAGGTTGGTTGATATTTGCTTGTAAATAATTTCCCTAATTGTGAAAGTAAATAGTAAAACGGCTTTATTCAATTCTTGTTCTTCTTCTTCCGCGCTCTCTCTCTCTCTCTCTCTCTCTCTCTCTCTCTCTTAAACCTTAAAAGGGTTTCTTGTGTTTGTTCAAAAAACTCAATCTTTCTCATAGCTTTATTTATTTCTAGTGCGTCGATTGTCACAACACTAGGAAAATAAATTTAATGAAATTAATGAGGGTTGGATTGAGTACGTGTTAGGGATAGAAATTAAATAATTTTTATGTAAATGGGATTTTTATCTTGCTAAACTTTGGTGTTTGTTTTTTTATTATTTTCTCTTTAATATATTGTGTAAAAAAAGAGATCAAGTAAAAGTTGAATATGTTTTCTAAATACGTATATGTCTGAGAATAGCTATTTAGAGAGGTTTGTAAGTTATCACTTGTGATCTTAGGATCTAGAGACTAATTAATATTGTTTTTTTAAAAAAATTATACTGATATATTATTTGAGTATCATTTGACTTAGTTTCACATGGCTTACCCCACCACTTCTTTGATCCTAACCAATAGAGATGTTTATTTCTCCAACAATATGTGGGTTAAACTTAAACAGTTGCAATCCTTGAAAGGTGCATTTTGGTGAACTAATATTTTCAATATGTACTGATAAATATGATACACACTAGTCTCCAAATTTCTTTATCACCCAATATATGTGACATGTATCTTGTACCATGATTCAATCAGACAATGATATTTAGTTAACTAGTTAAGATGTACTTTTTTTTCTTTTAGATACTTATAACATATATTGATTGTTACTTCAAACTTATTTCATGCTTATGACATATTTTAATTTGGAAGAAGATATTATTGAAGTAATTAAATATCATATTTTCAAGCAAAGAGTATTGACAAGCATACATATACTTTAATTTCAAAAATGAATGAATTATATTTTTATGAAACATGAAAGTTATGTAATCTTGAATAGATATAGGTTATCATTTTCTTTATATATGTACTTTTAAATTTGTATTAAAATGATTATGAAGTTTATGCAAATTTAAGTTAGTTTATATATGGTTATTATTATATTATTTATAACATATGATTCTTATTCATCACAATATATTACTGATTTAGAATTTTAAGAATTGAAGTATTTATGACATTTGAATTGAACACACTAATTTGATGTTAAAAAAATATTATTAATATTCACTTATTAATTGCCCTTATAGAAAAAATTTAATCTATCTCAGGCTTTAACTCAAGAAAAAATAAACACGACCTAAAGATAGCTTGAACCGACGCTTATCAATAAATGTATTGTCTAAAGTTTATATAAGACAATGCTTATTAATATAAATCATTGCCTAATTATGAATTGATCCAAATAAAATTGTTGTGTAAAGTATATAGGTCAACACTTATTAGTAGAAAGTGCTGCCTAATGATGACTTACGCCAGTGCTTTTAGTAGAAAGCATTACCTAATGATTTCTTACTTTGGTGCTTTAATAAAAAAGTCTTGTCTAAATAGGATTAATGCCTGTGTTATTAGAAAAAAGAAATTATCAAAAAGTGTTGCCTAATGATGTCTTACAGTGTCACTTTTGACAGAAACCATTGCCTAAAGAGAACTTACGCCTGCATTTTTAACAGAAACTGCAGCCTAAAGTGCACTTAAGCCAACGTTTTTGGATTAAAAAAAGCATTTTTTATACCTACCGCAATGCCAAAATAGGTAAAGCTTAAGCACTGCCTTAGGTAAGAAAAAGTGTTGCCTAAGGTCTTCTTTGGCATAATGTTTGATCTCTCTTTAATTATGGGTTTGTATAACATCTTTATTTAAGGCTTGCTCATATAGGTGAGAATTGGATCTCACACCTTTACACAAGGGTTTTTTCTAAGAAATCTACCAACTATTGACCCATTATATCCCTTCAAAGTATGTATTTCAGTGGAAATGCACTGAGCTTGATATTTATTTGATCACCTGGACTTGTAGAACATGCATGTTTTTGTGTGTGTGTGAGAGTGTGTGTGTGTGTGTGTGTGCGTGCTCGTGCGCGCGCGCGCGCGCGTGTGTCTATATATATATATATATATATATATATATATATATATATATATATATATATATATATATGAGAATGCTGTCTTTATATGAAAATATGAGAATGAATCTAGATCATTGAATTAAAAAATATTTCTATATATATATATATATATATATGAGAATGCTGTCTTTATATGCGAATATGAGAATGAATCTAGATCATTGAATTAAAAAATATTTCTAAAATTGATTATTAATTTCTCTCTCATCTTAAAAGCGTCCGTTTTTTTTGTATATATATGTGTGTGTGTGTGTGTGTGTGTGTGAATCTTACACTAGACCAACACTTCTCTTGGCAGCATGCCGGGACGGAGCTATTCAGACTGAAGTGTGGACTCATGCCCTCACTAACTTTTAAATCATCTACATCTATATATATATATATATATAAAATAGGTGTTGATGATTTAAAAGTTAGTGGGGGCATGAGGCCACACTTCAGTGTGAATATCTCCATCCTGAATAATAATAACTAAAATGAAATAATAATTATAAAAAAATATTAATAATATTACTTTTAACTATTAGTAATAAAACATAAATAATTTTATAAATCGACTAATAATAGTAAAATGGTAACCCTAATCTAAAAAGAACAAAAATAATATCAATAATAGTGAAAAAAGGGAAATAATAAAAGACTAATAGATAAAATACAATAAAAGATAAGCTAACAATAAAAAGAAAATAAAAAAGACAAAAGTCAAAATGGTCCTTCTTTGACTCTTGGGTTATTGGAGTTGACCCTTTGACTTACACAGATGATGGACTTAGATGAGATATCATGCCTCCAATGATAGTAGTGACCAAGATGAAATGAAATTGACTAAAGACTCAAATGCAATGACCTATGCTGATACAGGGTATGGACTCAAAAGGACTTAGTCAAATGAGACATGATGGGCAAAATTTGAGGTATGACAGTTAGCCCTATTTAATTACATTCAACCTGAGAATATGAGTGACGACAGTATTCATGTAGTCGTGATGGGAGATAATTAAATACGAGAGGACTAAAAAAAATTCCGTTAAAAGAAATAAATAAATTGGACATGATAAGGAAAATGGATTGTCACCGAAAAGGTGCTTAGATCCTAAACATAAAAGAGATTGTCAACACGAGGTGCTTAGATCTGGAACATAAAAGGGATTGTCACCGCAGAGGTGCTTAGATCCTGAACATAAAAGGGATCGTCATCGCGGAGGTGCTTAGTGTTAGAACAAGATCTTGATTCTGCATATAATATCTAGTTTTGATGATAATAATGCATATATTTTATATGTAATAATTTGGTACGCTAATTCTATTTTAAGTGTGCAGATATATAATTCTCATTGGAATCAATTTGTAGCGCAACTCAACAAGATTCTGATACATATCAGAGTTTCTGAAGAAGAATATATGTGCTTGTCAAGAAAGCGTTCGTTTCTAAAGAAAGAATTCTGAAGACTCTGATCAATGCTAAAGTTCAAATACATGATGAGGATCAAAAGCTCAAATTCCAAAGTCCTAAAAAATTCCAAAGCAAAGATTTTGCTCAGAATTGACCAGAAAGCTTTCTAAGCTTTTACTACTTTTGCTCACCAAGGATCCTACCGTTGAAGAAATCTGGCCAAGCTAAAAGACATTCTTATCCCTCAACGAGGATATAAATAGAAGACTATGATGCATTGCAAAGACAAGAACTCACAAGTAAAAAACGCTGAAAGTACATACTCTGTCAAAGAATCTCAAAGACACAAAGAGTTGCTGCTCATATTTGTGTAGAAATATTGTTCTTAAATTTGTTTTTCAACCTGTTTATTAAGAAGCAATATTGTAAACATTCTTGTAACACTTTCTAAGTGATTTTCCTTGAGTAACTAAGTGTATTAGTCAGTAGACTTGAGAGGGCTAAATTTTTGTTGAACAATTTAGAGGTTGATTGTAAGTTTACCTTGAGTGACTAAGTGTGTTAGTCAGTGACTCGAGAGGGCTAAGTCGTTGATGACTTAGAGGCTGTTGTAATCTTGTCGAAGATTAGTGGATTAAGTCCTTGTGATAAGGCAAAATCACCTTTGCGGGTGGACTTGATTAGCTTAGTTAACAGTGAACCAGGATAACCATTTGTGTTATCTCTATTTATACCTTATTAGTGTGTGTGTGTGTGTGTGTTACATACTTCATTAAAAAAATTTTAAAACCCAATTCAAACCCCCTTTCTTGTGTTTTTCTCAACCTTTAATTGGCATCAGAGCTCCGGATCTTTTATTGATTTTCATATCAAACACTTAATCGTGTAGAGAGATCCAGCGTGAGAGAAACTCTATGGCCACTTCCAACACAAACAAAAGAGACAGTTACAACGCCAATCCTCCTGTATTTGATGGAGAAAAATTTGACTACTTGAAATATATAATAAAAAGTTTCTTTTTAGGTTATGATGCAGATATTTGGGATATAGTGACAAATGGTTACGAAACACCGTTTTCTGCTATTGGGATACCTATTCCAAGAAGCAAAATGAGTGATGAGCAAAAGAAAGACTTCAAAAATCATCACAAAGCAAGAACCATTCTTCTAAATGCGATCTCATACAATGAGTATGAAAAAATCACTAACAAAGATACAACAAAGGATATTTTTTATTCCTTGAAAATGACACATGAAGGCAATACTCAAGTTAAGGAAAACAAAGCTCTTGTGTTGGTCCAGAAGTATGAAGCCTTCAAGATGGAAGAAGATGAAACTATTGAATCCATGTTCTCAAGATTCCAAACCTTAGTAGCAGGACTCGACAAAGGATATACTACTGCAGATCATGCTAAAAAGATTGTGAGAAGTCTTCCTAAAAAATGGAGACCAATGGTTACTGCATTAAAGTTGTCCAAGGATTTGAACAACATAAGTCTTGAAGAATTAGTTAGCTCACTCAGAAGTCATGAAATAGAGCTAGAAGAATATAAACCTCGAAAAAGGGTTAAATATGTGGCTCTAAGATCAAGATCAGAAATAAGTAACTCAGAGAAAAACAGGGTCATTCAAAATGAAGATAAAAATTCCAAATGTGAAGATTCTGATGAAGATGAATTGTCTCTCTTATCCAGAAGAGTCAGACATCTTTGGAGAAACAGACAAAACAACTTTCGAGGATCCAGAAACAGAGGAGATTATCCAGAATCATCTTCAAGAAAAAAAGCAAGTAATGAAACTACTTGTTATGAATATAAGGAACCAGGACACTTTAAACAAGATTGTCCAAAGTTCACAAAGGAAAGCTTCAGAAAAGAAAGATTCAAGAAGAACATATTTAAGGGAAAGAAGAAAGGTCTTATGGAAACATGGGATAATTCTGATTCTGAAGTTTTGGAATCCGATTATGAAGAAGAGCACGCTAATGTAGCCTTCACATCCATAACATTTGAAGAGGTTGTAATAGAAATTGAGTCCGACTCAGAAGAGGTATTTTCTGATCTTTCTCGTACCGATTTAGAATTATGTCTTTTTGAATCACTGAAGAGGTATCAGAAACTTCAACAAAAATTCAAGAATCTGAAAAAGGCTCTTGAAAATGAAGTTGTAGAAAATGTCAAGCTTGAGAAAGAGGTTTTAAAACAAAAAGATAAAAATCTTGTCTTAGATAGAGAAAATGTTTTTCTTAACAAAAAATTTTTAAAACTTGAAGAAACTCTTTCTAAAGCTACTTCTTCTTCTGAAACCATATTATATAAGTATGATAAGGTTTTTCAAAAATTCTTAAATAATAGTATAGACAGAAGTAGAATGGCTTCTATGATCTATGATGTTAGGCACAATGGAAAAAGAGGAATATGTTATGATTCTGACAATGATGATCAGAAACATTTTCAAGAAAACAAACATGTATCTCCTTTTTCTTACCATTATACACCATCACAAACACGAAAATTTAATGCTGCAAGAAAACCTAAGTTTATTAGAAACTCTAGGAACACTAATTTAAAAGGACCCAAAAGTTTATGGGTACCAAAGGATGAAATAGTATATGTTGCAGATATCTTATGTAGCAGAGTTAAAACACCAGTCATGGTACCTGGACTCTAGATGCTCGCGACACATGACGGGAAGAAGGCATATGTTCCAAAACCTAAAACTTAAAGATGCTAGATACGTAGGATTCGGAGGAGATCAAAAAGGAAGAATCAAAGGTTCTGGAACAGTATGTAATAGATCTCTTCCTTCTATATCTAATGTACTCTATGTTGAGGGATTAATGCACAATATGTTATCTATAAGTCAATTAAGTGATAACGGTTATGACATTATTTTCAATCAAAAAACGTGCAAGGCTGTTAGTCAGAAAGATGGCACTGTTCTCTTCACTGGAAAGAGGAAAAATAAAATTTATAAGATTAAGCTTTCTGATCTTAAAAACCAAGATGTTAGGTGCTTAATGTCTGTTAACGAAGAGCAATGGGTGTGGCATAGACGCTTGGGTCATATTAGTATGAGGAGAATTTCTTAGCTAAATAAACTTGAGTTAGTCAGCGGCCTGCCTAAGTTGAAGTTTACTTCAGATGCACTCTGTGAAGCATGTCAGAAAGGAAATTTTTTAAAAACATCCTTTAAATCTAAAAATGTTGTTTCCATCTCTAGACCTTTGGAGCTTCTACACATTGACTTGTTTGGCCCCATCAAAACAGCATCAGTCAATGGCAAAAAGTATGGACTTGTCATCGTTGATGATTATAGTCGTTGAACATGGGTAAAATTTCTTAGACACAAGAATGAGTCGCATTCTGTGTTTACAAGTTTTTGTTCTAAAGTGCAAAATGAATTTAATTCTAAAATTGTTAGAGTTAGAAGTGATCATGGTGGCGAATTTGAGAATCAACTATTTGAAGAACTATTTGACTCTAATGGCATAACTCATGATTTCTCCTATCCTAGAACTCCACAAAAAAATGGAGTTGTAGAAAGGAAAAATAGAACGTTGCAAGAAATGGCCAGAACTATGATCAACGAAACTAATGTAGCTGAGCACTTATGGGCAGAAGCTGTGAATACAACATGTTATATTCAAAATAGGATCTCTATTAGACCCATTCTGGAGAAGACTCCTTATGAACTGTGTAAAGGAAGAAAACCCAACATTTCTTACTTTCATCCTTTTGGATGTTCATGTTTTATTTTGAATACTAAAGAGAATCTAAACAAGTTTGATTTTAAGGAACAAAAGTGTATTATGTCAGGATACTCAGAATACTCTAAGGGCTATAGATTATACAATACAGAAACATGTATTGTCGAGGAATCAATCCATGTTGGATTTAATGATAAGCTTGACTTAGAAATGTCAAAGCTAGTTGAGAATTTTGCAGATCTAGAAGTTACCCTCACAGGTTCTGGAGATAGGACAAAAGATTCTGAAATCATAGATCCAAAACACATTGATACATCAAAAGCAATTGAATGTGCTTCCATGCAGAAAGGAAAAAGGCTTAGACAAATTGTTTCTAAACATCTGATTCTAGGAGACAAAGTTGAACCTGTCAGAGCAAGATCTACATTCAAACATTTTGAAGAAGTATTCTTAGGATTGGCATCTCTAATAGAACCAATATCTTGTGAATAAGCACTTCAGGACAATGAATGGATTCTGGCAATGCAAGAAGAGCTAGATTAGTTCTCCAAGAATAATGTCTAGGATCTTGTGCCTAAGCCCAAGGGAACTCGTGTTATTGGAACAAAATGGATATTCAGAAACAAATTAAATGAGAAAGGAGAAGTTATCAGAAACAAAGCACGACTGGTCACACAAGGTTACAGTCAACAAGAAGGAATTGACTATAATGAAACCTTTGCTCCAGTCGCCAGGTTAGAATCTATACATCTTCTCATCTCTTTTGATGTTAATAATAATATTAAGTTATATCAAATGGATGTTAAAAGTGCGTTTCTAAATGGTTACCTTTTTTGGTGGAATTACAACTTTGTCGATCGAACTGTAGTCTGCAAATACCTCATCGAGATCCTTGGCTCTGAAGTGGTCAAGAAACTCCGTGAAGAAAACCGTCGTCGCCTCCTCTTTTGTTTTCCAAAATGCCTTTCTCTCCGTATCCCATCTTCTGTTCACTCCATTGGACTTCTTGCGATGAACCCTTGTCCAACTATCTTCGTCGTCGTCTCCTCTCATTGCGATTGAATATATAGTGAGTCCACCAAACTAGAAAATGCATTGAAACCATTATTGACCCAAAAGGAAGATCTCGACTTGGATCACGAGCATAGTTGAAAGATTTAAAGCTCCATTGAAAAAACTACAAACAGTTATAGCTTTGGTAGCTAACTTCAGGCCCTTTACACTCGAAGGATTTTCACTATAATCCAATATATTATAGTCACTAATGTATTTTTTTTTGTCAAATTGAAAATACCTTAGGTTTTACAACACACAAAATTTAACTTAATTAAACACTCTTTGTCTTCTCAAGATATTAGATACAAATTATTCCTTTAAGAAACTTACAATAATGAAATGATAAAAATGTTTAAAGTTACATTATGACTATTACAAAGAGTATAACAAATTTTTAGATCAATATAAGTGTTCATCTTTATAAATAAAGTATATGGAATAAATATTACTTGTGACTTTTGAATATTTCTTGCTTTGTTTCTCATACATTAAAAATTATTTTAAAATCAAGTTCATATGAATGTTCATTATTTTTCTTTGCAATATATAGTTATTTATATAAAGATACTTGATTAGACAGATGCAGTAAATGATCCTTGGGATTAGAGTCGTGGAAGGAACGAATACTAGGTGTTAGAGAAGTTTTGTACAACCTTGTCATATTTGCATAAATTTTCGTGTATAAATTGTACTTTTGCATCTTGTGTATCATGTGAGTTGTCTCTGTATTTGAATTTAATACTTTGAGAGGGAACACATTTGAGGAAATACTATTTTGATCTGAGAGTATAATCATATCGGTAATTAGAGGATAAAAACTTATTGGCTTAAATGCACTTTTAGTCCATCTATTTATAAATTTTTAATGTTTTAGTCTCCCTTTTAATTTTTTTAGCCTTTTAGTCCCTCAAGTTGTTATTTTTTGCGATTTTTTTTAATCCCCCTCCTGTTTTGATTATGTGGCGCTCAAAATGGTGATTTGGCATGCGAAGTCAGATGCCATGACATTTAATGAGTTGACTAATTTAATGACATGACATGAAATTGGTATTTTCATTATTTTAATAAACCTGTAAAATTTGGAAATTATTTATTGATCGTGTTTATATATGAAAGAACCCTAATCTCATACTATCATTCCCTAATTTCTTCAGCTGCTTGCATAAGTTCATCAACTATCTGCGAACAATTTGCGAAGACACCATGGAATTTAAAGAGCAAGTAAGAACGAAAAGCAAGGAACAAGTGAAATATTGTCTGTGGTAAGTGAAACTTTTTTACTGGAATTAGAGTTTATGGTTTCGTACGCATAATGTTTCCATTTCTGAAACATGTGGTCCCTTCTTCTTTTTGTTTATTCTGAATATGGTCCCAAAAAATGTTGTTTATTCTGAATGTGGGACCAAATAATGTTGTTTAGTCTGAATTAGGGTTTATTATGAATGTGGTCCCCAATATTGATGTTTATTCTGAACCCTTGTTTCTATTACAAACCAAGTTAAAATCAAGGCATTAGGATATGATTTCATCTTAGGGGAAAGTTAGTGTCTGAACCTGTGAAGTGGTATGTTAACGGGGTAATTTCTAAAATGACATGGGAATGAGATATGGATTATGTGTCCTATGTGCAATTGAAAAAGTTAATTCACAATGAGGGATATACCAATATTAAGTGTTTAAGGTATTGGAACCCCAAGTATAGTTTTTTGTGTGGCCTTAGACCCCTAAATTCTGATGAAGATGTGTTGAAATTTGTTGTTGATGTTAAGGATTATGAGGTTGTAAATGCATGTTTTTTGAAAGGTATCCCTTACTGTAGGCCACTTATAGGGTTAAATGCTTGTTTTTTGAAAGGTGACTTTGGTGGGCAATTGATGGCAGCCATATGAAGGGATGGAAACAATCAGATTTTTCCTATTGCATATGTTATTGTGGAAGGAGAGACAAGAGCATCTCGGGAGTGGTTCATATACCTTCTACTTGAAGACTTATGTGAAATCAATCACAAGGCTTATGCCTTCATTTCAGATGAGCAAAAGGTATCCCTTACATATTCATTTTGATTTTCATTTTATAATATTGTAATGTCATACTAAAATTGCATAACATAATTATCATTTTTTGTAGGGTTTAGTACCAGCTGTTCAAAGTGTAAGTGAACATGTGGAGCAAAGACTATGTGTGAAGCATCTCTATGGCAATTGAAAAAAGTAACATCCAGGACTTGAATTGAAAGAGGCAATGTGGAGTGATGCAAGAGCTACAACCATTCCAGTATGGGAGATGGCAATGCAACAATTAAAATCTTTGAAGGAAGTAGCTTGGAAGGATATATTGGGCATCCCTGCTCACTTATGGACCAGGTCACATTTCAAAACATACTCTAAGTGTGATCGACAAGTTAATAATATGTGTAAGGCATTCCCAAAGGTGGGTTGCTGAGAGAGCCATCCCCAAAGGTGGTAACAAGAAGAAGGGAAATGCATCAAAGGATGGAAAGAGACAAAAAATTGAAACAAATGTGGAAATAAGACAAAGGCAGCTGTAACAGAAATTGAGAATTCATCACAAGCACCTCAACCTTCTCAAGATTAGTTCAAATTAGGTTTTATTGCTTCATGTTAGTTTGTAATAGTTAGGTTTTATGACATTTTGTGGTTTGTGTCATTTTGTAATCACTTTGTGGTTTATGTGCTTGAACAAGTCTTTGAATTTTGTGGCTTTGTTGTCCATGTATTGGAACAAGTTATTGTCTATGTAATGACTTCAATGATATCATTATGAAGTAATGCTCAATTTCTTAACTTCCTTGTCAGTTAATTATGCATTATTGGAACCGACATTTCCTTTAATTGGAACATGTCCTAAGTAACACTATACCACGGAAGGGAAAAGACAACGCTTTTTTTGGCTTTTAACAGCGCTTAAAAGCGCCGCATAAGGTGGCGCTGCTATAGGTAAAGACAGCGCTTTTGTTTTATGCAAAAGCGCTGCCTTATGTAGGCCTTTAGTAGTGCTTTTTCTGGAAAAAGCCCTTTCTAAAGTAGGCCTTTAGCAGTGCTTTTTCTGGAAAAGCGCTGTCTAAAGTTGGCCTTTAGCAGCGCTTTTTCTGGCCTTTTATGCTTTCTATTGGCATCTTTAGGCAGCGCTTTTCCAGGAAAAAGCGCTTTCTATTGTCCCCCTTTAGACAACGCTTTTTAAAGCGCTGTCTAATGTATTTTTTATTTCACTTTAAGGCAGTGCTTTTAATGGAAAGCGCTTTCTATTGTGAACTATAGGCAGCGCTTTTTCTGAAAAGTGCTGTCTTTTCTTCACGTAAATTGTGCTTTTTAAAAGCACTATTTTAAAAATCAGAATTTAGGAAGCGTTTTTTATTTAAATGTGCTGCGTATTCTTTCTTTTTTAGAAAGCATATTTTTGGAAATAATACCATAAACCTATGTAATTCAAGCCTTTATTTCAAACACATAGGCATTATATGACATTCAACAAGCCTTTATTTCAACACATAGGCCTTATATTTCAACCATTGAACCTTTATTTAAACAAACAAGCTTTTGTTCAAACATAGGCATTATATACCATTATAATCCAAAATATATACACCATTATAATTCAACACATAAACCATTTGATATAAACAACACAACAACTTTCATACCTTATATGATTCTTTTTTCAATAAAGTATTCACACAATTCCCCCTTGAGTTTTTCCAATTTATCTTTCGAGTAATGAGCACACTTGTATTCATCAAAGTACTACATAATAAAACATAATATGCATGATTTAGTTAAAAGTAATAAATTATATGAAATATTCGATAAATATTAAAATAAATCCTAAGTTATAAATCCATACCATGATTGGAATCTCTATTTGATCCAAATGAAGGATTTCTCTCATAAACCTCAAAACGTAATAATCGCAATCTATACTTGTATTGCTCTAACAAAATAAAAACAAATAAGAATATATAGTTGTCTTGTTTTATCAAGTATCATCACTATTATAAGCAAAATTGTGAAAATTAATATACCTCCACTCTGATCCATGTAATGTTGTTTGCTTTAGACCGTGATACTCGAGCTTCTCTTGTGATCGGATTAATAGCAACCAACAAACCAGTGACCACTGTAAAAAAAAACAAAAGTTTAGATGGAAATTTTCTACGCAAAAGATACAAATATTAGAATGAAATTAGAATGAAAATCTAACCCGTTGCCAGTATTATACGGGCGGAAGACACGAAATAGAATCGGTTTGACAATTGATTCCCGCGCATCAATTTGTCATACAAGAACCTTAAATAAAAACATAATAAACATTAGACTATTTTCATTGAAATGTGTAAATAAATTGTTCAACTTATTAAATAATAGACACGAAATAGTACCTTTTGCACTAACGTCTCTTTCTTTTCTTGGTTGGAATATGTTCTACTCGTCTCTTAACAACACGGACGGTTGGATTGATCCAAATACCCTCATTATGATCATTTCTAATATATGATTCATTTGCTATAATATTCTCATCTTGATCATTTATAGTAAACGATTTAATCTCAACATCAATATCACCTTGATCTCCAATGTTTTCATCAATTACTTTGTTAGATAAAAGCACTATAGACCATTTCGTACTTGTCGGATCAGTGACATAGAACACTTGTTTAGCTTGAGAGGCTAGAATAAAAGGCTCATCTTTGTACCCCACCCTATTAAGATCCACTTGCAAAAATCCTGACTTATCCATTCGTAAGCCATTATTATTTTCAACCCACTTGCAACCAAATATAGGAATCTGAAACTTCTCATAATCAAACACCCAAATGCGCTCGATAACCTCAAAATATGACAGATTTTCAAATTTGGGGTTTAAGTCCTTCACACTTGAAATGTACATTGCTTCAGCTACCACGGTGACACCACTATTTTGCATAGTACTTTTATCATCTTGTTCTTTGGTATAAAATGTGTATCCATTAATTGCGTATGCGCTATAAGAAAACACAACCAAACTTGACCATATGCTAAACATCGCAACCTTTATGTTATTGAAGCGGGATCTGAATAATACTTTGAATAAATATGATCCTTAAACCAAGGTATAAAACTTCAATTGTGCTCTCGTACTATCCAATTTTCATTTCTATTCAATTGTGCATTTCAACATGGCTCAACCTCGTTCTCATTGTACAGAACATACAAATGAACTTGATCCCGTTCGACCCTTGATACTGTGACAACTTTATTTCCAATTAACTTTTTCCTTCTTTTTTTTTACAATATAAGATTTGGGGAATCCAATTGATTGAACATTGGACAGGTATTCAGAACAAAACTCAATCGCTTCTTCAATAATGTATCGTTCAGCAATACAACCCTCGGGTCGACTTCGGTTTTTCACATACCCTTTTAATATTTTCATATAACGTTCAGCAGGGTACATCCATCTCATATAAGCTGGTCCACATAATTGTGTCTCTTTCACAAGATGTACAACTAGATGTACCATTATGTCAAAAAACGAGGGAGAAAAATACATTTCAAGCTCACACAAAGTAATAACTATTTCTTTTTGCAATGTTGGTAAGATCGCAGGATCGATCACCTTACTGTAAATTGACTTGAATAAAGAACACAATTTAGTTGTTGCGCTTCTTACTTTTTCTGGCAGAATAGAACATATACCTATTGGTAGAAAATGTTCCATTATAACATGGCAATCATGCGTCTTTAAACTCTTTAACTTGAGGTCATTCATAGACACAAGTCTTCTAATATCTGAAGAGTATCCTTCTGGAACTTTAACTTCACTTAGAAACTTACACAATACTTTTTTCTCCTTTCTAGATAGAGTAGAGGCAGCAGGTGGTAGATATGTTTGACTTCCTTTCTTCAAGGGTCCTAATTCAGTTCTTATCCCCATCGCTATCAAGTCTTTCTTACTTTAAGGCCATCCTTAGACTTTCCTTGTATATTGAGTAACGTACCAATAACAATGTCAAATACATTTTTTTCAATATGCATAACTTTAAGAAAATGTCTTACATACAACGACTACCAATATGGCAATTCAAAAAAAATTGACCTCTTCTTCCACCCACTCTTAACAAGCATATGTGCAAAAGGCTTTCCAAACTGAATACTCACATCTTTCACCTTTTCAAAAATTTGATCACCTGCCAATATAGGTGGAGCTCTACCTTGTTCTGGGGCTCCATTGAAGGCTTTTCTCCACCCACGGTAATGATGATTAGAATTTAAGAATCTATGATGACCGAGAAAGACATTCTCCTGACCAAACTCTAATCGCGTCCAATCTGTTTTATCTTCACAAATAGGACACGCACATTGACCTTTTATGCTATACCCTGATAGATTTCTGTATGCTGGAAAATCATTAATTATGCCAAACAACATTGCCCTCAAGTTGAAACTTTCCTTCCTATATCCATTATAAACCTCCACACCGTTCTCCCACAAAGTCTTTAAATCTTCGATTAAGGGTGTCAAGTATACGTCTATGTCATTCCCTGGTTGTTTAGGCCCAGAAATTAACATAGATAACACCATGTACTTACGCTTCATACATAGCCATGAAGGTAGGTTATAAATCATAATAATCACAGGCCATGTGCTATGTGAGATACTTTGAAGACCGTGTGGGTTCATTCCATCAGTAGATAATGTCAAGCGAAGGTTTCTTGCTTCTTTTCCAAATTCAGGATAATCATTATCAAGTTTCATCCACTGTGGTGAATCTTCCGGATGTCGAAACTTTTCATCAATAATTCTTTCATCCGCATGCCAAGTCAAGTGTCTTGCATCGGTTTCACTACAAAACATGCGTCTAAATCTCAGAATTATAGGAAAATACCATAAGACTTTTGTTGGAGACAACTTTTTCTTATATCGAGATACACCGCATTTAAGACACTCATTTAACGATGCATACTCATTTCGAAACAAAACACAATCGTTTGGACAGGCATGTATCTTATCATAGCTCATGCCAATAGAGCACAACATCTTTTTGGCCTCATATGTTCGATTGGGAAGAACATTATCCTCTGGAAGCATATCTTTCATAAAGGCTAATAACTCTATGAAACTTTTATCTGACCATCCATTGCCCGCCTTTACGTTGTACAACTTTAATACCGCAGACAATCTTGTGAATTTAGTGCAACCATTATACAACGTTTTCTCTGCATCGCTTACCAACCTCTCAAACATTTTGGGACAATCCTTAAGATCTTCTTCAAGTGCTTCTGCAATCTCTTCGACTCGATCACAATCGTATGTATCGGTGCAATTGTCGTTTGAAGCATAGGTCGTATTCTCCCCCGATTCAACATTCCCGTTACTTTTCTCACCCTGCAAATTCCAACATGTATAACTTCAATCAATTCCATGCCTCATTAAATGCGATGCCAACTGAACCGCGTCAACCCGACTCCCATAACAGCAATCCAAGCAAGGACATGTCATTCGACTGGGATCTTTGGCATGCGCAACAGCAAACTTAACGAATTCTGATACCCCATTCTCGTACTCTTTCGACAATCGACTTGAAGACATCCATTTCTTATCCATGGTTTTACTAATTAAGCTAAACAAAAACAAAATAAAAACTATTTACCTGTAGGGAAGTCAACAACTTTTGGACCCACACAGTGTAAGATTCTTGGAAACAATCAGACTTTCACTCTTCACAAGTAACCCCTATAGCAAATTCACTAAGTTAGTGATGATGGTGTATACCAAATATAACAGGAAAAATTTAGTATATAATAGGACAAACAAGATATATCGAAGAAACAAGTCAAAGTCTCAAGAATCAATTAATTTCAACAATTTCATTTTCATTTTCACCACTAACATACCAAATATAACAATTAATTTCATTATCATTTTCAATCAACAATTAGATTAAAATAAAGTAATCACTAAAAAGTATCCATCAACAATGTCATTATCATCAATTAATTTCAACAAATCATCACTAACATTTAACATCAACTTACAAAATTAACACCAATTCCCAACATAAATCCACCACAAATATCACTATTTATCATCTTCAACTTTACTACAACAACAATTTCAAAATCAAATTCAAACAACAACCACATCAACACTAATTCACCAAATCGACAACAACCACATCAACACTTTGATACTCTAACAACACTCATTTTTCTAACAACCCTCATTTTTGTAATGGATATAATTTCCTATAATATAACAACACTCATTCAAACTACATTCAAACTAACACATTCAAACTAAAAACAAAACAAAAACAAAACAAGATGCTCAAGAACAAACCCTCAAGAACAAACAAAAGAAACTATATAGCAAGCTCAAGAACATTAAATAATCAGTGAAACTCAAGAACAAACAAAAGAAACAATGACACTCACGGAGGAATGCCGGTCGGAGAAGATGGAGATACGAATAGAGGAACAGTGCCAGTCGGAGAAGACGAACAGAGGAACGTCGGTCAGAGAAGACGACCAAAGGAACAGTGCAGAGGGAGAAGTCGCGAGAGAGGGGGAGACACGGCGGAGGGAGAACTCGCGAGAGAGAGGGAGAAAGAAAACAAATGATTAGGGCGTTCTGAAATAATAATGAAAAGTTTTTAAATATTTATGAAATAATAACATAAGACAGCGCTTTTGGAAAGCGCTTTCTTATGTATTAGCTTTAGTAGCGTTTTTTCTCTAAAAGTGCTTTCTTTTTAATTGCCTATAGCAGCGCTTTCAGAAAGTGCTTTCTAATGTGTCACCTACGTAAGGCCTTTAGCCGCGCTTTTTAAAAGCGCTTTCTAAAGTGTGCCTTTAGCAGAGCTTTCCTAAAAGCGCTTTCTAAGGTGTCACATTTGTATGGCTTTTAGCAGCGCTTTTATGGAAGCGCTTTCTAAAGTAGGCCTTTAGGCAGCGCTTTTTTTCATCGTGTTTTTTTTAACACATATAGCAGTGCTTTTGATAAAAAGCGCTGTCTATGAAGTGATGCCAAAAAGCAATTTTGGCGTAGTGTAATAACTATAATTGGAACATGTCCTATGTAATGACTATAATTGGAACATGTCCTATAATTGGAACATGTACAATATGTAAACAAATGGAACATGTCCTATAAGCAACATGTGCTATAATAATCTGCATCTGCATCTGCTAATTCAACAATTTAGCAATTCAAAAACCATATAACCAAGATACCATATAAACCATAAACATATTAAACCAAATACCATATAAACCATAAACATATTAAACCAAAAATCATCATTCTCATTCATTAATTCATAGGTTACATTCATACTGTCAGATTCATTACACTTGTTACAACTAAACCATAAACATACTACATCATTTTTTAACCACAACCTACTTCATTTCACTTGTTACAACTAAACCTAATAACATTACAAAGCTTATAACACATGTAAACTTCAGTTGCATATTAAGGAACTTGATCTTCCTCTTCAACTCATCCTCTTTGACCCTGCATTCATTAACCTTAATCTTCTATAAGCATACTTTTTCCTTCAAAAATGTAATCATTTCTTTTGCTCTTGGGGTCATCTCTTCGTCATTCCAAACAAAATGACCACACCTATTTTGTCCCACAAGCTACAAGGAACATATGAGAAAAATACGTAAGACATTTTCATGATTGGAGAAAGTAGAAGTGATAAATCATAGAAAAATAATACCTGTAGCGAGCGATTTTGGACGTGGTTCTTAAGCACCGTCGCTCTGAGAGGGTACTACAGGTCGATTCATTTTTTATCCTATTGGAGCTGATGAAGGAAGGGAAATAGATGTCTCCAACTAACCCTGCTTTGCAAACTGAGGTTACACAGTCAAAACTGTTGGTTTACAAATGCGATCAATGTGGGAGGGCCTCTCTTAGGTTTATTTTGATCGAGTTTATACTTTTGGTGGGGGATACAGACTCGGATTTTTTGATGGATATGTGAGGATTTATGGCCATAGGTTTTTGATGTGGTGTGCTCGCTAAGATTTTTCTTTCAATCTTATGCCTACGTATTTCCGTTTACCGAAACAGGGAAATCAGAGCGATCGTAGTTCCTCCTATAGAATAGGAGGAAACAGTGTTTTGGTGTCTTGTTCAAAGCCCAAGACATGAAGCTAAAGGTGGTTTGTATCTTGTTCAAAGCCCAAGATGTGAAGCTGGAGGGTCTATTTGTATCTTGTTCGAAGCCCAAGATGTGAAGCTAAAAGGGTGTTGACTTTAGAGAGAATTTGTCATCTCTAAAGGGGTCTGTTTTGTCACAATTGCTGGGTGACTGATTATAAAGGAGAATTACTTTAACCGAGATATATGAATTCAGTAATGCCATAATTTCCTTTATAGGGAATTTTCAACCTGAAGGAGAAGACTTTAACTCAGTTTAGAGCAATGTCATCTTTCCTTAGGAATTTCTCATGCTAAAAGAGGGACAGTGGATGTAAATAATCCAGAGGTTTGCCGCTTACAGCAATTAGATGGAGGGGAAAGGAGTTGTTGATGTTTGTATACTATGAACGAGGCACAACTTTGATGCTAAAAGGTTGATTGACTCAACCGGGGTTTTCTTATACAAAGCCTAAGAGGAGGCTATTGACCCAACAAGAGGATGCTTTTATATGTCTCGTACGAAGCCCGAGAGAGAGGCTGGACGGGTTGACTCAATAAGAGAGTGCTTTTGTATGTGTCTTGTAGGAAGTCCAAAACAGAGGCTAAAGGTTTGACTCAACAAGAGAGTCTTTTATACTCAACAAGAGAGTGATTTGTATCTCGTACGAAGCCCAAGATGAAGGCTAAAGGTGATCGACTCAACAAGAGAGTCTTTTTATACTCAACAAGAGAGTGTTCTTGTATGTGTCTTGTACAAAGCCCAAGACGGAGGCTAAAAGGGTTTGACTCAACAAGAAAGTCTTTTATACTCAATAAGAGAGTGTTTTTGTATCTCGTACGAAGCCCGAGATGGAGGCTAAAAGATTAACTCTACTGGGGAGAATCATTGTACAAAGCCCAAGAGGAGGCTAGGATTACTGTTTCAGTTGAGTGACAGGTCCAGTATGTTGGTTAAAAGAGAAAATCAGTTCTTATATGGGTAATGTTGTACTCATGGATTTGATCTGAGGACCAAGATTATTTCCTGTTCTTTAAGGAAACGGGGAATCCGAAGGTTATTGAGACTGCCCAAGTCTACGGGTTTTATCCTTTGTACTATGCTTAAGAAACAGTAGTAGTAAGATCTAGACTCTTTGAAAGACTGTTCTATTGAGATGACTAATTTCTGTTCCTATACCTCTAGGAGGTCGTCGGGATAATTTGTACGAAGCCCAAGAGGAGGCGAGAAAACTTTTAAGAAGCCGATGGACAATTTGTACTAAGCCCAAGAGGAGGCTATCTTCCCGGGGAAAGAATCATTATACAAAGCCTAAGAGGAGGCTGTGAAAACTTCTAAGAAGCCGACGGGTCCTTGTACAACGCCCAAGAGGAGGCGGGGATGCTTTTAGGAAGCCTGTGGGTCGTTGCACTAAGCCCAAGAGGAGGCTGATGAACAGTTCCAGAAGGGGTTTCACTTGGAACATTGGCCTTCTGTATATGAACTGTTCAAGGGGAAGATTTCTTAGATCTAGTTATCTAAAGTTATTGTAGAAGAAAATTCTCAGGGTTGAGGTATATCCGGGTGAATGTCGGAGGTAAAGAGACGAGGTTTTGCCTAGTTCTAGACGTAGTTGCCGGGGAAACTCTAAATATCTATACTATTATTACACAGTCGATATGAGTTTGTGAAAGAAGACTTACAGTGAAACAGCCCCACAATACAGTTATATACATATGAAAGCAATAAATGAAAGCGGGTAAATACTTACTCGATTGTATAGCTTCCATGCTGTTTTGTTAGTTTGTTCAACAAAGAAAGCTTTGATAACAATATTATATTCAAAATCAAAGGAGAAAGTGCTTTGAAAAGATTGTTGGGGCTTACAGCTCAAGGAGAGGCCCAGAGTTTTATCAGTGATCGCACTGTCGTTTTGTACAGGGACTTATACAAGTGACTAAGGCCCAAGAAAGGTTTTCTGTACAAAGGGGATGGGTCTTACACTCTCTCAAGAAGCCCAAAATGATTGAAAGTGAACAAAGATGGGTCTTATAGCTCACGGAGAAGCCCAATGATTAATTTTGAAAAGGGCGACGATCGCACCGAGGTTTTGAAAACACCGTGGGTCTTATACAATGACTGAGGCCCAAAAGTTTTTGGTTTCAAAAGGGGGGTTGGGTCTTACACTCTATTAGAGGCCCAAAAATGATTTTGAATGGGTCTTATAGCTCGAGGAGAGGCCTAGATGGTTTGTTTTAAACGGGTGATGATCGCGCCGAACTTTTGAAATACAACGGACTTATACAATACACTGAGGCCCAAAATGTTTTGTTTTTCAAAAAGGGTTGGGTCTTACACTCTACTAGAGGCCCAAAAATTGTTTGAAGAAAAGAAATGGGGCTTATACCACGATGGTAGGCCCAAGGGTTTTATCTAAACGGGCGATGATCGCGCCGAACTTTTTGAAATACAACGGGACTTATACAATACACTTAGGCCCAAAATAGGTTGTTTTTCAAAAAAGGGTTGGGTCTTACACTCTACTAGAGGCCCAAAAGTTTTTTTTTAAAAGGTTTGATGAGGGTTGAATTAATCAAAACCCTAATTTATTTCCAAAATATATTTTAATTGAATAAAAAATTTAATTAAAATGATCAAAATTGTTTAACATGTGGAAAACAAATTGTGATCTTGGATTAATGTTTCAAAAATCATGTTTTGACCCACAAAATGATTAGAAATCTTAAAAATTTGCAAAATCAAGAAGGAAAAAATATTTTAAATGTCAAAAACAATTAAAATATTAATTCTTGGCAAAAATATCAATTATATGAAATAAATAATATTTTTGGGATTTTTTGGGAAAATAAAATATTTTAACATTTTTGTGAATTATTAAAAAAATAATCAACTCAAAATCATTAAAACTCAGAGAGAAATTAATTTTTGAATCAATTAAATAAAATCACAAAATTCAAATATTTGAATTTTCAAAAAGGGCGCCAAGAACAAGGGCGAGAACACGCGCCACCCTCTGTTTCTACAGATTTATGTTTTTTATCCAATCTCACTGAATACTTGATTATATCATGCAATCTACATATCAATCTACTCGTTTCAACCGCACGATCATGTCTATGGTCTTTAATTTCATTTATTTTAAGCATGGAATAAGAAATCAAAGAGAAACCTCAAGAACCCTAAATTCTGCATGAAGGTTCAGAAATTCCATACACGATTCAAATAATGCAATTAATTGAGGGAAAACACTCCATGCATGATTATGAACATATGGCCAAATTATTGTGCAGCAAAAATTGCATGGATCATAGAGTTAGAAGAGCTCATGCTTACCACTTGCAGCTGGTGATCGTGTTTTGTGTTAGAGGTGTTACAGCTTGGTTCCAAGGTTATGGACAGCTTCCCTAGGTGCTATGGAGTGTGTCTGGATGCTTGGAATGGATTGAAATGATCTGGAACTTGAGATGGTACCCCAACTGCAAATCTGTCAAAGGCTTGAGCAATTGGCTGGTATTTTGTGATTTTGGTGTTCCAGATATTATGTGAGTGTTTGGATCACTTCTATATGATGTTTATGAGGTGTGTGTGTGATTGGTTTGGTTGGAATTGCTCTCAAACTCAAAACCCGATGGTGACTTGCCTTAGAAGGCAAAATTAGAAGTGAGAAGGTGATTTTGAGGAAAACATCTGTTTGATGGCTTTGGTGTACTCAAACTGAGCACAAATGAGCTCTATTTATAGTAGAGCACGTTTGTTTTGCAAGCAATAGTGAATGGCAACTGCAGCAGAGGTTTGGCCAATGTTGGCAAATGAGAATCCAAGTCTCCTCTAGTCATTGACTAGAGGTTAGAGCACAGAGCTGTGGTTCCCTAGTTGTTGGATCATTCTTGACTGAATTCATTTGCAAATGTGTCAGTCCATGCCACCTTGGTGCATCCATTAAATGCTCCAATCCAAAATTGGAATCTTGTCCCTCTTTTAGGGATTTCTAGGTTTGGCATGCTATTTTTGGTTCCAAAGACTTGGGAGGCTTGGGATCAGAGTTGGTTCCTCCTTGGTCCCCCCTTGAGGTGTTTAGATGGATAGAGTTGCTTGCCCCTTGAAAAATTTGAGCAAATCGAGTAAAACTCCAAAATCTGCCTTGCCTTGGTAGTTTTCAGCAAGGCATATTGTCATGGTCATATCTCATGGCTCAAGTTGAGTTTGGTGATGTTCTTGGCCATTTTGGAAAGCCCACATATGATACAATAACTGTTTGATCATAATTGATTTTGATACTTTTTGGATCCAAGTGAAAAATGCCCCTACATTTGGAAAAAAGTGAAGGCAGATTTTAACTTAGTGAAAATTTCACTAAGTGTTGGAAAAAGTGGCATTTCATGTTTTTAGTCATTTTGATCATTCCATAACTCAAAATCCATAATGAATTGGAATGAGGTGTAGTTAAAGCTTTTGTAGAGGGCCATGAGAGCTATAAATCCAACTTTGGATGGGAAAAAATGGCCTTGTGGTTTAGGAGTTATGATCCTCCAAAGTTGGTACCCTAGCCACTTTATTCCATAACTTAGAAAATTTTCTAAGTTTTTATGGTTACCCCTTTTACAAGTTATCCCACTTTTCTTGATTTTTCTTGATGAATGATGATTCAAATCACACATTAACATCATTTTAGGGTTAAAAACCCATTTTTGTGAAAAATCTCAAAAAGTCAAAGTTGACTTTTATGCACAGTTGACTTTTTGTCAGATGAATTCCAAACTGTGCGATCCTCTATGAAATCAAGTCCTTGACCTAAATCAAACTTGATGGATTGATTTCATAGGTGTTATAGGGTGTATTGAATCATATCCTAGGGTTTGGGAGCATGTCCTGGTCAAAAGTCAAAGGTATAGTTGACTTTTCTCGCGAAACCCTAACTGTGGTTCAGATGAAATTGAAACTTGTTGCTTAAGCTTCTTGGATTAATCCATTATTGTAAATGGATCAGTGTAGTGTGTTAGAGACCCTCAAATCCTCCCTTGAGGTCGTGGCTCATGGTTTGTCCCAAAAGTCAACTTAGGGGTGAATTAGGTCAAGAAACCCTAATTCCTGATTTTTGATGTATGCATCCCCTGAGGCTAAATTGACTTGGTGATTGGGTTTATGATGTCCCTTGGAGCATCATAGGTTATGCCTTGAAGCATTGGCTCATGCCTAGAGGAAAATTTCCATCTGGAGGCCCTGGTCGACCAAAACCCTAATTTGGTGACACTAGCGATCTTGAGGCTTAATCCACTTAGAATGGAGCAGCCTTGTGCTTGATCCTTGAAGTGGGAGTCCTTTTGATCCATTGTGGATGTTGGAGAGGCTAGAAAATTTGCAGATCATGTCATTTCTTGATTGACCCTTTGTCTAAGAGCTCTGAGAGGGCTTGAAACCCTAATTTTAATGGTAGTGGATGCTCACCCATCTTTGGGGAGACTAATGGTTCATCCATATTGTGATGATAATTTACACAATGATGAGAAATCTTAGTGGTCAAAATTTGGGGTATGACAATACCTTATACATCCCACAGCCATAAAAGCGTCGTCCTGGGTTAGAATCAGTCCATGATGTCATCAGTGGTGCTTCTAGGCCGCACATACATTCGCCATGGTTCGATTTGAAGTTCGAATGAGATTTTGTGCAACTGCTTTCTTGGAAAAAACCATACATGGACAAGAGGAGGTAGAAGACGTGGAGAAGATGAAGTTAAAGACGTGGAGAAGAAGGAGTAGAAGCAGAATTTCTGGAGATGAAGAAAGGGATGAACACGATTTAATTTAGGGTTCTTTATTATGTAGATTATCTAACATTAATTTTTGTTTTTTAAAATATTAATGTTTTATTAAAATATATAAATGACGTAGCAACTCATTAAATGACATGACATTTGGCTTACCATGCCCAATCACCATTTTGAGCACCACATAATCAAAACAGGAGGGGGACTAAAAAAAATCTCAAAAAATGACAACTTGAGGGACCAAAAGGCTAAAAAAATTAAAAGGGGACTAAAACGTTAAAAATTTGTAAATAAAGGAACTAAAAGTGCAATTAAACCAAACTTATTTTTCTATTAGAGGATCAATAAAATAGGACTCTAAGTATAGTGTTAAATAGAGCATGAGGATAAATTAACATTTGTTGGAAGTACAAGCGAATGGTGTTTTTCGAGATCTATCAAGAATATAGATCATGGTATCAAACAAGCACGGTTAAATTTGACATAGACAAATTAAAGAAAGTTTTAATATTTAAAAATAAGAGTTAAGAATTATTAACTAATATAAAATAAATATTATATGATAATGACCGTAAAATAAAATATTTTATTAAAATATTTATGTGCTAATATAAAATCAATCCAGCAATGAGATCTAATTATAAACATTTGATATTATAAAAATTAAATAATTTGATATTATAAATTATTATGAGTACTAATTTCAATAATACATATATTAATATGATACTCATATATTTTATTAATATATAATATTTAATTTTACACAATTAAATATATTCATTTAAAAATTAAAATATACTATGTGTCATAATTTGTCTTTTAACTCTTTTGATCTCATGGAGAATTGACTTCAACAAACATTCAAATGTATTGAATCCTAATTTAAACTAGTAACTAACCTGTGCGTTCGCACGGACATGTCTGTTTGAGGGTTTTATGTTATGGACGCGTAATTGTTAATCAAATTGAAAAGAAAAATGGTAAAATTATAAAAATAGATATGATTGAAATTTAAAATTTGTATTGGTAAGTATAAGAAAATGTTGTGGCCGTTTATAACAATAGTATTTTTCGTATATAAAAATATTTGAATCACAATTATAGTTGTCCCCGTTTATAACAGTAGTATTTTATCTTATATAAAAAAAATGAATCAAAATTAAAGTTGCGCCCGTTTAAAACAACAATATTTTTTCGTATATAAAAAAATTTGAATCAAAATTAAAGTTGTCCCCGTTTATAACAATAGTATTTTTTCGTATATAAAAATATCTGAATCCAGATTATAGTTGTTCCCGTTTATAACAGTAGTATTTTATCTTATATAAAAAAAATTGAATCAAAATTAAAGTTGTGTCCGTTTAAAACAACAATATTTTTTCGTATATAAAAAAATTTGAATCAAAATTAAAATTGTCCCCGTTTATAACAAGGGTTAAATAAGTTTTTAGTCCCTATAAATATGCCAACTTTCAAGTTTAGTCCCTCTAAAATTTTCCTTCAAACAATGGTCCTCATAAAGTTTTATGTCCCTAAGTGTAGTCCATCCCGTTAGTCGTTAGTTTTCACTAACGGAGGTCTACGTGTCATGCCAAGTATATATTCTTTTTCAGGCGTGTAAATTTTAATTAAAACACTTTGCCACTTCCCTAAAACTTAGAATTCTCCCAAATTGTTCCTCCCGTTAGGTAAACGCCAAAACTCTTCTTTTCCTCTCCAATTCTTCACTATTCTTCTTATTCTACACCTTAATTTGTTGAAAATTTGTTGCAATGTGACTCGCCATGCTCTTCTCAACCTGAATCCGGCATTAACTTCTTTCAATTCCTAACCAAATTTTCAATTCGAAGCCATGAAGTCAAGAACCCTAAGCTACTATTTCCAGAAATTAAAAGTAGAACGAGCAGAATCAAAGCCTCTTATGAGAGGGATTTGATTCCAAATTCCTAATACTACATCGCAGTGGCAAGGTGGACGCTGATTAGAGAAGAAGCGTGGAGTTGCTTCCCTACCAAAGCAGTTCCGGCGACTCTTCAGAGGTGGCGCTTGTCAAAGAGCTCAGAGTTTCTTCCCCTTAGGTAGCATGTTTCTACTTCGAATCCTTTTCCTCTTCTTTATTCTGCTTCTACTCTGTGTCTTCTTATTCTTCCTTGCTATTCTACATTAGTGATGTGCTACAGTGTTGTTGGAAGTGATGCTCCTTGATATGGCATTTGTGAGTTCAACAATGGGGATGTTTAGAAAATGCAGTTATGAACACTGTTTTCCATAGTAAATCATTATTAAATTTTAACCAAGCAATGCATGCTGGTTGGGGATTTTATTTTTGAAATGTAATACATATAATATTATCATAGATGGCAGTCCCTCTCCCTTGCAACAAGCTCTACACTAATACCTTCAACACATTTCTTCTAAAATTATATGATGAAGTGCATATTAATTTTTATTTTTTGAGATTAACATTCTGTCCACCTCACAGCCTAGCTTCATACATGATAGAGGAAGACATCAAACAAGGAATCTTGTATCCATCCATTGATTGGTATTGCTCCACTTTTTTCCTTGTTATCATTTTATTTTAGTTTTCTCATGGCTCTCTTCTTCCACAACACTGTTTCTGATCTACTTCAAAGAAATAAAAATCAATTTGTTTAGACACACTTGGATTAGGGTCTTGATCCAAGTTTGGTACCATGTAACAATATAATGTTTGGAAACAAAACTATGTTTTTTATATGGTTAAGAAAACATGTATCCAAATCTTTAAAAGAATCAATGGTATGGATGTATGTAGTTACGTGTGGGAGCTAATAAATTAGTTCTACTTTTGTACTGCAGTATACGAAATGTTTCAGCAGATGTTGGGGCTGCTGTTCTACGTGCCTCCGTTCATGAAGGGCTTACTGAAGGACATGGTGGTGTTGGGTCCAAAGAACTTGAACATATGTCAAAAGTATGGAAACTTTCATATTGGTCACTGATCATTCATTGCATATTCTGGTTGGGTCGACTAGTATAATTTGTATTATATTAGTGGAGAGCGAAGCAACCAAGATTAGAAAGAGTCTGTTGCAAAATGGATCATATCTCTTATGTTATACTATATATATATATATATATATATATATATATATATATATATATATATATATATGTTTGTGTATGTGTGTGTGTAGTTCTGATGTCAATGCTAACCTTATTTTACTCATTCTACTGCTGCTAACCTTGTGGTTGTTTGCTTTGGCTTCATTGCAGGAGGATACTTTGGAGTATGTAAGAGGAAATATGTGGTATTTTTGGAGGATACTTTGTAGTATGTAAGAGGATACTTTGCATTATTCATAGCTCAAAGGGAATTACTCAAGCCGTGTCCTATTTTTGGTTTTTAATCACAGCAATTATGATTGGCAAGGTTTAGAGAGTTGAAGCCCAGATAATGAAGGGGAAGACAAAAAAGATGTGTCCCTTTGTTGCAACCGTACATTATTAGAGCAATCAATAATGACATTTTGACTTAATAGTTCGTGGTTTTGTCTTTTAGAAGCTCTGCACCACAAGTGAGATAGACAGTTGTTTAGCATCAAAAGAAAGAAAAAGACATTTAATTGATTTGAAGACTTGTGAATGGGGCTGTTGTGGGTAGCTAGCCTTGGATACACCCTAATGTCAATCTGTTAGTGAAGTATCAAACGAACGCAGTGTTAGAAATTTTTGAAAAGAAGCCAAAACCTGAAATTATGGTTGTTGGTGTTCTGAACTGTTGAACCTGTGGATCTTGTGTTTACACCAAATAGAAGTATTGTCTGTTTTGTCTCACTGATTTCAATATCCATAAGTATCACCTGTGAACTTGTTTTGAATCTATCACTTAGGTTTTAATTTTATACATTTTGACTTGAACCCTTCGAGGGATACATTTCTTGACTTCAATTTGAAGACTTGTTTGATATGAGTTTTGTTTGTTCTTAGCAGCTTATATGCCCCAAAAGAGTGAGACTGTGAGATTCTATGCATAAGGACTTTAATTGTTTGTGCATGTTTACGTGGCTTCCTTTCCCGAATATTATTATTTTTCACTAGATTTATCTGACCAATTGTTTAATTGCATTTTTCTATAGCAGATTTCTTTTTGATTTGTGAACGTGCTGGGAATTGTCAATTGTTGTTCGTAAATGATATTATGAACAAGATATGTCGATGATGGTGTTGATGGCAGACTAGCAGACGTGCTCTTGAGACTACCAATATAAGGTTAATATAAATTTAACTGCTGAGCCGAGTTAGCCTGAGATAAAGTTTTATGAAAGATAACAAACATACTTGGAGTGTACATTTTGTAATAATGGAAGTAGCTAATGGAAGTAACTAATCACTGCTTACTACAAATCAAGTTACATGTTGCCACTGCCTTCTGAAATTTTAGGATAAAACTTTAGTTGTGATTTTTAATCTTCAATGTCACGTTTTGATCGTTGATAAAACATTTTATGAAATAAAAAAGGAGAATCAATGAGTTGTGTGTATTACTAATATAATTGTGTGTTTAAATTAGCTAGAGATTAGCTATGAATTAGCTACAAAAATGGTGTGTTTAAATTAGCTAGGAATTAGCTAGAAAGTAGCTGCAAATTAGCTACCATTTCTGGGTTCAAATATGATATTAATATAAAAAAAATTAATATTGAAACAACTGCCACGTGGCATACAAGTCAGCAACTTTTGCCACGTTGGCATTGCCACATGTAAGCCATGTCATCAAAAAATTTTCACATGGCATGCCACATAAGGCACCGTTAGTGGAAACTAACGGGAGGAACTAAAGTTAGGGACGGAAAACATTCGGAGGACCATTGTTTGAAGGAAAATTTTGGAGCGACCAAACTTGAAAGTTGAGATATTTGTGGGGACCTTATACATATTTAACCCTAATTATAACAATAATATTTTTTTCGTATATAAAAATATTTGAATCAAAATTATAGTTGTCCCCCGCTTATAACAGTAGTATTTTATCTTATATAAAAAAATTTGAATCAAAATTTAAGTTGTGCCTGTTTAAAACAACAATATTTTTTTTCGTGGTAATAAAATTTTAATCAAAATTCAAGTTGACCCCGTTTATAACAATAGTATTTTTTTTCATATATAAAAATATTTGAATCAAAATATAGTTAAATATATGTAAATTTGAAAGGAGTGATTTAATTATAAATAAACAATGATCATATATATTTAATTGTTGTAAATAATCATATATAAAAGGATCCCGTGAAATAAAAAAAAATGAATTTTTAATATTTGAAAATAAAAATTGTCTCTCAAAAAAAAAAAAAAAAAAAAAAAAAAAAAAAAAAAAATATATATATATATATATATATATATATATATATATATATATATATATATATATATATATATATATATGATGATAAAATATGTATTTGGTTAATAATGACTCAAGAGATGTTAGTGGTCTTTAAGAGTTATTCAGTATAATCTAATTTGATGAAATAAAATTTTAAAATTATTAAATTTAAAAAATAAGTAAACTTGTAAATGTATACAATGTATTTAAATTAAATTTAAAATGAGTTATTTTATTCTAAAATAAATAAATATTTTATATAACTTAAGTAGTGAACATCAAGCAAATAACACTGAAATTCACCGACTCAACTTTTCATCCGATATTGAATACAGATTCTATCTAGTCATAGCCCCGCAGTCAAATAAAATTAGTGGAGCATGGTTAGTAAAAATAGTTTCAAAAACAAATGAAATAAAAGAATATTGGATAATTTCACTGAGTATAAAAAGACTGAAATAATAAGTTTAAAAAACATATCATTGGGAAGATAGATAGACAGTAATAATAATTCAAGCAACTCAAAAGAAAAATAAATTGATTGTATTAACATTTAGATTTCTTTTGAATTTCCATGCAATAATAAAAAATGACACTTTATACACCCTAAATCCAACAAAATAACAATGAGAATACAACAAAATGCATGTGTTTTAGTGGTAAATTTGTTATAGGCAAAACACCTTTTTCATAATTAGATACATAGTTATTAAATGGCACCCGTGGTTTAAATTCAAATCCAGTAAAATCATTCTTAAGCTGCCCATAAATTTCATGACATATCTTATACAAGTCAAACAATAATTTTTGCTGCAAAGTAAAGGAGAATCTAGCAATTGCAAATAATACCAATTTATAAGGGAGCAATTTTCATGTCAAATTTATTTAAAAGTAATAAATTCACTACATAATACAAATAGTATTTGTATGTATGACATGACAACACGAGAATCTTGGATATGTCATTCTTGTCCTTATTGTATTTTAAATAAAATGTATATGACAAAGATTTAAATATCCATATTTTTTCTTCATGTTAACAATAGAATACAAAGATTTAAAAACAATATGCAGCTTTGTGTTAGTTGCTTTTTCCACGCCACAACCTTTTTTTGCCTAAACTGTGTATAGCTCTGTACTGTACTGTTGTACAACTCTCTGCACAACTTCAAAACCTGTGCAACATTTGCAAGATTAATTATAGACAAAACTTCAAACAAAATCTGCAATAAAAAAAGAAATACATAAGAAGCCATTGAGTTATAACATCGTGAGTTTTACTTTTAAAGTTTATCACAATCCATATCATATATCAACTTGTTTTGTGTATATCATAAGTAATACTACTTAATTAAAATTATGAGTTATACCTTCAAAGCTTACCACAATCCATGTCATATATCAACCATTCTACTACAGATTATATTCCTTTCATCAATGTTAACCATTTGTTTGTCATAAAAAACAGTCATAAGTAGTATAAGAAAAAACAAATGTCTATGCTAATGCAAAAGGTAAAATCAAAATTTGAAAATTCCACCTATGATAAACTATCCAAAAACAAACAAAAGTATGCCAAAAGAAAGCTGCTCATCTATTTTTCTCTATCTCATAAGTGACAGATGGTCTTTCCTTTCTCTTGTTTTTCAACTCCTGCTATACGTTTTAGAACTCTGACATTGAAACCAAGCAATATCAGTTTAAAAGCACATTTTCTAAACTCTACAAAATCAAGTACAAACACTAAAAAAAGCTCAATCTAATTGAAAGATAGAGAAATGTATATAAACTAATAACTTTTTGATGGTTTTATTACTTGGACAGAAACAACATCTCTAGCCGCCAATGTGAGTATATCAGCACATGATTAAGAGAAATAAAACTCCTAAATATTGAACACAATAAAGATGCTTTGAAGTTTTAATAGTCAAATCTAAAAGCCCTAGCTGACATGAAGTTACTCCAACCATACGGTGCTAAGTCTTCATCATCTGAATCGAATGTACTTCTCCTCCTTCTCCTTCTTCTTGATCTTCTAATTCTCCTCCTGGTTCGTTTTCTTTCCACTGCGACGCTTGTTGGGTCTGGAGAGCTTCTTCGGCCTGGATTTGTTGGACCTCAATTTGTTGTTGAACATCTGAAGTTGGTTGTTGAACATCTGAAGTTTATTGGGTCTGGACAGTATCATTGGAACTCATATTGATTTTTCCTCTTCAACGATGCTGCTTGTGTGATGCTAAGAAGAGGAATAACATTTTTATAATGGTTTCTTTGATTTTTTCGTATTTTGTTTACATTGAGATTCTAAAAGTTTTTGTTGAGCTGTCATTATTGCTTGGATAGTTCAAAAACCATTGCTGGTTATTTGATAGTGATGGTCAAGTTTATCATTCATTTTTTAATACATTATTATTTAAGATGGGGCATTGGAAATCAAAACATTTAATAAAATCATTATGGGCCCAAAATCTATTTACATAAGAAGTGGTAAATAGATTTCAAAGGCATAAATAAAATCATTATATTTGATATCAATATACATTACAAATTAAGAATTTCTAAATTCTCAATTCATAGGATATTAGAACGGGAATAGGGAGTATATTCCTATAAGCTAGTTTCTACATTTCTATACCATTAAACTAAAGCTGAAAGTAGACAGATTGCATACCATAATCGTTATTGGGTGCGTCATAATCATAACCCGTACAAATGAAAGGACCACCAGTTGTTCGACCAAAGTTAGCTCACATAAAGATATGCAGAAATATAGAATACAAAACCTTCATCACATCAGCATGCTCACCTTTTGCATCATGATGAAGACACTAAAAAAAGTTCACGTCTTTAACCCCTTCAATGATTGTTGTCTTTAACCCCTGCAAGTAAAACACCAAATTCATCATGATATTAGTCTCATGTTTAAGCTGAAGTAAAACACCAAATTCATTATGATATTGTCTTTTATGATTTAATAGAGGAAAAGCGAGAAATTAATTAAACATTACCTTTGATATGGCCAACGCAATACAGTTCGAAAGTTCCTTTGCAGCGGATTTCTATACAAACTGTCCATCATAACACATTGTATCCCAAAATTAAATGATACAAACATGCTAACAACAATTTGTAATAAGTTTAAAAAATATTATATTATCATGAACAAATACAACTGCAAAAATATGCAGCATATATTTGTTTGCTCTCACGCAACACTCAATGTCTGTTAAAACTAAAATATACACATTTCTTACTTAAAGGAAAGGAGAAGACTAAATTTCTCCATAGAATCTGTGCAGATCAAAATCCATTAGCTAACAATAAACATATGTTGAGTAAAGCAGATCATAAAAGCTAACACATAGAAGCTATAATCTCGCACAGCTTGGCATCCCTGCTCCAATACCAAACACAAAAAAGCAGCAACTTAATAAAACTTATAATGTTAAAATGGCTAGTAGTGGAGGTAGTTGGTGTTAGCTCTCTAACCTCAAATGCAACACTGATACACGTAGAAGCAAGCTGGTGCAAAGTGACATAAGATACAGTCCCAGTTCCCGACATGATGCATCAAGCACATTGTCTGAGTAATGAATATGCCAGTAACTTTGATACAATACCATGAAACAAACAAAACCCCCATTCAAGCTACTTCATAAAAAAAACATTAAAATTAGACAGACTATAAAATCTTGAACCAGTTGGAAAAGAAAAGGACATATATTATGGAATGTATAGGAATACACCTCCATTGTAGGACCTCTCTTTGCAGGTAGAATCTAAGGAACATATCTTCAAATTTTCTCTTTTCTAATGTGAATATTAAAGACACCAAATTGATCAGATAAAATTCGTAACTATGTAAATAGGAAGCCCTGCAAGCAATATCCCTAGTTACCTTCAGAAGTCAAAGGAAAGAGGCACTGCTTTGGAACAAAGTATTTCTCAGAATCTGAAGGAAAAGCTCCAAGCCAGTGTATCTCTGGGACACGAAGATGTTTCGTGTCATAAGGCATTTGCTAAAAGAACAGTAAAAAATGGACCAGTCAAACAGACTACGAAAAGGAAACTTGATCATTAGACAGAAATTCAATCCACTAAATAATCGAATATATTTCAGGTTGAGAGACCTATAGTTAATGATATGCCTATTGAAGTACTTATGATCCAATAAACTTGCAAATACTAACCATTGAGCCAAATTTATAAGTGGTTACCATATCAATGTCGTAAGGATCACAATCCACCAAGCAATAAGCAGACATGTGTAAATTCTCAACCAGAAGTCGCAAAAACCTGTTAGGATACAAAATGTATAAAATTAAACAATACCAAATATGTACATTTGCAACCGTGCATACAACCAGACGCATTCATATTGCAACATCATATTAAAACATGAAAAGAATACCAGATTTTAATTTCAAATACCAATCTCAAATAACATCTTAAATTAACAATGTGATGTAACAAGAAAGTGACTTAAACATTCCTTAATCTTTATATGGAAAAATTCAAAACAGGAGGCATGTCACATAGCATATGATTCAATATACATTAAGGTTAGCTACTAACCAAAGGTGATTTTTTCTTTTGCTTTTCATTGTCATTTCCAGTTAGAGAACATTGATGCATTGATGCATGACAGAATTTACAGGGTTTCGTTGTTGAGAATGGAATAAAAACCATTAGGAAACAAATAATTACCGAAATAGAAACAAAAGTCTAAGAGAATAAACCTTCTTTCCTCGTGTTAGATAAAGCCAGATGCGGGCATCGTCAAACCTCTCATTCCTAATTAGCGTTTTGAAAACAGCTTCCTTAATCTGCAATATATCTTACAAAAAGCATCAGAATTTAAAATGGGGTAACAATATGAGTGATTCATAATGGATGAACATAAAGCATCTTCAGACTCACCTCATTTCAAGTTGGAACATTTTCAAAAGCCAAAGCTTTAGCCAAAACATCAGCAGCTGTAAAAGGGGTCAATAACAAAAAACAATAACTACTTAAAAAAATGGAGGCAGCAACCATTTAAATACTCACCCATACAGGCTTTGCTATCGTCTCTAAATAGAATAAAAACCAACTTACTTACTGATCTATGATTTGGGGTCCAGATATTGTGTAAAATTAAAATGCTACACATTTTCAGTACCCGATAATCCCATTTGCATAAAAATATAACATTTTTAGGGTTTCAGTATCTACAAACAAAATACCCAAATAATCAAACACAAATTTAGAGACCCTTGAACAAAAGAAGGCTCAGATTCACTTTTTCTCGGACATGCAAGAGATGAGGTTCCCAAAGCTTGTGTCGCATCTGCGCGAAGAACAACAAATGTTATTCCACAGAAACATAATCACCTTGCCATGAAACAACTCTTCACCCAATGTTCGAATTATTTATTAAAAACATTATCACTGCCTTGTTATCAAAGAAGACGAAGAAGAAAATGAAAAATATAACAATCTGTGACCGAAAAGAAAAAGAGAGAGAAGAGAGATTTTCAAAAGCCAAAACATTAGCGGCTGTAAAAGGGGTCAATAGAAATAAATAGTTACCATCACTCTTAAAGCAACTACTTAGAAAAATAGAGGCAGCAACCATTCAAATACTCAACCATACATGGTTTGTTATCGCCTCAAAATAGAATAAAAAATAACTTACTTACAGATCTAGGATTTGGGGTCCAGATATTGTGTAAAAATAAAATGCTACACATTTTTAGTACCCGATAACCCCATTTGCATAAAAATATAACATTTTTAGGGTTTTACTATCTATAAACAAAATACCCAAATATTCAAACACAATTTCAGAGACCCTTGAACAAAAGAAGACTCAAATTCACTTTTTCTTGGACATGCAAGAGAAGAGGTTCCCAAAGCTTGCGTTTAGCATCTGCGCGAAGAACAACAAATGTTATTCCACAGAAACATAATCACCTTGCAATGAAATAAGTCTTCATCCAATGTTCGGAAGATTTCTGAAAAACATCATCATTGCCTTGTTATCAAAGAAGACGAAGAAGAAAATAAAGAATATAACAATTTGTGACCGAAAAGAAAAAAAGAGAGAAGAGAGATGAAGATGAAGACGGGAATGACAGAAAATCAGCGATTAGAGAGAGAAAAGGAAAGTGAAAAATGAATAGTGAAAAATCTGTCATTGGGGGAAGAGAAAGGAGAAAAAGCTAAATTGATCAAGTTACTTTGGAACCAAATTGAAGCATGTGACATCATCAAATGACTAAACTATGACTTAATTGTATAAACATGTAGTTGAATTTGAACAAAATGACATCATCGGTTGGAAAAAGTAATATTTGGACACAAATTACCCTCAATTTGATGAGGTGGCAGAATAAGAGGGTAGGGCAATAGAGTATTTTCTTGAACAACAACTTTTCTTATATTATAGATATAAAACTTCCTTAAATTGATTAAAAAACAATATAAAAGGTCTTAAATTGATTTAAAAAATATATAAAAGGCACATTTGTTTTAGTTTTTTTGAATAAATAATTTTTAGCATTAAATATTTTTGGAAAAAATTTACATTTTTTTTTAAAACACTTCAAAAAAATATATAAATAAAATTTTCCAAAATTTTATTTTAAATATTTTACTTTTTTTGTTAAAGTTTTTTTTACATTAAAATTAAAAAAAAAAACTCTGGAAATTTGAAGTGTTCGAAACTTATTTTTGCATGCTTTGTAATTGGATTCACCACTTTCTATCTAGTATTCTAGTATTATATGGGAGTTGGAAATAATCTACTTTTTAGTGTTTTGATTCTACAGTATAATATTTGGTATCATTTTTTTTCTCGCTCTCTATCTAACCATGTAATACTTGGCAGGTGCATTTATGCAATGATGGCTGGAAATGAGAATGTTAGATTGGAACGTGATCATTTAAACAATGGACATGGTAGTGAGAAAATGGATCATGAGTTATTAAATCATGTCAGCTGAAGCAAGCATCAAATTTCCAATGTCATTGTTTGCCAAATTCTCTGTGGAGATGATACTGGATTCTTGGAGTGAGCACATTGGCATCTACATTCAATTATGCTTGAATACTATTTGTATGAGGCAGAATTCACATACGATTTTGCATCAGTGTTGTGTTTTATCTCAACCATTAGCCTTTTATTTTGAAGTTTTCTAAGATGTTTTATATTTTGATTTTATGTAAATGCAATAGTTATGAATCAAACTTCTAAGGGTTGGGAGAAAACAATATTTCTTTAACTCTCCCTTCTCTCTCGATTTACGTCTCCATCTTCCACCTAGTTTCCTCTGTTCCATTGTTATTTCTGGTTCCATTGGTGTTAAGGTGTTGATCCTTTGTCAGGTATTTTTGGCTTAAACTCCTAGCTTTAGAGCTAGGGGCCTTGGTACTAGAGGAGGGTGACCCATTTTTTCACTCTTTGTGGTTGGCCATGGATTGGAAAGTTATTTCAAGAAAGAAGAATAAAGTTAACCTAGCGAGATGTTCGGTTTGGAAGGAAATAGGTGGTTTGGGAGCGCCTGAGGGAGAGACCGTGACGTCTTTCTTCATCACAGAGTTCCTGGATAACATGGGGGCTAAAGACCTTTTTGAGGTGTTCAAGGTTTATGGTTTGATATCTGAAGTCTACATTCCTGCTAAAAGAGATAAAAGAGGCAAGCGCTATGGTTTTGCGAGATTTAGGAAGGTGCATAATGCGCGTATCCTTGCGGTGAAACTGGACAGCATTTTTCTCAATGAAAGGAAAATATTCGCTAATATTCCTAGGTTCCAGTCTGTCCCTATAACTCACTTTGGAGGTTCTCAGTCTGCTGATAGAAGGTTCCCCAAAGGTCGTGTGGTGTCTGGGTTTAATCATGCTACATCTTCTTATGTCCAAGTGGTGAAAGGATCATCCAAGATGGACGTGGCAGTAGAGAACCTTGGCCAAGATATTAATGTCTGCAGAGCTTCTATCGATTCCAGTGTGCTGGAGAGTTTTCCAAGGCTTATGTTGGTGAGGTGCTTCCTCAAGGGAATCCCTTTCTGATTCAAAAGGAGCTCTTTGAAGCTGGTATTTTTGATATTAAGGTCACTGCCCTAGGAGCTAGTCTGTGCCTTCTCGAATCTTTGAACGAGAGTGATATCTCTTCTGCTCTTGGGGATGCTAAGGGCTGGTGTGATTCAGTTTTTAAATCTGTTAGTCCTTGGAAACAAGAGTGTGTAGATTCTTTTAGATTCGTTTGGGTTAATTGCTGGGGGCTACCTTGTCATGCATGGGATGGTTTGATTTTCAATCGCCTTGTGGAAAGTTTTGGCTTATATTTCAAATGTGACGAAGCTACGGAGAGTCGTTCCAATTTTGCGGTGGCCAGAATTTGTATTAAGGTTGCTGGGTTTAAGAAATTCAATAAAGTTATTCCTATTGAGGTGAATGGAGTGATCTTTAAAGTGAGAATTTTCGAAGAGAATAAGGCGGAGCTTCCTTTTGATCCATCTGAAGATGAAGATATCTCCGATGACGATTTCGACTACTTGGTTACTTCTGGAGACGACAAAGGTCTATTTTCTGATGAGGATGTTGAGGTTCTCAAGTCTTCTAACTATGGTAATTCTCGGACTTTGTTAGACAAACTGGAGGGTTCAGAGTCGTCTTTTGATAAAGCGAGTAGGGCTGATTCTGATCAAACCTATGTCCGCGAATCCGAGGTGGAAAGAGTAGGTTTTGATGGTGACTATACGGCTAAACCTGTTGACTTTCCTTCTCAGAATGTTTGCTTTATGGGGGGAATCCTTAATAATTCGACAGCTCAACTTGAAGCATTTAATTCTGATGTTGACCTAGACGTGGACAAACAAACTTCTTCTGGTCCGGTTAAAACTAAACTTGATGATTTGGCTGGTGGTCTTGTGGCCCCACCTGCTTTGGTAGAGCCTCGTCTTGGGCCAGACAGTAATCTTGACACAAATCTCCTTGAGTCTGACCCAATTTCCCTTTCGGTTGATTCGATTCGTGGGCCGTGTGGTGGGCCTAAAGAGAAAAAGAAAAAACCCTTTGCTGAAATTTATGGGGATGTTCAGATCCCTTTTTCCCCATCCTTCTACTCTACTCTTATTAAAATTCCCTCTGCCTCTAATTCGAAACTAAAGAAACCTAAATTTAAGAAGCAGTTGAATCTGACTAGCATCAATGAAAAGGGGGGTCCCTGTATGGTTCCGGAAAATTCCATTTGTGCGTCGGTGGAAGATTCAGACATCATTCGAAGCAACGCCAAGTGTGCTAAGAGTTTGAAACTTGTTCCTCAGCTTATTTGGAATTCTTGTAAAAATCTAGGAATACACGCTGTAGAGAATGAGGCCGATTGTGTAGAGATGGTTAACAATTTGGAGGTTAGAGATTGCCAACAATTTGCTCGTAAGAAGGCTGTAGACAAAAAGGGTTTATGATAGTGGTAACGTTCAACGTTCGTGGCTGCAATTCTTCCATCAAGAGGAGAAGAATTTGTCATACCTTATTGAAAGGTAAAGCTGATTTGGTTCTTATTCAGGAAACAAAGATTCATTTGATGAGCGATGAGTTAGCTAAAAGTTTATGGGGAGATTTTGGTTTCGGTTGGTCTGCTATTGGTTCTGAAGGAGCTTCGGGAGGAATTCTGACAATTTGGAGAAAGGATTTATTCATTCCTATTTCTACCTACAGAGGTAAAGGGTTTCTCTGCTCTAATTTTCTTTGGAGAGGCATTAATTTGTACATTGTGAATATCTATTCTCCCTATGAATTGAGGGATAAAAGGACTCTGTGGTCAGATCTCTTGTCTTTTAAGAATAGTTGTACTCAAGGTAGGTGGGTTTGTGGAGGAGACTTTAACGCTGTTAAGTCGCGTGATGAAAGGAAAGGGTGTGTTTTATCTAGCAGAAGGGAATGTGATGAGTTTAATTTGTTTATTAACAATTTGAATTTGGTGGATCTTCCCTTTGTGGGAAATAAGTTCTCTTGGTTCAAAGCTAATGGCGGCAGCTGCAGTAAAATAGACAGATTCCTTATCGATGATTTCTTGGTCGATAGATGGGAGCTTAAAGCTCAAACTGTTGGATCCCATGATGTTTCTGACCACCGGCCTATCTGGATTAAATCTGATTCTACTAACTAGGGGCCTAAACCTTTCCGCTTCTTTAATTGTTGGCTTCAGCATAAGGAGTTCTTAGATTTTGTTAAAAATCAATGGAATTCTGTTTCCATCCTTGGCTCCCCTCCTTTTGTGTTTAAGGAAAAACTTAAGTTCCTTAAGTCTCGTTTAAATTGGTGGAATAGGCATGTTTTCGGATGGATCGACCTTAAGTTGGAGGATAGTGTGGAAGGTATTAATGCTATCGATTTGGAATTGGCTTATGCTAATTGTTCTTTGCCTGAAGAGGTCATTAAAACGAGGGCTAAGCATCAGGAAGATTTCTGGAGTTCTCTTCGTATTAAAGAGGCCATGATCTTCCAGAAATCTAGATCTAACTGGGTTTTGGAAGGTGATATTAACTCTCGGTTTTTCCACGCTTCCCTTAAAGCTAGAACCAGACTTAATGCTATTTCGGCTATAGGCTCCTCTGAAAACCTGATTGAGGATCCAGTTAGAATTAAGGCTGCAGCTGTGGAGTTTTTTGCTTCTAAGTTCAGAAAGGTGGATTCTCCTAGTATTAATGTGGATTTGTCTGGATTGAATAGACTTTCTCTTGCTGATAGAACTTGGTTGGATTCGGAATTTTCTCCTGAAGAAATCAGACTGGCTGTTTTTGATTGCGATGGGAACAAATCTCCAGGGCCTGACAGATTTTCCTTTAATTTTCTTAAAGAAGGATGGGAGATTGTTGGAGATGATTTTACTAAGTGTGTCCTTCACTTCTTTAGGACAGGCAAGCTCTCTAAAGCTTTTTCTTCCTCTTTCTTAGTTTTGGTTCCGAAAGTTGATAATCCGCAGTCTTTCGTGGAGTATAGGCCTATTAGCCTCGTTGGTTGCGTTTCCAAAGTTATTTCCAAGCTTTTGGCTAGTAGACTTTCGGTTGTCATTAGTAAATTCGTATCTACGTCCCAAACCGCATTCATTCTAGGAAGAAATCTCTTAGATGGAGTCCTTGTGGCGAATGAAATCATAGACCTTGCCAAAAGAGATAAACGTAAGTGTTTGCTCTTTAAGGTGGATTTTATGCAAGCCTACGACTGTGTGGATTGGGATTTCTTACTATCCATTCTTGACGCTATGAATTTTGGGCATAACTGGTTAAAGTGGATTAAAGGGAACGTCTGCTCTAGTTTCGTTTCTGTTCTTATTAATGGTAGTCCTTCTACGGATTTTGAAGCTACGAGAGGGCTTAAACAAGGGGATCCCTTAGCTCCCTTTCTTTTCGCCGTCGTGGCTGAGGTTCTTGCGCTTATGGTGAAGAAAGCGACAAGTTCTAATCTGCTTACGGGGTTCTGTATAAAAGAAGGAGTTTCGATAGAGTTATTGCAATTTGTCGATGATACCATTTTGGTTTGTGATGGCGTCTACTCGAATTTATGGGCGGTGAAAGCTTTGCTTCGTGGTTTTGAGATTGTTTCTGGCCTTAAAATCAATTTCTCTAAAAGCTGTGTGTATGGAATCGGTCTTGACCATAATTTTCTTCTTGCAGCTGAATCTTTTTTGTATTGTAAGTCGGCAGTCCTTCCATTTAAATTCTTGGGTATAGTTGTTGGAGGGAATCATAGAAGAATTTCGTTTTGGGATCCAGTTTTACAGTCGTTCAAAGCCAGACTTAGTTCCTGGTTTGGGAGGAATCTCTCTCTTGGTGGCAGAGTTACTCTAATTAACTCTGTTCTTACCAATCTGCCCATCCATTACTTGTCTTTTTTCAAGGCCCCTTCCAAGGTGATTAAAGATATTATTCTTATGCAGAGACGCTTCCTTTGGTCGGGATCGGTGGACAAAAAGAGTATCTCTTGGGTTAATTGGAACTCTATGTGTAACCCTAAGAAGGAAGGTGGTTTGGGTATTAAGCACATTGGGTTGTTTAATAAGGCGTTGTTAGTTAAATGGTTGTGGAAATTTCTGAATCAAGGGAACGAGATTTGGAGAAACTTGTTGATTTCTCGTTACGGTGACTTGGTTAATCTTGTGGCTGGTTCGGATAATACTATAATTCCTCCTAAATGTTCAGTTTGGTTTAGGGATGTCTTGAATCTCAGAATTCTTAATAGTAACACAGCTTTTGAGGATCTGGTCACGCCAATTGTTGGAAAAGGTAGGATTTTTCAATTTTGGCATCATCATTGGTGTGGTGAATTTGCTCTTAAATCTGTTTTCCCTGTGCTTTACGATGCCTCTGTCAACAAGGTGTGCATTATTTCTGAGTTCGGATCGTGGAATCATGAGATCTGGACTTGGAATTTTGATAACTTGCAGTTTCACGACAGGCTGTTTGATTCTAGATCCGTCCATTTCTTGAAGGGATTGGTTTCAGGTTCCAGATTGGATTTTTCGAAGGAAGATCATTGGGCCTGGAAACTGGATTCCTGTTCTGAATTTTCGGTGAGTTCTGTCTATTCCTTTTTAACTTCTGAGGTTGCAGGCTTGGTTATCAATGCTGAAGTTTCCTCTGTGCTTGAAGAGATGTGGCATTCTAGAATTCCTATGAAAGTCAAATTTTTCATTTGGAGAATGCTGATAAATAGACTCCCTACGCGTGATAATTTGGCGGCTAGAGGTGTTGTTATTTCTGCTCATGATAAGGTATGTCCCATGTGCTTTTTGGAAGAAGAAAATTTGTCTCACCTTTTTCTCTCCTACCTGAAAGCTCAAGCCCTTTGGAGTATGATTTATTCTTGGATGGGAATCCAACCAGTTCAAGCAAATTCGGTTCCTAACCATGCGTTGGCTTGGTCGAATTCTTTGAGAGATTCCTGTAAGATTGGTATGTCGACTTACATTTGGCAGATTGTGAACTGGTGTATTTGGAGTACTAGGAATAACATCACTTTCGGAGATGATATTGGAAACGTCGAAGACATTTTTAATCGTATCTTGATATTATCTTGGAGATGGCTGGAAATTGGAGGTGTCAAATGTACCTTTTATAACTGGATGAAATTCCCTCTTGATTTTCTGTAATGTTCAGGAGTTTTTTCTGCTTCTATTTTTGTTTCTTGTATTGGTTTGAGAAGCCTTTTCTCCTTTTTAATACAAGTTGATTATCAAAAAAAAAATATTTTGATTTTATGTACAGGAAGATAATAAGTGAATTTTGGCTATTGTGATCTTAAGCAGTGGTATTTTTGACTATTTTGCCTATTAAAGAAATTTAATTAATTTAAGTTTCAATAAGTGAATCTTGTCACCTAGGAAGATAAGTTGTATTTTGACTATTTTGTCACTGCTTGAATTTTGTCACTTATCTCAACTGCTTTATAAAATGCCGCTGCTTGGATAAAATGGAACAACAAAGATACTCATCATGTAATGTTGCACAACTTCTTACCATAACTGCAAAATGCATTGGTAGATTTAGATGTTGGTTTATTCTGAATTCAAATTTCAAACACTAATGCACCTATCTTTTCCGGAACTGACAACTCTTATATTCTTAATAAAAGTGAACCCATAGATTCCACCTAAATGAACGCATTTTATAGTTCTACGTGATGGGAAATTAAGACACAATAATAGACTAATACACAGTGGATATAAAACTTTCCAAACTTGTAGGAACCTTGAGGATCAACAACAAATATAAGATGGCAAATTGAACAAATAAAGACACAAAAGTACACCGATATTTTTAAGGTGGAAAACCACTCAATATGAGAGTAAAAACCACGAGTCGTCCAGAACAAAGAAATAACTCCACTATAATCAATTAAGGGTACAATAGAGTCTTAAAGTGATTCACAAACTAGTGCTAAAAACCGCAAATCACAAAGCAAACTAGCTTACAAATAAGAATAAAAAAGCTGAACAATTTTCCCATATTTGCAGCTTCGGTGTGAAGCAAATAACTTTCACCTCAGACGTTGTTTTGAAATTCAGAACGATCAAAAGTTAGATATATGTGTTACGAACCAGTCCACCAAATTTGATCTCGATCCAACGGTTAAAAAAATCAGAGATCGTCAATTTAGTGAGACTGGTTACAGAAAAACGAGAATGAGTTTCTCTCTTCTTTTCTCTCTTTTGAATCCTTATTTTCTCTATCTCTCTCAACCCTAAATTGATCTTCTCCTTTTAAATAAGTAAGAAAAATGGGCTAATCATATTTGGGTCTTTCTCCACATAGGAAGGGAGCCCAAACCTAACAAATCTCCCCCTCACAACTATGTGGAGGAAATCGCCAAACCGGCGATATCACAACAAGTTTCAAATTTCCCTCTTGGTAATACTTTAGTCATCATATCAGAACCATTATCATATGTATGAACTTTAGCTAACTCTGACACCTTAGCATCTAAAACATCATGTATCCAATGATATCTCACATCAATGTGTTTGGACCTATTATGAAAAGTCAGATTCTTACCAAGATGAATAGTGCTTTGACTATCAACAAATAACACATATTTGTCTTGAACAAGACCAAGCTCCTGCAAAAATTTCTTTAACCATAGTAACTCTTTACATGCTTCGGTAACTGCAATGAACTCAGCCTCTGTAGTAGATAGTGCTACACACTTTTGCAATCTGGACTGCCAAGCAACAGCTCCCCCTGCAAATTTAATCATGTAGCCCGAAGTGTACTTTCTGGAATCAATGTCTCCAGCCATATCAGAGTCAGAGTACCCCACTAAATTAGGTTTATCTCCTCCAAAACAAAGCCTCATAGAAGTAGTACCGTGAAGATACCTTAAAATCCATTTTACAGCATTCCAATGGTCTCTACCTGGATTTGACAAAAATCTACTGACTGTACCAACAACATGTGCTATATTTGGTCTTGTACACACCATTACATACATCAAACTACCCACAACAGACGCATAAGGAACACGTTTCATATCAAACGCTTCATCTTCACTTGAAGGACTTTGATTAGAACTCAACTTGAAATGAGTAGCGAGAGGAGTGCTTACCGCCTTAGAACTTTCCATTTTGAATCTTTGTAGCACTGTTTCGATATAATTTTCTTGTGACATCCAAAGTTTCTTCTCTTTTCTATAACGCATGATTCTAATGCCAAGAATCTATTTAGTTGCTCCCATGTCTTTCATGGCAAATGACTCTCCTAATTGCTTCTTTAACATGTTAATGTTAGAAATACTTTTACCTACAATAAGCATATCATCAACATATAACAACAGGATAACGAAGTCATAGTTAGAAATTTTTTTAACAAAGACGTAATGATCTGAAGTTGTCTTCTGGTATCCTTGATCACACATAACAGACTCGAACTTCTTGTACCACTGCCTTGGGGCTTGCTTTAACCCATATAAACTCTTTCTCAATCTACACACATGATCTTCTTTACCTTTAACTTGAAAACCATTGGGTTGTTTTATGTAGATCTCTTCATCCAAATCACCATAAAGGAAAGTCGTTTTCACATCCATTTGCTCAACCTCTAAATCAAGAGTAGCAGCCAAACTCAACACGATTCTAATTGATGACATCCTTACAATAGGTGAGAAAATATCATTAAAATCAACACTCTTTCTTTGACGGAAACCTTTCACCACTAATCGACTTTATATCTTGGAGACTTAGAGTTGCTCTCATGTTTAACTTTATAAATCCATCTGTTTTCCAAAGCCCTTTTTCCTTTAGGCAGCTTCACTGAATTATAAGTGTGATTATTACGCAATGATTTCATCTCATCATGCATTTCATCCATCCACGTTTGATTTTCATCACTTTCCATGGCCTCTTGAAAACACTCGGGTTCACCCTCATCAGTCAAGTTCACATACTCATTAGAATTATACCTTGTAGAAGGTTGTCTCTGCCTGTTAGACCTCCTAGGTTGAGCTTGAGATGATTTTAGAGTTTCACCAAGATTTTCTTCCTATGACAAATCGCTCTCCCCTTCACCATCATTAGTTGGAATATTTACCTCATCTCCAAGTTAATGATCATCAACATAATCATATGGCTCACCATTGTGATCATCACCACCAATGGAATCCAGATTATGGCTAGGTAACCAAACTAGATCAACATTAGACATCAATATCTTCAATAGTTTGGTCTTCCATAAACACCACATCGCGGCTTCGAATAAGCTTATTTCCTACGGGATCATACAACCTGTAGTCAAACTTATCTTGCCCATAGCCGATGAAGATACATTGTTTTGACTTTGCATCCAACTTGGATCTTTCATCCTTTGGAATATGAACAAAAGCCTTACAACCAAAGACTCTCAAATGATCATACTTGACATTCTTTCCAAACCAAATTTTGTCTGGAACTTCACTGTTCAAAGCAACAGTAAGAGTGAGAATAAGAACATGCACTGCTGTGTAAAGTGCCTCGCCCCAATAATGATTAGGCAACTTAGCTTCAGAGAGCATACACCTTATTCTCTAAATTAGTGTTCGATTCATCATCTATGCTAAACCATTCAATTGAGGAGTTTTAGGAGGAGTCTTTTCATGTGCAATACCATGCTGCTTGAAATAGGAATCAAATGGTCCACAATACTCTCCACCATTGTTTGAACGGGCACATTTTAGCTTCTTGCATGCCTGCCGCTTAACCAAAGGATTTTACCTTTAATGGACCAAAAACATCAGAATCTACCAATTGAAGCAACTTTGACTTCCTTGAGGGAGGATGTCTCTTGAAATATACTCTAGTCTATTTACCAGCCATGCAATGAGAACACTTCTCCAAATCTACATTCTTTAATCCAGGTTAAACATCCTTTTTGGCCAAAACATTCAGTCCCTTTTCACTAATATGACTAAGTCTTCGGTGCCACAAAGATGCTTCCATGTCGATAGCATTCACACTATCCCTAACAACCAAATCTTTTGTCAAATACAATTTAGAAAGTTTTCACCTCTAGCCACAACCAAGTTACCTTTGTTGAGTTTCCACTTTCCAGAACCAAAGTGATTATCATAACCACAATCATCTAGCATATGCACAGAGATCAAATTAAAGCGGACATCTGGAGCATGTTTGACACCTCTAAGCAACAATTGCATTCCCATGTTGATTTGCAAGCAAACATCACCAACACCAATTACCTTAGATACACCATCATTACCCATCTTTAACACTCCAAAATTACCATTAGTATAAGATGTGAAAAAATACTTCCTCGGTGTAACATGCAATGTAGCACCACTGTCAACTATCCACCTGTTCTCATCTGATACAAGATTAACAGACTTATGACCATGGAGAATAACAAGATCATCACTAGTAGCAGTAGTAACACGATCATCATCGTGATCTTCATGGTTTCTTTGTTTAGACTTACCCTTCTTGCCTTTGTTATCTCCTTTCCACTGATAGCAATACTTTTTTACGTGTCCTATTTTATGACAATATTGACACTCAAGATTCTTGTATCGTGGCTTGGACTTGCTTCTTCTATTCTCTCTACCACCCTTCGGTTACTTTTTATGATTTCTCCCCCTATTTTCAGTGACAAGTACATCGGGTTGAGATGAAGAACCTTGTGCCTTCCTTCTCATCTCCTCATTAAGAATACCACCCTTAGTCGTTTCCAAAGAAACAACACCTTAAGAGCAGAACTTGTGATAGAAACTCGAAATGTCTCCCAAGACTCTGGTAAATATAACAATAAAAATAGTCTCAAAAGTTTATCATCAAATTTGATACTCATTCTAGACATCTGTTCAAGGAGGTCTTGAAATTTACTCAAGTGATTTGAAATAGAAGTCCCCTCCTTATACTTCAAACCTATGAAGTTATTTAATAAGAACAATTTATTATTCCCTGATTTAGAGGCATACAAGGACTTTATCTTCTCCCACAAAGTTTTTGCATGTGTCTCATTAGCAATATGATTATAAACATTATCTTTTACATATTCTCGAATAAAACCACATACCTGTTGATGTTCAAACTCCCATTCTTCATCAAACACAGAACCTGGCTTTGCAGAACTAAAAATCGGTAAATGCAATTTCTTCATAAATAGTAAGTCTTTCATCTTACCCTTCCATAAATGATAATTAGAACCATTCAACAATACCATCTTCATCTTTGTATTTGACTCCATCATTCAAACAAGTAAAATTGCCCTTAACCAATAGCTCTGATGCCATTCTGATGGGAAATTAAGACACAATAATAGACCAATACACAGCGGATATAAAACTTCCCAAACTTGTAGAAACCTTGAGGATCAACAACAAATATAAGACGGAAAATCGAACAAATAAAGACACAAAATTACCCCGATATTTTTAAAATGGAAAACCCCTCAATATGATAGTAAAAACCACGAGTCGTCCAGATCAAAGAAATAACTCCACTATAATCAATTAAGGGTACAAGAGAGTCTTAAAGTGATCCACAAACTAGTGCTAACAACCGAAAATCACAAAGCAAACTAGCTTACAAATAAGAAACAAAAAGTTGAAAAAATTTCCCAAATTTGCAACTTTGGTGCGAAGCAAATAACTTTTACCTCAGACGTTGTTTTGAAATTATGAAAGGTCATAAGTTAGATATATGTGTTACAAACCTGCCCCACCAAATTTGAGCTCGATCCAACGGTTAAAGAATTGGTGATCGTCAATTTAGTGAGACTGATTGAAGAAAAAATGAGAATGAGTTTCTCTCCTCTTTTCTCTCTTTTGAATCCTTATTTTTCTCTATCTCTCTCAACCCTGAATTGGTCCTCTCCTTTTAAATAAGTGAGATAAATGGGCTAATCATATTTGGGCCTTTCTCCATATAGGAAGGGAGCCCAAACCCAACAGTACGACTTGATGATTGATGTCCAACTTCATATATAATGACACGTGTATTAAGTGATCTAGTAGTTATTTGTTTACTATGGGGCGACCAAGCATTGCATTTTATACATGCAGTGTAAACAACACAATATTAAGAGCCACATGACAGAGAAAGGCAAATTTAGTTAGTTACATAATTTCAATAAGTTATGACAAGTATACACTATGATAGATAAAGCAATAATACTCTAATCATGAAAACAATAACTCATATATTTCTCATTTCAAATAGGAAAATTTGGTATTAGGAACACCAAAGCATTCAAGCATAAAACATTTGCGCTCCATGTTACAATCATATATGGTTCGACTTACCTCTCTAAAAGCAGAGTTCCACACAACATCTTCACAATTCAAATCAGCCAATGTAAATTGTGTAGGCCCACACAATTTAAGTACCATAATTCCAAATAATGAAGCTATAATTACAAGCCAAGCTTCAATGTACAGTAATTCCAAAATCACAGTTTAAGTATAGTTTAACATGATCAATAAAGAATCAACTGCACCAAATTCATTAAGAATGTAAAAAACTAAAATTAAGAAAATAACAGCTTCGATGCTTAGCACAGGTATAATGAGAGATTTTCTGCATACATCATGAGGAGTGCTCATACACGCCATAAATATTATAATAACCATTGCCAAAACCTACACAATGAGAATAGCACAGTGTCGCTCTCGGGATTTTCATCCAAGTACAAACGCGAAAGTGGCACCGAAACAGAGTCGCCAGCAATGTGTATTTATCCCAAGAGAGGGAAAGGAAACACTGCGTAAACCCGAGGGAAAGGAAAGAGCATGGTCCTATGACCAAGAGAACTGGGTTCGGGAGTCGGTTACACGCGAGGAAGGTATTAGCACCCCGACGCGTCCATCGTACCTGATGGGATCCACGCTTGCTTGTCTCGATCAAAGGGTGTAAGGAAAGGATGCTGGAAAACTGGAAAAGGAAAGGAGAGAGAAAGAGAAACAAATGTAGGGAAAATAAAAGAAGTGCTCGAATGGGCCCTACCCCACTGCCTACGTATCTCATCGGGAGCATGAGAATAGAGAGACGTAGTTCCCCTCAGCGAGGGTCGTTTGGTTTATGTTTTATAGTGGAAACATCAAAGTGCGCGTTCCAGCAGTTAGGTGTTGCAGCTCGCTGTTAGGAGACTTACGCGTTACCTGTTTGCGGTAGAACAGACTTGACGAGTCCTTAAGGAAGGAGTGAATGAGATGAGAAGAGAATTCCCGAAGGAAAGACGTTATTGTTTGTTTGAAGTTTTTTAGAAAGAAGTGTTTTTGAAGTTGTTTGCAACTCGTATCGTATTTAAGTCCTTCATATAGGATTGAATGCCTCGCATATCGACCCAAGACAGGAAGTACGCTAAACATTCCAAGAAAGTGAGAGAAGACCCCACACCTCCTTGTTCCCATATGAAAAGCCTAAATACAATAGGTGTTATGCCTTTATTAAGTGTTTTTTACTTTTATTATAAGATGAGAGAAGAGACTCAAATGGAGAAGGAAGGTAAAATCTAATGGGAGACTAAGACTCACCCTAATGTTAGCATGCTTGGAGATCTTATGGTTAATGTGGTTTAACAAACTTACTTCTAAAAGAAACAAGAAGAAGAGCAAAAGAAGCAACTTACTTCCAAAATGGAAGTTAAGTTGATCTTTAAGAGGGATGAAGGAAAAGTTATTCAAGGCAAGCATGTAAATGCTTAACAAACACAAGTAGAAAGTTTAAAAGAAATAAGAGAAGATAAGAGAGAGAAATGTATGTGGAACTAAGCCCACACACTTACTTACCTTTAGCACCTACATGAAAATGTTAGTTCAAAACAATTTACAAGTAATGCAATAAGAAAAAGAATAACAATTGGTGAACAAACAAGTTAAGAGTTAAAGGATAAAGCTCCTAAGAGATGAACCTCAAACAAGATCAGAATCTATGCTCTAAGGGTGTTCTCTAATGTTAATTGATCAAACAAGAACAAACTATACACAACTAAAGATCTTAAACACCAAAGAAATGAATCATGGAAAAAAAATATGAAGAATGAATGGATATGCAAGGTGATCATGCAATAATGCTTCAAGTAATGTCAAAGTCAGAATGTAGATGAACTAAACATGTGCCTAAACATGATATACAAATGTCAAATGATGCAAACAATCAAGTATCCAAACATTAAAAGTGCTTAGGAGAAGAAGTGAGAAGATATGAACATGAATTTAACATGGAAAGAAAACATTCATGGCATAAGTCAAACCTACAAAAGTTTAAGATGAAACTCAAGTATCCAATTCAGAGGTGGTATGACATGTTAGGATGAGGATAATATGCACAAATCAATCACATTCAAGCAATTACAAGTCATTTAGAAGCTAGAGGAAAAAGAACCATGCATTCGGATGAAACATGTTCAAGTATGCAAAGTAAGACATAAATGGCATATGGAATGAATGAAATCCTTCAAATTCAAAGGCCTACACCATATGAAATGCAAATGAGTAGTATTACATGGCATAAACAAACCAAATACAAATCAAGTTGGAACTTAGATGAAAAAGAGTGAGGGATTAGGTCAAAAAGAGACATGTGAAACAAGTATTGAACATGTACACAAAGAAAGCATCAACTTCAAACCAATGACCTATAATTTCAATCAACATACCTATAATGATCTAAACATGGCTCAAGAAGTCAAGAAGAATGATATCATGCAATGGCACAAGTGCCTTCTCAAGCAAGTAAACAAACATGATCAAAGAAGTTCACAAAAAGAGACCTCAAACAAGAGTCCTCAAACAAATACCAAACATGATTGAAAAATCACCAAATTTAGGTCTCAAGAGACCTTAACCAGAGGTAAATATCATACCAAAATCCTATACAAAAAATCAGAAAGGAAGGACCTCAACCAATCAAGCAATAGTCACTTATGAATCTATGAGACAAAAACCCTAAACCCTAAACCCTAAACCCTAAACCCTAAACCCTAAACCCTAAACCCTAAACCATAAACCCTAAACCATAAACCCTAAACCCTAAACCCTAAACCCTAAAGATATAAGACCTAAATGCAATAAAAGAAAGTTATAAAAATGAAAAAAAAATATTTTTATGAAGTTTTGGGTGTTACTGACTGGATGCAAAAATATTGATACAAAAATGTTTAAGAATCTATGAGAAATAAATTTTTGAAATGAAGGTATGAAAAATAGAAACAAGTTTCAAAAGAAATACAAGAAAATTATGGATTGATATGGAAATATTCACAAAATCAAAAATAAAAATAATAGAAAATTATTTTAACATGTTAATATATCACATGAATTTTTGTAGAATTTTTCATGATGATTTGGTATTTTTAAAATGAGGAAACCAAACAAGTATAGAAAAAAGAAATAAAAGAGTAGGAGAAATGGGGAGGGGTGCAAACAAAGTAATTTTCACGTTCAAAAATGAAAATGGGCTTAGTGTGGGGCGCAAATAGCAGTTAAGTCCAACCCAATTACACTGGTGATTGTGTGTGGTTACGTGTGCGTGCAGTCAAGTGAAGATGCAATCATGGCCATAGGATTAGTTGGTCAAATATTATCAAAATAAGCATGTGTATCACATGGATCAGAACATCAGTGCACACCAATTACCATACACACGCGCACATGTAATCATGAGAAATTAAATATTTGAGACCACGTGAGAGACCACACATCATTAATGCGCTGGCATCATGCAAGACGTTGGATCAAAGTCAATATGAGATCATCAAATAATCAGGCACATCTAATGAATCAAAGATGCAGTCTATCATAAGCAACGTGTACATACACACACATAATCATTCTGAAGTTAAATATAGCATGTGCACAACACGTGAATTTTAATGCGTTGGCATGTCCACAACCGCACGATGAAACAATCCAATGGCCATATTTAAAACTCAGAAACCCTAACAATTGCAAACCACCGGCCGGAGAAGGACCTCCGGTCATCTTCTCCGGCGAGCAACCACCACCTGCAAACTTCAATTTTCACAGAAATGCACAATTCGCATACCAAAATGAAGAGGAAGTTATGGAGATCAAGAATACACAATTATTTCTTATAGATCATGCACATACAACACAAACCGAGCCAAAACAATTTGCCCTAAAATCACACCTAAGCTCCTAAAGAGCCTATCAACTAGCCAGGACTCACGCATGGCTTCTAGTAAGCTCTAAACAACATGAAACAAGCTGAATTTAGTAGAAAAAAGTTGAGAAATGGAACCTGAAATGTGATGAAACTTTGGATCTTACAAGAATACCAGAGAGTATGCTTCTTCCTTTAGCTTTAACTGGCCAAATAAAGGCTTTGGAGCTTGAAATCGAGAAGAGAATCCAACTAAAAATTCAACTGTATGGAAGCTGAACTTGATGATTTGAATTTGTCTACTCTTGTTCTTGATCCAAAATGGAACAATGATGATGATGGAGATGAAAGGTGATAAAAAATTTTGTGTGAAACCAGAGAGAGAATGGAAAACTCAGAGAGAAATTTTTGAGAGAAAACTTGAAGTGTTTGAGAGGGAGAGTGAGAAATGAGAATTGAAAATCAATTTGAGAGTGAATTTCTGATTTATATGTGTGGTTTAATGTGTTAACCCATGGTTAAGTGAGTGAGTTAGGGTGAGTTGATATGGTTAAAGTGAGTTATCCCTAACTAACTGAGTCAAGTTAGTTAGGGCGAGTGAGGAGAGGAATGATATGGTGATGGAGGTGCATGATGTTATGGTGGAGATTAAAAGAGAAAGAGTGGTGGTAATGCTTTCTCAGTGACAGCCTGCAGAAGAAACTTGTTGTGCAAGTTTTTCTTTTCCCTTCTCATGTATGGTATAGGTTATGGCAAAGGTGTGTAAGGGGAGTGCTTGGTTGTAAGTGGAAAGGAATATTGGGTGTGTATGTATGAATGCTAAGACAACATCAACACACTTCATTTTCTGGTTTGGTAGCAGCTTGAAACAAATAGAAACATGGTGGTTTGGTGGTGAATTTCCCTCTTGTTAGTTAATGAAATAATGAGGTATTGATGTCAAATGAAAGAGGAGAGATCAGGGAACAAGTTTGATGTTGGGTATGAATTGAAATAAGGTTTGGAAAAGGTTGGAAAATAGCTTAGAACATCAAGGTGTGGGACTGGTTTGTAGGCGTGTGAAGACAAGTCATGGCATGGCAATGTGGTGCATGAAATTTCAGTGTGATCACACCAACTTTGGACCAATATATCTCCATCATAACTTGATCAAATCAAAATTTGTCCAACATCAACATTGAAGAGGGCATGGCAAGGAACAACTTTGATGTTGAAAAGTTTTTTCATTTGGAGCTTTTATCTTGAAGAAATTAAGCTTGAATTTTGGCACACCAGGTGTTTGTCAAAATTATGGCGCGTGAGCCTGGGCATGCTTGGTCATGACTTGATTTTGGACCTAGTTTTCTCAAACTTTGATCAACCATAACTCACTCAATTTTTATCCAATGGAGATGTTCTTTATATGGATTTGAAGCTTAGAACATGAACTTTAATTGGATCAACTTGGGCCTGAGGTTTTGAGCTTTTATCTTGGAGAAAGAGAGCCTCAAAGTAGGGTGCAAAATGGTCCAAAGTTGCCATTTTTGGAAACCCTAAAGTTTCTATTTTTGGCAGTTTTATGATTTCTTGATTTTTCATTATTCCTCCATTATTTCTTGATCAAATCTTGTCCAATGAACCTATATAACATGAATTTCATGAATTTGATCTTAAAAAGTCAGGAGTTGACTTTTTTCACTGTACAGTTGACTTTTTCCCCAATTTCTTGATTATCAAGCAACTGATCAATTGAAACCCTTATAAAACTAATTGATGAGCAATTTTCCATCCATATACACTTAAGAACATGAGGAATACCATGAGATCAAGTTTTGTCCAAAAAATCAGAGATAAACTGATTTTAGGTCAAACCCTAATTTTGGCACCCTCTGGTTAGGAGGAAATAACACATCCTCCAAATCCAAATTCCTCTGAATATAATTTGTATCCTCTCAAAACATGATGAGATATGTCATTTGGAGATGATAAAAACTCAAAGAGCTTTCCCATTTAGGGGTCAAATCCCAATTTTTTACTGCCTTGTGTAGGAGGTTATGCACTGCCTAATCTTCTTGATGAATTCCCCTTCTTCCAATGCCTTGTGAGATCAAGTAGGGATGACATATGATATAAGAGACTCTTGAGGCTTGTGAGAAACCCTTGGCTCTTATTCTCTTGCTTTAGATAATCCATACCTCTGAAGACCCACTGATCACATGCCCTTATGCAAGATGCAATGCAATGCTTGATGTTTTATTTTTCTATGCTTGAATGCAATGTAATGAAATGAAAGCTCATGCTAAATGATATGAAGAAATGAGAGGGCAAATTTTGGGGTATTACACACAGACAATTCAAATTGAAGACATGTCCAACGTTCAACATATGATAACACCAACTCCACTTCAAGGATTAAACTTAAGACTATGCAAAAGCTTCATAGAAGAAATTGATTAGCAGATAATGGAAGGATAAACAATAACAGTATGCAAGGAAATTGAATATAAATGTGCTGGTGCCAACTGTGAAGGTCCATGAATGCATAAGCCATCACCATTGCAATCACCTGGTAGGAACAATTCATCAGCAGATAGATAGGTAAGATGCAGTGCACCAGAAGATTTGTAATATTTTTCAGTGAGTTACAACTTTTGAGATGTACAGGACGGCGTGTTACGAGAGTGGGGAACAAAAGGTTTAAAATTTATTTTGGAAGCTACTTTAAAATATTAACATTTCATTAAACCATAAAACCATTAAGAAGCACACATTTTCCTAAGAATGAGTCATTTGTTGATCCTTATTCACAAAAAAAACAGTAATAGTTAACCAAGTTCTTCCAATGCAAGCTATGTACCAGGAATCTTCAAGGTAACACAACAACATACCTTCCAATGAAAGAATTCAGTAATGCGGATTTTCCAGCATTCCCAGGCCCGAAAACAAAGCACTGCAATACATTTCTTTCTGAAAGTTGTCTTTTACGATCCGTGTGACGCTTCATAGTCACACGGACAACAGTTATGGATCACCAGGATAACCAAGATATATTAAGTTATCCACACTAAATGATGGGTTTAGCAGGGTCATGAGTCCCCACTGTCCAAAAAACATATATTATATATATTAAAAAAATCAATGGTGATGTAAATTTAAAGTTATATGCACTGAAAAGATACACAGGCCAGTCATAAAGTCATATATCATATAAAATTTAGGAAACCTTGAATCTCAAAACACTATCCTAATTGAGTGATAAAACTGTCTGTAGAAACCCATCAGTCTCTACAAAATATTGTTTAACAAAATTTAAGAGGGGGTGCAGAGAAAGATAAAAAAAACTTGTGCACCTCTGACAAAAATGCATCAAGTGATAGTCCTGAAAATGCATTCCTTTCTACAGAATCATCGTATGGATTTCCGATCCAAGGACTGCAATTAAAAATTATAAGCATAAAATAATTTTGTCAAGATTCCTCATTGACATTTAGACTCGAGAAAGGTATATATACGTAAAAAAAATGACATAGTTAAACTTCATAAAAACATTGAAGAAGAAAAGTCTGAGGTATATACTACATCCTTACAACATGTGTCATGTGTACATATGAAAAATTACATAACATAAGAAAGATTCCACCACAACACACTGCTCTGTTATCAATTTCATATGAAGCCAGTGCAAATAAACCCATCATTTCATGGTGGAAATTAAAGAACCTAGGCGTGCATTTGGAAGAAAGCAGTTTACCTTTCTGGGGAAGTGGAAAACAATTCTTCAAATTCACGAGATCGCAGCATCCCATCCTAGAGGAAGGAAAATATATGATTAATTTTCACATTGTATAACGATAAAGTCAATTGATAAAATGTCCAAAAATGATTGGGGAGCAGCATGAAAAATTGAAATTATTCAAGGTCATATGTGGAAATGACATACAAAATCAACATTAAATGCATCAAAAATTATCTTCAAGAAATCAGTGGCTTCATTTGTCAACTCAACACTCTGCAGAGATTAAATGCAATGAGAGTAGAAAATATATAAGTTCGAGCTGTCAGCAAATTGAACATACAAACATCTATAACAAATAAAGAGCGTGATACACGCAACCATCTTTCATCTCAAAAGAACCACCTGATCAGGAGTGTATTTCAAAGGTGAAAATAAATCGTCAGCGAGCTTGATATCATCGTTATATCCAAACTTCCTAAGCACAGTCCATGTGGTCTCAAAGGTGGAAATAAATCATCGATGGATATTGACTCAACACCGATTGACTCTGTGGAAAGTAGCTGAGGGAGAATCGGAGACGATGGAGAAAGGGGTGGCGTAGATCTAGGGTTTTGAGGGGAAATTGAGATGAGAAACAGATGAGAGAGAGAGAGAGAGAGAGAGAGAGAGAGAGAGAGAGAGAGAGAGAGAGAGAAAGAAGTGCAGGACAATGCGAATATAAAATTTGAAATGCAAATTTTACAATAGGTGTGTGACGCTTGTCATTCAAAGAGAGGTTTGAGAGTGTTTTAATTGTGCTATTTGTTAATTACCAATTTATCCATAATGTAGTGTAATAAAATTTTGGTGGAAGGGTAAATGAGGCAATGCATGCAATCTATTTTTGATGGGTTGATAGTAGACATCAAAGCATGTTTTCAAATTGTTCTTTGAGAGTTCATTTATTAACCTATTAAGGATCCATGCACATCAAAGGTCGTAATTTCCTTTGAACTGATGATTCGTCTGTATAATTCATGACATCTTTAGTCAAAGTCAAAAGTGGTCCTAATTCCTTAAGTTCATCTTTGCTTTCACAAACATGGAACACGACGTCCAACACTCATATTCTAATATGTATAGCTAATTCAGCAAGTCCCTTAGCTCATATGGTGAGCGAAGCATTAAGAACTTCATCGAAAGGTTATAGTTCTGCTTGGGCCATTAGTGGAAAGATTATTTAATAATAATTCAAGCTTGAAATACCCTTTCTTCACATGTTTAGGGCACAAAGATGGAACTCGCATAAAATTAGTTAAATAAAACTCGAACTTAAGCGCATTTGAGAAAGGATTCTTGTCAACTTCCATGATTTCTACCTCATCACCTACCAAGAACATAAGCTTCTAATGAAATTTTGAAGGCACACATATCTAGTATAAATCCAGGGCTTGCCTAAATAACAAAAGAGAAAAACTTGAAATCTTTTGCAAAGAAACATATCATATCTCTTTATGACTCACTACCACATTAACTATGAGTACATCAAGTTAAAATGGCAAAAAATTTGAATCTAAATAGACCTAGTTGCCCCCGCCCCAAATCTAATGGGGGAAAATTGATTTAACTAGGTGACAGTGTAGGGAAAATCCATTTTTAACTACGGAGGCGGGGTGAGGGAGGAGGATGCTCAAACCCGCCTCACACCCACCCCTGCCTCATTCTATTGAATATTGATTAGTTCTTGTGTTGATTTTTGGAACCTTTGAATATTTTTTGAGCTCTTTATAAGCCTTTGTTTTAATGACATCTCAACTATTCAAGGATACTACTATGTAGCCTTTTTAAAATTTCATTATTTAATTTAATAATTGGATGATGACCAAATTTAAGAAGCTTTGTAACTTTTAATATGCATGATTGATGGTTCAATTTTTTTTGCCTCCAAATAAGTATCAAACTCTTTAAATATACATAAATACTTTTAATAATCATGGTTTCTCTTTATAAACATTTGTATTAAGTTTATCTTTCTCTTTAGAACATGTTTATTAGAACCTGCCAAAAAGAAAAAGAAAAAGAAACGTGTTTATTAGAATTAATATTCTTTTTTTTTTTAAATACACATTAAATGAAAATGATCATGTATTGTGTTTATTATTAAAATGACCATGCATTTAGTTTAATTATTGGTTATTGTTGCTATGCAAAACATAAGACATGCATTTAAAATTAAAAGTTATAGTTTTTCCGGGTGGGGATGGAGGTTGTACAAAACTGCAGAGCAGGGCTGATTGTGACACCCTAAATCCCCAAAAAAATTCTTTTTTATTGAACATGCATTGTGGAATGTTTATGTCATATAAATAAATATGCCATCAGATAAACACAATTAACATAACATTTTATCATATATGAGTACTTGTTCAAAATATTGAATCAAACATGGAAATAAAAGTGAATCCCGACCCTGATGTCACAATACCAGAGCCTTATTATAAACTCAAACATATTAGATGACTTAACAATTCAGCATACATCAACACAAAGTAAACTAATGGATTGGTCTTCTACATTATCCGCAATATCCTTATAGCCACGCAACTATTCCTCGGTCGCAATATGAAGATATTATGCACATAGATTAAAACTATAGGAACATAGGAATAGAGGGGTGATAAGACTTTCTACAAATTACATGGTATAATAACAACACAAGGTAGCATAAATCACAACCTACAAACATACACAATCACACAACTTGAATGCTTATGCAATTCACCTTATCATCTACTCATATACATGTGGTTCTGTCACTAAACTCGTGGCTTATTCATGGAAGTAAGTTCGGACTACATTTTGTACCGTAACACTCTTCTTGAATTCTAAAGTTTAGGAGGTCATGTGAGCTACACCTTACAGTACAACAAACACATACTCTCTCTAGACGTCCCCATGCCCACAATGTCTACGAGTACATGTGAGCTACTTCTTACTATAACACTCTCACTAAATAGAACTTACTCTTATTCTAATGATGCATGATGATCACACATACATGAATTACTCCCGAACCTCCTTGCTATTTGAATAACACATTAACCTTGATTACAACAATAGGATTTTCATAAAATTTAACCAAACGCTAGATTTATGTCCTAAGATTTGCCATATTAAGGCTTCACAGTTTTCCCACAAATTCATCTTGAATGGACGCATTAGGGTTTCATCAGGACTTTATCAAAACGTTGGTCTTATGTCCTAAGGCTATGTCACATTTATTTATTTCATAACAAAATTATAAAATACATATCAGTTTCATTAAACATTACCACAAGATAGGTCTTTGCATTAGCTTTCTAATGCATCTGATTGCGTTCCAATCAGAGTTTCTAAACTCTAGTTATGAAATTTTCTGTAACTCTCAAGCATGCAATCGATTACACTGCTTTTCTATCTGAGTTTTTACAACTGATGAAGGGGTGTCAATCGATTTCACTTTTGTTGCAATCGATTCCACTGCTATTCTTTCTGACTTTTTACAGCTCTTGAAGAGGTTCCAATCGATTGTTCTTTTGGTGCAATCAATTGCACTATATGAAATTTCATATTTTCGCAGCTATAATCACTTCCAAACTCAATCTAAACTTAAAAATCATCCTAGACGCGTAATTACAAAACATCATGCATTATAGCATTATCCAAACATCAATTTGAACACAATATCGATCAATATTTACACATCTTCATCAAAGTAAACATGAATTCAACAATTATACACATAATTCTGAACAAATATACAAATTTACAAAACACCCTAAAGATCTATCATTCAAGAGGCAACCCACAATCTAGGGTTGAAAACATATCATATCTTATTTGAATTTCCACAATAAATTAGTCTGAATCCAGGATTTTAGGGAAACCTCACTACCATATATGCTAAAATACCCATTATAGAACAATCTCCCCCTTACCTTGTTATTGCAGAATTTTTTGTACAAAACTCTCAACAATGGCAAAACCTTCCTCGTACAATCTCTACCACGACCTTTTTTGTGAATTGGAACTTTCTCTCTTAAATTTGTGGAGAAGATGGTTTTCTTGAGAAGAATAGGGTGGCTATTATTTTCTCTTCTTTTTCTCAGATAATAAATGTTTTTCTCCTCTTCCATTTTCTCTCTAATTCCCTCTTTTCTGATAAAAAAAGTTGATCTTTATTCGCCATTTTCTCTATTTTCTCTTTTTCCTAACAATCTGATTTTTATTTTCTTTTACTTCTAATTTAATAATGCTTATTTCTATTCACACCTCCACTAGCCTTTTTGTCTTATCAACTCCTTTTCCCATTATTTTCCATTAACCAATTACATATTTCTCTTTTTAAATAATAACTAGCGGGATACCCGTGCGAATCGGTGACGCACATTTGTCTACATTTAAAATTTTGTCAAAAAATATGATTAATAAAAATTAGTAAATATAATTTATATTTTGAAAAAATAGAATCAATACCCGTGGACATCGGTTGATATTTTTTATAAAAATATTTTTGTAATAATTTAGTTTTAAAAAATATCAAATAATAAATAGTATTTGTAAATATTAATTTAATTGTATAAATAAATATTAGTAATATTATTAAAAGTATTTGGATCATCCATACACTATTTTTTCATATATAATAATAAAGTTTAATCTAAAGTATTAAAATTTTTCTCGTGTATAAAAATATATATGTCTCGTATACATTACTATATTATCAATGATTTCATTTTCCCCGTTTCAGTAATACAGTTTTTCCCGTAATTATATAATTTAAATTTTTTAAAAAATAGAATCAAATATACACGTACTACTTTTTTTTTGTATTTACCCGTAATAAATTTGTTTTATATATTTTTTTAAAAAGACAAATATTTTGACTATATTTTTAATATTTATCAATCATAAATATTTGTCCCGTAATTTATATTTATTTTAATTTTCGAATACAAATGTAATAATTATTTTAAAAAAAAGTTATAGATTTCATATAGTAACATATATAGAAGATAAAAAAGCATATTAACACAGCATTTACTGTGGTTAGGAATGATCTCAGCATTTACTGTCCGAACCATACTTTACAGTGTTTTTACATTTCGATCCAACTGGGAAGTACAAGTAAGAAAATTCGGAATACGTCAGACACAAATTTTTGTTTGTTATTTCATCTTTTTTACTAACACAAATCTTGTTAATTTATTTATTAGGCAAGGGAAGCTCAAAGCAGAGTTGGTCAATCAATCATACTACCAAATGCTACCCTCAAACACAGCATCTCACCATCTCAAAAACTGGAACAAATTCCATAATCAATTTATTGTGGTTTTGCTTATAATGTTTTTGTTTGAACTTTGAACAATGAAAAAATTCAAAGAATGGACTTAATACAAAATTAGGAAAATAATTTCTGAAAATACAAAAAGATAAATATTATACTTACATATTAAGTAAACAAAGATAAGAATAACTATTATCATTGTTGAAATAAATTTTTCCACTGCTATGTACTTTGGCTTCTTCTGTTTTCCCAAATATTCTAAAGAATTTGAGGCGAGGAAGAGAAGTTTCACAAAATCAGCATCTTGTGTCTGTGAAACATACCAATCAGTGCAAGTGTTGTGCTACCACAAGCAAACAATTCATATTAAACTCTCTGGGACCAATTTGCCTACTCAGAAATCAACTTATCCATTTCCAAATTTGTCTTACTCACCAAGGAACAATGGAATGTCACCATCATCTTCTATCCTCCACAAATCCAATTCATCATTGTTTTTTTTCTTGGTTCAGAAACCACCTTTAAAAATCGACACGCTTAAACATGTGATATGTGCATCTTATCTTCTCATTATCCATTCATTGCAGCAACATCCTCTTCATTGACTATTTCCTATGGCAGATACCAAGAGAAATCCCAATGCTCAGATTCTTGAAGAGCTCGAGGCTCTGAGTGATACCCTTTACAAATCACACGTCCGCCACAGCTCGAAGAACAGCTTCGCTTGTCTTGCCGCGAACTACTCCTGTTCTGTCTATTGAAGATGATGATGACAATGACAGACACACAATTGAAGCTTATGGTGAAAGTAGTAACAAATAGAGATCCCGCCGTATGTCCTTGTTCTCGTAGCGATCAAGATCAAAGCTTGAGGATGGAAATTCAAAGACAGAAATCAAACAGGTGGGGCAGCTAAGACATCAACAACTAATTTGTGAGACAATGAGAAGAAATGGATTCGGAAGTGGAAGCCTATGCGGGCACTTTCACATATTGGAATACAGAAACTGAGCTGTTCATTTTCTGTTGAAGTGGTTGCTGTTGAAGTGGTTGCTGCTCAAGACCTTCCTTCTTCCATGAATGGATTAAGGTTAGTTGTTTGTGTTAGGAAGTAGGAAACAAAGGATGGTGCTGTTAAGACAATGTCATCACAGGTTTCACAAAGAGCTGCTGATTTCGAGGAGACATTTTTTATCAAGTGCCATGCTTATTACACCAACAACAACCATGAAAAGAGGCATAAGTTTGAGCCACGTCCCCAAACCAAAACACAAACCATTTGTTAATAATAGTTTATAGACTGGCAGTTTCATTTAAATCATAAAAACCAAACGAAATCACCTGCCACATTGCCATTAGATCACCCAAATATGTACTCGACATCAACTACACCGATGTTTTTCATTCCATTACCCTACAATATTGTTGAGAATGATTAGTCATGAAGCATAGTTGTTGGAACAAATGGATGATGAATATTGCGCTTTGTCTATTCAACAAACATTTTGTTACCTGCCAATACAAGACAAGACAAATTTGGTTAATTTGTCAAGTAGTATAGTAGTAAATACAGTATCAAACAATAATAGAACTTGAAAACCATCTATCTCTTGCAAAATTCAGTGTAGACCAGTAAAGCGAATATGTCAAAAAACCTAAAAAGGATTTAACTTTTATTCTTGAACTTCTGAGTAAACCAGAATCGTGGAGCTTGTTTCAATTTATGGCGGGAGATGTCGTTAATGATACCAGTTTTAAAGTTGTAGCAACTCAAATTTTTATAAATACGTAAGGGTTTCCTCTTCAATATATGCAGCTGAAATCTACAAATTTACATATATACATTGAAGTTCAAAAGGAAAAGCATAAAGTCCTATGACATAATGGTAATCAAAACCTGAATCTGAATAATGAATCTCCACTTTGCATTGTCCTTTGTTGACGATTCAAACTTCAATTCAATATGTGTCTTCAACTTGTTGATAAAAGACATATGATGTGGTTACAAACATATTATTTGAAATTATGAGTTAAAATTGTAAATACATGTCAGAATGGTGGTATTAAATGAGAGTGATTGAATTGCAATTAGTTACCACGTCAATACGAATTCCCGTTATACACCATCTCAAACTTCAAGGTTCATAAGAAAATAATTCATGGTGAATGTGTACACTTGCTTCAATCAGCCCAACCTGTAGCAACGTTTTATATTCAAGGTGGAATTTTTAGAAAATAATATGCAACTGCAGCATATAAATGAAGACAAGGTAATTCATTTATTGTGAATATTATGATATAAACTACAATTTTAAAAACCAAAACAACATCTAACTATTAGTCTTCTGCATAAGCATAAGAATATAAAACAAAACACTTGTTTAATATGATTTAGAATCTCAGAATATAAGATGGTTATGGAAAGAGCATAGGGTCTCTTGGTTTTGTCCATTATAACATCTTAAACGGCCATAATCCATCCTCAGACAGAGAAATATGATTCGGAATATAACTGAATGATGTTAAATTGATGTCTTACATCTCCTAAAGTATATATCAATGTATATAGGATCGAAGAAAATTACGTACCCTGTCGTGTATGCACTCATTCCACTAAAATTACTGCTAGCTTCTGAAGCATCGTCATCAGCAAGATCACTACCTGCTCGTTCGTCTGATATGACAATGCTATTTTCATCTGATGCATTGTTGCCTTGTTTTTCTTTCACCAAAAGCTCTTCAAATTCTAAAAACTGATTCAAATCTGCAGATTGATGTTGAGCAACTTCAAAGTCTTGCTCCCATATCATTAAAGCATCTAGGAATACATTTTCAGTTACGAAAAAATCTAGTATTAGTATACATGGAAAGCAACATATATGATACTGCAGAAACCTTTCTGAAAAGAGGTTGTAGAGCTTCATCATTCCTGCATAACAAAGAAAGTGAGCTCGTGCACAAAAGTTTAATTTAAAGATTTTGGTTAATATATATAACATCGATAGCAATGCAAATACTCATAACAACGAATCATCTCTAAATATATCAGGTCTGGCATCAATATCACCAGCCCCTCTTTCAGAAGCAGCTAGGCCTGTGCTCATTGGAGCAACATTCTTTTCTAGCTTCATCTTCCATCCATCAACTCTTTCTTTCCATGCTACATTGCCCATTCTTGCGTCCACGACCCTCAAATTTGCTGCTCAAGAATTTAACCAAACGTCTCAAATCACAATACAACAACTAAAGGAAGAAAGAAAAATAGTTATCATAAGAAAAATGTCTCAAATCACAATACACCAATAAAATCTGTAAAATTGTAATGTTGTGAATCCTTATAAAATGAAAGGATACATATTGGTACCCATTCCCAAGCGGCGACCTATTTCCTTTCCTATAGCTAGCTGATCCCCTGATTAAAATAAAGGAAATTACATAAAATCTAAAACCTGCAAATATTCAGTGGATACATTTTTCATTTCAACGACACAACAAATTGATGTAAAAACAACACAAAACACACTCCTTTAGAACCAGGAAGGTCTCAAAGGGTAAGCATCTATTATAACCCACAAAAATATAATATATATAAAACATACAGTGTAAATGTTTTCAAGCAATTAATAGAAGTGTGTCTCACTCAGTCCAACCGCCGCACCACCGCAAACGAAATCGCACACCACTGTTACTTCCGATTCCCTTTTCCGACCATGAAAGCTCTGTCATCTTCAATCAGTGCATACAGCCACCGTCATCAGCGCATACAGCCACCATGAATTTAAACATAGAACCATAACGCCATTGTCGGTTTACACTTCAGATCTACCTTCTCCGACGCGATCTCACGGTTTCGACTGAAACACGGTTAGGTACAGGGAGGAGATAATGAAGAAGGTTGAGAGAGAAGATGAAACGTTGAGAGGTTAGGGTTCAGAAAGAGAGAGAGAGAGAGAGAGAGAGAGAGAGAGAGAGAGAGAGAGAGAGAGAGAGAGAGAGAGAGAATAGTATTACATGAAGATGAAATTAAGAAAAGGAAATTAAAAGATGGATGGATGGGAGATGAAAACATGCAAGGCGGGAGAAGAGCGGTAACACGTGGACATGCTAGATGGATAGAGGGGCAAAAATGGTATTCCAAGAACAACAAGTTTTCTTATATGATAGATAATATTACTAAGAATACTATTAACCATAATAGAATTAAAAAATACAATAAATCTAAAATAAAAATTCAAGAAATAGTAGCAGCAGCACCAACAACAACAACAACAACAACAACAATAATAATAATAATAATAATAATAATAATAATAATAATATTAAGAAGTAGAAGAAGAAGAAGAAGAATATTCCAATTATTTATGGGGTGGTACACTGGTAATGCTTAAACCTACCCTTGTCCCGCCCTGTTGCCATGCCTAACCCCAAGCGCATTGGATGCCACATTCATGAAGATATCCCTATTTTTGTTAGTTGATAGTAATTTTTTCATGTTTGTTACCAACTTATGTAAAGTTATAAGTGGCATAACATTAAGGAAAACACCTTCATCTATAAACATTCAATCGAACATCTTGATATCAACTAAAGCTTTGATGAATATCAACTTCAAGTGTGTTTATAAGTGGGACTCTATAAATAACACACCTTTAGTATTATTAACTTAGGAAAAGAAGCTCATTTAGTGTCTTCAATGAAAAAGTCTCATTTAAGTTCCTTAAGTTAGTTGTTTGTGTTGGATAATGTGGTTGTTGGAAATATGTAGCAGCACTAGAACAAAGAAGGTGTTGATGAATATTGCACTTGAAAATTCAAAGCGTGTGAATTTTTCACTAACATTTTGGTTCAATTCGCCCCTACCAGTTATTATATATCGGATGCAATAAGGATTAACGACGAATTTTCTTCAAGATACTTTGAATACCTTGTGAATTGCACAAACACTTCACTCATGCATTCATGAAGTAAAAGATGATTTTAGAATAATTGAAATCATGAAAAATAGATGTGTATATTTCTATTTTTGTGTGCTATATCTATTTTCCAAGTGTCTCTATATATAGAGAAATTGACATCAATTGGTGAAAAGAAACACTTTTTAAATTAAGTTTTGCATCTGAAATACTGAAACATTATATCCTTTTATGTTCAGAGTATATCACAATGGTCAAATTGTTGTCTCTATATGCAGATGTCATGGGTTCGAGTGGCTGTTCATTTTAAATTAGTTTTTGATACCGTTAACAAAACATATTTATTCAAAAAATGCCACGTACCAAAATTGAACTCAACACCATTACATTATAACAAAACCATTTTACCACTAGGCCATATAATCATATTGTGATAAACATACTTGCAATTATAGAAATATAAATATCAAACAATATTTTGAAAATCTCTTACAATTTGTACCCTAGAACTCATAAGGGATCAAGCCCACGATTTGTATTTCAGCCATGATGCTATCAATATATTTGTTGAAAAGGATATCCAATGATAAATCCTTCTCTTCCATAGGATAATAACCTCGTTTGACATCATCTAACCCTAAAAATCTACTAAATGTTATATTATTTTCATAATCGGCCTCCTTTTCATGGGTCATTTGTGTTGGTTACCAGCTACCAATTACGGGTCTCTAAAACTTTAACCAAGTTCTTTCTCATCCTCTTCAGAAGCAATATCATGTGATGTTTTCACATTATTATTTTCCTATTATGACCCCAATGACTTGGCATTACTCAATTCTTCAAGTTTTCCCTTTTGTTTATATAAAGGGAATGCTTTCTTTAACGTTTATAATACCTCAATTGATGATATCTTCTTCTTGTTCAGGCTCTAATATTTGGCAGTGAATTGCAGAGTTTTCTCCATATTCTATATTGATTTTTTAAAAAACGAAATGGATTAAAGATTAACGAGTACAAGGGGATACTCGAAACCTTATAGAGAAATTACAAACTTTTCAAACAAACTGCTGGATTACTAAACCAGTCAAAAGGAATACTAAAAGAAAACAGCATAAAAGAAAACCGCAGGTCAGGAAAGGCTTATATTCTATATAGATATGTTTATTTATTGTATCATCCTATGAGTTATTTATAGAGTGACCACGTAAGGTACTTTAGACATGGATTTCTAGTTTACCACCCATTACCCTTTATCTATGTTGGTTAGGCTATTAACCATTCTTTATGTCGTTAACTCCATATTGTCCTTAAAGGTGATTTCAAGATATTCCAATACCTTATCTGCGATAACTCTCACCACCCTTCTTTTTCCTTTAGGCATGTAATCCTCATAAATTATGGGTAAGGTTGGTTGCATGTGGGTTAGAACGAGTGTTTCCCCTAGCTCGTCATTATTTGTATAAGAATATACAAACGACTTAGAATTTTGCATATCAATGTATTTTTTTACCAGCCCGAAGTGAGTCTCCTAACCTAGGGTATTTTACTATTTTATAGTTTTCAATCGTTATGACTTGTGTAAAGGTCAACATATAAAAATATGAATATCTAACCCGTCTTCCTGCCTCTGCACGAATTTAGCTTATTTAAATTTACGCTGCCAAACTTGATTCACCCTTTGTTTATCCTTCTGAGACATCATGAACCTTGTAGGATATGAGAAAGAAACTCGTGGAAATATTCATGGTTAGGAAAAGAATGGTAGCAACAATCATATATGACATTCTCTTATCGAACAACTTAAACTCTCCTTCCTTAACACCCTTCTAAATTGATCTCTGAAAAACATTACAATTATTTATTATGTGGTTATAGTAGTGGTCTCAAAGGTGTATTCTATGTTATCATCCGTATTTTAAGGAATTAATTCAAGCTTCACTCACCATACTACATAGTAAACCTTCCAATATGATCCATAGTTAACTTGCCATCATGCAACAGAAATAAGGTAGCAAAGTCTAAAGTTTTATAACCTCTAGAAAAAAGAAATTAATTTATACACCAATTAGGATAGGGTTTCCTATACATATTCCTATCCACTGGCTTAAGTTGTGCCTTAAGATACCTCGTGATTACATTGAATATGAGGTTAGGATTCAACCGTTATTGTTTATGAATTCTAGCATCGGCAAAAGGTGGCTAGTGCTAAGGTTAGGGATTTCTCTATTGATCCATTTGGTTCACTTCGACATTATTTCTTGCAGGAGTTGAAAATAACATTGGTGTTGTTCTGGGCCGGCAATAATCCCCTTAATTCGACCACCCTAAGATAGTTTGTCCTGGGCCAAAGCCCTTTGATCGGCTACGTGCCTATGTTTCAAGAATATTTTCCTTACTATAGGACTATCTTATACCTTACTCTAGGAGATCTGCACCTCATGAACATCTAACACCATTCACAATTCACGACTGAAAGATAGCGAGGTCGTTAATCTACTCCCTATAAATAGAGAGTGGCGCCATATCCGGAATAAGTTTCAAACACTATTTAAATACTCTCTACTCTTTCACATATTGATTTGAGCATCAGAGTGCTAACCTTAAAGGTACAACTTACTTTGTCGCATTGGAAGCACTCCTCCACCGCAGCATTTGCATCTCTCTCTATTTCTAGTTCCAAAACATAACGGTGGCGTCTTCTATGGGAAACGACTTTCGATTCCCACATTTTCTATGAATATCTACCTCTTAATTTAGTTTCTAGTGTTAAATTATCCTTCAACTTCTAAATGAAGATCTAGCAAATTAAGCACAAAGCTCAGTTGCATTCGATCAATTCAAATTCTACACAAACTATTATTGAATGTTCTGATATTTGAATTTCCATATTTTTCGTTCTTTTATATCTAGAAATGGATGGATCTAGAGCTAATTGTTTCGCCGCCGCACGCGAAGCCGCTCTAGTTGTTGCTGGCGTAGCACAAACAACTTTCAATCAACAAAACATGACTCATCATCCTCCTTGCAAAATAAACCACGTCATTGATGTTGCTCCACATCCAGATATAATCCTTCCTCCTCCGGGAATAAGAATTATCCAAACACTGCAACTTAGAGTTCCAACTCCTCTTATTGAGCAACCTGAGATGTTGCACGCTTTCGGCATTCTTAAAGTAAACCTAAGCGCTCGAGGTGTGAATGAGCTTCTCAATGATAGCTACAACATTGTTCATCAATAGAACTCAAAGGAGATATAAGAAATGTTCCTTTGCATAGAAGAAAGCCTCAAAGACCCTCAGTCTCGATTAAACACGGTTCAAGAAGCCACGTCTAAAAGAAACCATTCCATCGGTCCGGAACCGACCCCTACTAAGAGCATAATTATCGGTACTGTGCTACCGTTTCTTCACTGCTTTCCAATGCCAGCGGGTCCCAGTTGATGGATAATTGAGAAAAATATGCGTCTGTTGGTTTGCAAACGTTTGTTGGTTTGAAAACGGTTCTAATAGTGCATTTGAGTAGAAATATTAATATATAATTAAATTAGAGTAGAAATATTGAGTATATTGTAAGATTTGGTGGGACCCATTTTAGAGTTTTTGATGAGTTGTATGGATATTTGAAAAATGTAGTTGGGTTGTTTAGAAAATATAGAAGTATAATATAATATAAAAAATTGTGTGGGTCTCATTTAAAGAACCAAAGTGTGGTTGATGAGTGTGGATGCTCTAAGGTAAGCAAAGTCTAGAAATATAAAGACCGTCCAAAAGGAAGAAAACTCAATTCTCCTCTCTAGAGCCCGGGTGGCGACCTAGGTAGTCACACTCCCACCTTAGATCACGATGAACTCCAGCCGACCAAGATACAACCTAATCATCCCTTATGTACCAGAATCTTGGAAACTATGATCTCTAAGTTAATGCAAAAGCATCTGAAGCTGAGTAATACAATACGAAAGGAGATTCTGACGAACAATTCCAACTCGTCAATGACGGGCTCGACTACTACAGTTTCGATGATGCTTTCAAATGCAAACTACTAGCAGTAACACTAATCGCACTAGTGAGGTTGTGGTTTAATGGACTCCCCAATGAGTGCATCTAATCATGGGTGAAATTTTGCGAACGACTCACCACTCACTTTACTGCCCAGAAGAGGCAACCAATTACTATAGTCGCTTTGAGAAGCATCATACGAGGATTGAAGGAGAGCTTGTGGTCATATATCGATCAATTCACTCAAGTGACAGTAAAAATAGAGGGAACCAAGGAAGCCCTCCAATATTGGATCTTCGAGAATGGCCTCCTCCACGACCATCCTTTCTGCACCAAACGAGGAAAAAAATGATAAAGACAACTCAGGAGATGCTAAATGTAACACCCTAAACCACAACATACGATTTTAAAACATAATGCATAAATAACTCTAAAAAAGGGTGTCACATTTTCTCAACAAAAACTTCTTTCTCAAAAAATTATTATTGCAGCGGAAATAAACAATTAAAACCATCTCCAATTGTTTCATAAAATAAAGCTCCACTTTATTAAAATCATAATTCAGTTAAACTCAAGAACTCACAGAAAACATAATTAAATAAGGTAACCTCATCCCGATGTCACACTATCAGAGCAACTCGCAGAAACTAAACAAAGTAAAAACAATAAATGAAGAAGGCCGACTACGCCATGCTCCAATATAAGCAAAATCTAATGCTTCTCAGACTCTACTTGAGTATCTGCACCACCAGTGTAAAGAACAACACATGAAACAAGCAGGGGGTGAGAATACATTCATATATGTTAATGGTGCATAAAATAACAAGGATATAACAATTAGGACAACTAATTAATTACACAAGACATTCACCACAACAATCATTCACAAATGCAATTTATGTATCAAATGTACTCATCTCCTCTACTCCAATGCATGTGGTATCAAAAACTTGGATATTCATAGGTATGTTACTGAAACATCCAACACCCTAAGTTTAAGTCAAACACCATAAGACTACCATCGCAAAGGCCAAGTCCATTAACGTAGGACTGTCGTCGCAAGGCCAGATCCATCATCGTAGGACCATCATCGTAAGGCCAAGTCCATCATTGTAGGAATCTTATCACAACTTAAACTCTGATATACATGATGCATGAATTCTACACAAACAAATTTAATAATCATCTTAACCTCCATCTCCAATACATGTCACTGGTTCCTCTTTGAACCTAAAACTCAGCATGAACATCCCCAATACAAAGCCACAACAATGGTTCCTCTCTAAACCAAACATCTCAATATAAACAATTTCCTCCTTGAAAGGCATTCATTATAACTCAACGTAATAACAAAATTATATTTTGATCATCAAACATTGGACTTGTGTCCTAAAGCATTAACAACATAATTCACATAGCTTCTTATCAAAACAACCCCAAATTATGTTTCCTACTAATCATACCTCAGATTCAAATTATTATTTAAAATATCAAACAGAGTCGGAATCAAGAAAATGAATACATATTATAGAAAGCTTAAAGTGTCTACTTTAATAATATAATTTTAATTTTGGACTTAATACCCCAATCAATTCAATTTAATCAAATGACAAGAATTGGCACTGGTACCGTGAAGAATATTTCGTCTGACTTCAAAATAGCACAAAAAATTATAGACTTGTGATAAAATTATAAAACTATCCAGTCTAAAAGATCGTTGAACCCAATTTCCAACATAACCTTTCGCACCGCAAACGAAATTATGAAACTCAAGTTACGCGTGAAACATCCTGACCAACATAGGACTAAAATTGACTACACTTCTGGTATAAAACCCAAAAAAATGCTACTGTTTTAGCGCTCCTAGACCCAATTTCCCCACTTTAACAGAAATATTATTATCTTAGATTTCTAATGCAATTGACGACGCCTCAAACAGACTTATAAAACTCAAGTTACGCATGAAATAAGATTATCAATCCCCTTCTATGTCTACCTGCAATTTTCTGTGTTTTTTTTCTATTAAACAGGTTCAAAACTAGCCTATTTTGCCTATTGGAGTTCTCACCGGCCCAAAAACATACAGATAAACATTGTTTTTTCGTATTTGAATCTCAACTCATCACTACTTAATCATTCCTAATCACAAGGCTAGTGATAACTCAACTAATCTAATTTGCTTAATTCTAAAAATACATCAGATTCATTAAAACTCAACTCTAAGATCATATACTGCCAACTCCAACTCTAAACCTGTCAAAGGACTCTAAAAAATAAAAATATGACTCTAAACTCAATTCAATGACAACTTTAGAGTCAACTCAAAACATGTTAACAACTATAAACATGTTAATTAACTCAAGGTTTATGGGGGACAACTCTATGAATGTATGTCCCTACATATGGCAAGGGTTCTCATAACCCTCTCCTTAACTCTAAAATTACATCACTGTAACTGGAAAGGGTTCCCTACAAAACTCTCTCCTTAAATCTAAAATATAATGACTCAACTTAATAACTCCACAAACTTATCACCCACAACTCTCACAATAATAAACACATCAATTGCACATAATTGGACATTTATTTCACCAATTATCACCAATCAACATTAGGTTCATCATCTAAAAAACTTCAAGCATGAACAATACAACTCAAAATTTGCGCATACTAAATCACACGAAATTCAGCAATTAATATCATACAATCACATCATTGTAACAAAGTGATCTTATAGTGGTTTACACAACCATCTAAAGATCTAATTGTCGCTCCCAGGATTTTCATCCAGGTACAAACGCGAAAGTGGCGCGAAACACAGAGTCGCCAGCCGTGTAAATTTATCCCATGAGAGGGAAAGGGAACACCGCATAAACCTGAGGAAGAGGGAAAGGAATGGTCATCGCAACCATAGCCTGGGTTCGGGAGTCGGTTACGCGAGGGGAAGGTGCTAGCACCCCACGCGTCCATCGTACTCGATGGGATCCACGCTTGTTGTCTATTCTAAGGGTGATGGCTGTACTAAGACGGAAGGGGAAGACAAAGACATACTCGGTAGGACGTCAACGTCCTAGGCCTACGTACCCCCCTTGTGCAATGGGGAATTCAGAGTCAACGTAGTTCGGACCAGGGTCTTTTTTGTGTTTTTTTATGAGCGACGTTAAGTTCGCGTCCGGCAGTTAGGGTCGATGCCTGTTTGTGACTCAGACGGAAAGTAACGTGCCCTTTTTGAAAATAGCCTTTAGGTTGACGATCTCGAAGGACAAAAAGGTTTGAAGTTGGTTTGTGTTTTTTTAGGACAGAAGTGGCTTAAGTTAGTTCATAAGTCGCATTGCACCAAAGTCTAGGGCACAGGGGCGAATACTTAATGCATCGTCCCAAGACAGGACGCTCGCTAAGCACTCTAGAAAGATGAGAGGAAGCCCCTCATTTCTCATTCCCTACGCTTAAGGCTCGTGCGCAATACACTTTATACTTATTAAGTGTTTTCAAGAAGTTTGAGATGAGAAGAGAGAAGACACAAGGGATACTCTAAAGGGAACTAAGAGTCCTAATGTTATCATGCATGGGTGACCTACGGTTAGTGAGGTTTGACGACAACCTAAACCTAAAGAAAGGAGAAGAGAGAAGGAAAGAGTAAGGGTGACCATGGATACTTATCCATACCCTGCATAAAAGGTTAGTACCAAACGGACATAAATAATATCAAGGAAAATAAAACCAAACAATGGCATACAATAGTGATAACAATCCAAACATGAATTAAGAAGTCAAATAAACAACCCCAAGACAATGGCACAAGTGCCTTTTCAAACAAGAACTCAGGCAAGGTCAAGGATGTGCATACAAGAAAAATCTCACACAAAGAGCCATTAAACAAATAGTAAAACAACTTCTAAAATCACTAAATTAAATATCAAAGTTGCTCAACCAGATACAAACAACATATCAAAAATTCCTGCAAAAATTCAAGATGTTAGCCACTTAAACAATTATGCAAGGCTCAGATGAGAAATATGACTTAATATGCAAAAAAAAGGACTAAAATGCAATATGAAATAATTTTAAAAATGAAAGAAAAATATTTTAATGCACTTCAGAATGTCATCTAACAAATGCAAAAAGAACGGATTGAGAATATTTTATGGCTGCAGAGAAATAAAATAAACAAATTTAAGTATGCATGATATCAGTAATTCAAAAGGCAAATAAACAAATATTTAATTTAGATGATAAAAATAAAATAAAATTAAAACGTGTGGCAGCATATGGGCCACACGATCAAAGTCACGGACGGTGGGGATTTCATCTTCCTCACCCAAACCCTAATCTCGCCGGAACCCTCACCAGTCGCCGGAGCTAGGGCTCCGGTCACCACTTCCGGCCACCTGCAACAAAAAATTCACCAGAACACGCACACGAATACACCATTCTGACCAGAATTCCACGAGGATTAATAATATGTCATCAAAAGTCACAAATAACCAACACATAAGGCAACACGAATGAAAAAAGGTTAGGTCCAAAACTTTGAAACTCACGATACAACCATGTCATGCGTCCAAACTCAAAGCAAAACACATTCAGAATCATCAGTACACACCATAGACCATCATGCATGTCAAAAAATAGAGTTTTAGGATCATGGAAAGTGTTACCAACCTGAGATCACGCAACATTTGCCCTTGCTATTAGCCTCTAATGATGGTTGCTTCATGCTCTATGGACTCCAAGGATCAAGACTGTGAAGAAATTTTGTGAAAAGCTCTAAGGGATTGTGAGATTCGAATGATTGAAGCTTTTAGGGTTCAAACTTTGTTCTCCTCAAAATCACGTGTCCTCCAATGAGTGTATGAGTTTTTGGTTTTTTGATCTTATGAGAGTTGAGAGAAAAATTTGAGAGAGTTTTGAATATATAGTGAAGTCTAAAATGAAGGGCAAAAGGTATAATTTTGGCTTAAGTGAAAATAACACAGTCTTCGGTAAGGAATTTCGACTCTGAGCCTTCCACAACATCGTCCGCCTCTGAATCACGGTCGCAACGCAAAAAGAATGGACGTCATACGGTCAAAATCGAGTGCGATCGATATGTTTAAGCTGCAAGACGTCATTGAATAAGTTGTTTTTTCAGCTTATTTGGTGTCCGCTACTCGAAAACGTGACGAGGTCAACCTCTTCAGAGCATAATTTCGACTCTACTTTGTCAGAAAAGTTGTAGATCTATGTGTCAGTGACCTCGTGTCAAAAGATGAGCGTGATCGGACAAAAAACGAGTGAGATATGAATTTTCCCGTGAAACAACTTTCAGCCTTTTTCTTCGGTTCAGCACTTCCGTTTTGCGAAATAAACCAAAATGATGATCTTCGGAGCATCGTTCGAACTCGAGCTTGTCTTGGAACTTGAAGATCATAAAATTTGTGAACCAACGCTTCGAGAACAGACGCAATCCGATGAAAATTGGCCGAGTTATGAATTTTACAAAATCTGACAGACAGTGCACTGCATCAAAGAACCCCACTGGTAAATCACATTTTCGGGGTCCTTCCGCTTGGACCTGACCCAAACTGAATTCAAGGCACGAAGATGACATCTAAACGGAATTTTAGGCACCAGAACGACATCAATCTGACGAACGAGCTGAGAGTTATGAATTTTTTAGTGTCCGAAATACACCGGTTCAGCACTATTTTCAGTTGTTCTTCTGCTGTAACGACTCAGAGAATTCGCGTATTCGGAGATCTTCCTCAAAGAATTAGCTTTTGGCCAAAACACGAAAGTTGGAGAGGATATCCATACGGAACTTTTGGCATAAGAACCGCTCAAAAATGATGATTCAATCAGAAGCTAAGCCCTTTTGAATGCCACTGACGCAATTATCCAGCGAAACCGAAATTCCAGAAACAAATAATTCCCACCACTTTCCTTGATGAATTGACTTCCAAGCCGAACATAAAGGTTGTAAAGAATACCAAGACGGTTCTAACTGTTGAATATCCAGCCAAAACGAGTTCCAGAGCAAGAGCTATGAATTTTGCAAATTTGCACAGCAAACTGATTTTCTGCTCAAACTGTTCTGAATCGGCTGAAAACTTCAACTTCCTCTGAGATTCTTGACATGAAAAATTATGTTTGATAAGAGCTCTGCTGACCCGTTGATTACGTAACCCGGAGAAATACTTTACGCCTATGTCGAGTGACGAAATAAACGTCTGTTGCAACCCGACGATGCTTGAACAGAGAACCTTGATCCCATAACCACATAGCCAAATGATATGCATGTATGATAATGCAAAATGAAATGAAACATAAGCCAGTTAGTACTAAAGTAAGGAGGGAAAATTTTGGGGTGCTACAGCTGCCCCTATTCAATCTTCTTGGACCTGAAAGGATGATAGCAATGGCTTTCAGACATTCACGGTAGAAGGTGATTGAATACAAAAAGAACCACGAAATTTGCAAACTGTGGGGAGAAAAGATGATTGGAGCCCAACCACACCTCGTCAATAAGATTTGACGGAAAGACAACATACCCAAGAAAGAAAAGTGAACCCCAAAGAATTGACGGAGAGAAAACATGAAACCCATGAAACACCTCGTCAAAGGGTTGACGGGAAGAAAAGATACCTAACGGACCACATCATCAAAGAATTGACGAAAAGAAAATCTGAACGAAGATAACACATTGTCATAGGGATGACAGAAAGAAGATGAACCCCAAGGAACATCTCGTCATAGGGTTGACAGTAAGACAATCTGACCGAAGAGAACACATCGTCATAGGGATGACCGAAAGAAAATTCCACCGTATGAACACATTGTCATAGGGATGACAGAAAGAAGACCTGAACGAATGAGACACATTGTCAAAGGGATGACAGAAAGAAAATCTGAACGAAGATAACACATTGTCATAGGGATGACAGAAAGAAAGTTCTACCGTAGAAAGCACATTGTCATGGGGATGACAGAAAGGAAATCTGCACGAAGGAAACACATTGTCATGGAGATGACTGAAAGGAGGCTCGACCGAAGAAAGCACATTGTCATGGGGATGACAGAAAGAAAATCTGAACGAAGATAACACATTGTCATAGGGATGACAGAAAGAAAATTCCACCGTAGAAAACACATTGTCATGGGGATGACAGAAAGGAAACCTGCACGAAGGAAACACATTGTCATGGAGATGACAGAAAGGAGACTCGACCGAAGAAAGCACATTGTCATGGGGATGACAGAAAGATGACCGAGGGTAACACATTGTCATGGGGATAACAGAAAGAAAACATGGCCGAGGAAACGCATCGTCAAAGGGGTTTGACGGAAAGAAAGCTGAAAAGGGAACACGTCGTCAATAGGGTTTGACGAAAAGAAAATCTGACCAAAATGTCGTCATCAAGGGGTTGATGGACAAAGAGTGGTTGAGGGTAAGATCGACGTATGACCTACGACCCAAAAGAAAGGTAAGAAGAGGGGTTACTTGTAATGTCTGCTGGGGATATGTCACCGTCTTGATTGGAATTTGATTCGGGCTTTCGCGCAAGGTACCAAATCTGGCTTATGCTTCGCATGCATATGTTTGAATTTCTTTCTATGGCGTAATGCTCCATACGAAATGGATATGCTACGCGTTTTGAGGATGCAATGTAAACATGCTTACTATATGCAAAAGGACCACTCCAGCAAAATAAATGCTGAAGAAAAGAGGCCAACTCCACTAGGGATGACACACTGAACTGTCTCCGACGTCACAAACCCTGCTGAGGAAGTCACACTGAACGGCCCTCCTGATATAACTACTGCTGAAGATGAGCCCGAAGAGAACTGCTACAGAAAAGGCGCCAATAACCATTGGACTTGGAATCTGCCGGGGATGTCAACCACTGTTAATCAAACCATTGAGATGACTAGCACCAAACACTGTTTGGGGAATGAATTCAATAACACCGAACCTACCAGAGAATATCATTGAACTTAGCCTGTAGTTGGGGAAACACCCTTAACCTACTGGGGAATACCAGCCATCACCAACAACTCTGCTCGGGGAACAACGGTTGATGATATCCACTCTATTAGGGGACAACATTGAGCTTACTCCTCTGCTTACTTTCTACCCTTACTCTGCTGGGGAGAGAAACTCTACTGGGGACGTCACGTGTCGACCATCAACATGAACCCTGCAGATGTGATATGACCAAAAGATGCCCTGATACAGCATAGCCCATAAAGGAACATGTCTTCGAGAGGTCTCATGAAGATCTTATATATCTTGCCCCATGATCTTGATTAACCGTTCTCCTGAGAAAAACCCTTTTGCTTTTGGGGTGACCTGCCCCAGCCTTGAAGTGATTTTGCCCTTGACTGGCTGATCTGTGAAGGAGTACCTCTGACTGACTGACCTTCGAGAGATTTCTCGAATCTCGACCTGATTGCCCCAGATTGGCTGAATCTTGGAATGAATCGCCCATTTGATATGACTATTTGATGGCTTGCCCCTGCTCAACGGAGTACTTAGGCACTCTGCACTTGTATCGATCAATCTTTTCATTACAGAAACTTCCCTGATCAAGCACTTACTCGCAAGTAAAACAATTTGTTTTGAAAATGACAATTTTAATGCAATGCATATGACAGTTTTGAAATCCAAGTCTGTTCACTGGAAAAAGTTGTGAGATATAGTGAATGAATCACTAATCAAAGTGCCACTGATACCAACATGAATGGTAAGAAGATCCTTTTAGGAGTCAGGTTCGACGTGATCTTTACCGAAGTATGCTTTCGAAACAACCTTGCTTCAATTAGGTCTTTTAAAGGTTGTAACGTGGCTTGGTTCACGGTTTGAGAAAGAAAGGATATAAGGCTCAAAGTTTTGTTTTAACCCCCCATTCTCCTTGATGTTCTCTAGTCCTACGTTCAGCTAACTCGACATAAGCGCTCACCTTTCAACAAGGTTAATGAATAGTATGAAGATAGGAAGAACCCACACGGTCTTCGGAGTGACAGCCACCCATTTTGCCTTTGGTGTCTGTAAACATACGACTTGTTCTTTATTTGAGGATTTTTCTTTTTTCGCTTTTTATTCTTTTGCTTTTCCTTGATTTTGCCTGGACTAACTCTTTTGAATTTTTCGATTTCGAAGTCCAGCGGGATGCCCTAACTTTTGCCTAAGCCATTTGTTTTCAAGTTTCGACTTAGCGGGCTTTCTTTTTCTTTTGATTCTTTTTCTCTCTTTTTTTTTTGAACAAATCGTGTGACACTGTCTTGTCTGACTTGTTTGAAAGGGATGTGGCTGCCTCACTCTTCGGTTGGTAAGGGATAACCATAGATTTGATCCTCGAATTGAACGCTCGGTCAAATTAATTAACACCTACCCTGCCCCAGGTTAAGATTGAGGGTTTTTTCATTTTCAGAAAGAAACTCCTACTACTAGGCTCAAAGGGGTTGACAAGGGATTATCTTCCTTATATCTCCGGTGTTTAGGGATTTGAAACAATGCCTGTACATCATCAGCAAGGTTTTGTCCCAAGAGCATACCATCAGAAGTTCTGCGTCTTTGAATTTCATCATCCTCCCTCAGATCCTGCTTAAACAAGGGTTAGATATCAGTAAAGAAAATATGAGTGAACACAGATGGATTTAATCAAAACATTCATATTCATTTCATTATCATTATCAACTGAAAACAGACGAGTTTTACAAATGAGTTTGCCCTTTAACAGAAAAGAAACTACAAATGTAAAGAAATGACATGATCTAAAAGATTGCCAGCTTCGGGGAACTGGGCTTTCCGAGCTTGACTTGCTACTGAACTAGCCATGTTCAGAATTGCTCATCGAAGTCAGTCTGATAAAAACTTGCACCACTGCTCTCGGTGTCTTCTTCCATAACCTGAACTGATGAACCCACATGACTGGATGAAGGAGAATTGTTGATCTGAATACTCTGAGGCGTGAATGAGAACATATTGGAGTCAAGCAGAGTCTGAATCTTGCTCCTAAGCACCTTACAGTCTTCAGTTGAATGCCCATGTGCCCCAGCATGGTAATCACAATGGGCGTTGACATCAAAACCTAGTGGATACGGAAAAGGCACTGGCTTCAATTCCTTCGGCACTATAAGTCCACCTCTGATTAAATCTGGCAACATCTGACTGAACGACATTGGCAACTGAGTGAAATGTCTCTCTGGCTTCCTAGGTCTTGGTCGAGCGTGCTGACGCGGCTGACGGCGGTATGACCGTTGATTCTTAGGGGATCACTGATACGAAAACCCAGAAGATTGTTGACTCTGAACCGTTGAAACACCTGAATACTGAGGATGAGGTGGGGGATATTCTTGGACGGAATTACCTTCTTCCACCCATTCTTCTTGAGAACTGACAACTGATCCACTTTCACTAGCCGGGAAGTTCGAGGCGCTTTGGATTTTTCCCCTCTTGATATCGAACTCAACGTGTTCTCCAAGTATTACCAAGTCAGAGAATTTTAGTACAGTAATCAACTTATCGAAGTACGGTCCTTGCAAAGTATCCTTGAACATATTAACCAATTCTCTTTCCAAAAGTGGTGGTTGAACGCGAGCAGCTAACTCTCTCCATCTCTGAGCATACTCTCTGAATGATTCGTTATCCGCTTTAGATAAACCTTACAACTGCAGGCGGCTAGGAGCCATGTCAAGATTATAACTGTACTGCTTTACAAAGGCATTGGCTAGATCTGACCATGATCGGATGCTACCACTTTCCAACTGCATATACCAACTCAAGGATGCCCCACTCAGACTGTCTTGGAAACAGTGAATCATAAGCTCGTCATTATAGACATGTGAGGTCATTCTTCGGCTAAACATCACCAAATGTAGCTTCGGACAGCTATCCCCTTTGTATTTCTCAAAATTCGGCATCTCAAATTTTGGAGGTAACACAAGGTCGGGCACCAAACACATGCTCGCAGCATTCAGATCAAGAGTATCACGCTTCACTAGGGCATCCAGCTTCTCTTCCAACACACGACATCTTTCATCAAACTGAACAGTCCGTGGGTCCTTAGGCTTCGCCTTTGGAATTACCCCTTGGAAATTTGGCACAGAGAAGGCAAAGCGCTGATAGTCTGTGGCATCAAGAGAAGAAGAATGTCCATCTCGGGCGATGGTACGCTCGTGTATAATATGATTCTCAACAGGGACTTGCACAGGCTGAGCTTGAGTAACATTGTTCACTGGAGGTGGAATGCCATTCCCAGTAACTGAAGTCCTCTGAACATTGGCCTCTCCCCTATTCATGGCTGTCATAGCTTCCACAAGTTGATCCACCTGACTCTTCATCAATTCAACATCGACCCTAGTTACAAACTGATTTTGTTCCCCTGAATTCATGATGATCTCCCCCAAAGCTGATTCAAGTCCGATGAGAAAGTCTAGAAATTAACTGCGGTTTAGACAAAGGATTGATGAGCTCTCTGATCCAGCCGAAGACAGATATGCAAAAATGATGCAAGATGCAAATGCAATGCAAAATGATTATGAATATGCAAATGCAAACAAACATGTTTAAAAATTCGTAAGGCGATCCACCCCTTGATTCCAGTTTAACAATAAGATAAAACGGGACTTCTGCTCATATATTAAGAAAACCAGAGGAAAACCAGATGTCAACGATCACAACTCGAGATAATAAGTCTGAACACAATAATCGTAGATCCCAACCAACACGCCTGGCGGTGGTCCAAATACAATAGAGAGAAAGAGAACTACGGCATGTCATCACAGTCCACAAGTGCCGATTCCCCAGGTTCTGCCATAGAAACAATCTTGTGAACAGGATCCAGAATAAGTGACGGGAACTTATATCCTATGATATTCTTTTTCTTCTCAGTACTCATCCTTGATAGTCTTCGGAAACATGAATCAAGGTTAGGATGCAACCCTGCAAATGAATAAACATGTTAGGATGCAAAATGATGATGCAAATGCACACATGGGATCAAGGCAACACTGCTGGATGTGCTGTGCTGTTAGCTGAACGAGAACCACAACCCAGAAAACCAGAATTCCAATATACCGAACCACTAGATAACCAGGAACCCAGATAATCAAACACTGACGAGAAATCCAGAAAACCGGGTAGGTTGAAAGTTTCGGTTACCTGCAAACCTGTAAACACCCATCCCCTCTCACGTGTGGGTACTAGGATGTTCAGTATCCCGGGCTCTCAGGTCGAGAAATGATGATACGTTCACCATTTCTGGTTTGGCATCATCATCAATCGAGGAGGCCTCAACTGATTCTCCAAAGCGGAAGGTCCTCAGCTTTGGCACTGAGGTCGAGAAACAATAGTACATTCATCCCTCGGGGTACAGTACTATCGTCAATCGAGGAGTGCCTCCACTGATATTCTTTAAAACGTAGGGGCCATCCTATGCGAGTTCCAAAGCGGGCCCTCGGGTGCGAATGGGTTTGCCACAGGATGTGGTCTGCCACTGTCACCACTAAAGAGGGATGTTTCCACTAAGGTCCTCGATGATCGGTCACCAGAGTCGACAGCTCTCTAGATAAACACCCCACCATGCGCAAGACACACTCGTTAGAATGCGTCCCAAGATAGCCTCGTCTGGTTGTGAATTTCGTGAACACACAAACGTACCAAGCGGGCACGTAGGTCCCACTACTTTCCACTCTAGTCCTAGGGTATACTCAAGCCTGGGTATTGAGCTTATCTCTCAGACCCACCCAATCTGCAAAACAAAGACAGCCAGCACAGCACAGCAGCATGACAGTAATAAAAAATGAAATGCGGTAAAAATAAAATAAAATACAACACATAAAGCAAAACAAACACAAAACACCCAAAGAAAACAAAGACAAGCAAGCGCTAGGATTGACTCGCTTAGGGATGGACCAGCATAGGTCAACCATGCTCCCCAACAGAGTCGCCAGCTGTCGCTCCCAGGATTTTCATCCAGGTACAAACGCGAAAGTGGCGCGAAACACAGAGTCGCCAGCCGTGTAAATTTATCCCAGGAGAGGGAAAGGGAACACCGCATAAACCTGAGGAAGAGGGAAAGGAATGGTCATCACAACCATAGCCTGGGTTCGGGAGTCGGTTACGCGAGGGGAAGGTGCTAGCACCCCACGCGTCCATAGTACTCGATGGGATCCACGCTTGTTGTCTATTCTAAAGGTGAGTTATCCTATCATCTATGGCTGTACTAAGACGGAAGGGGAAGACAAAGACAGACTCGGTAGGACGTCAACGTCCTAGGCCTACGTACCCCCCTTGTGCAATGGGGAATTCAGAGTCAACGTAGTTCGGACCAGGGTCTTTTTTTGTGTTTTTTTATGAGCGACGTTAAGTTCGCGTCCGGCAGTTAGGGTCGATGCCTGTTTGCGACTCAGACGGAAAGTAACGTGCCCTTTTTGAAAATAGCCTTTAGGTTGACGATCCCGAAGGACAAAAAGGTTTGAAGTTGGTTTGTGTTTTTTTAGGACAGAAGTGGCTTAAGTTAGTTCATAAGTCGCATTGCACCAAAGTCTAGGGCACAGGGGCGAATACTTAACGCATCGTCCCAAGACAGGACGCTCGCTAAGCACTCTAGAAAGATGAGGGGAAGCCCCTCATTTCTCATTCCCTACGCTTAAGGCTCGTGCGCAATACACTTTATACTTATTAAGTGTTTTCAAGAAGTTTGAGATGAGAAGAGAGAAGACACAAGGGATACTCTAAAGGGAACTAGGAGTCCTAATGTTATCATGCATGGGTGACCTACGGTTAGTGAGGTTTGACGACAACCTAAACCTAAAGAAAGGAGAAGAGAGAAGGAAAGAGTAAGGGTGACCATGGATACTTATCCATACCCTGCATAAAAGGTTAGTACCAAACGGACATAAATAATATCAAGGCAAATGAAACCAAACAATGGCATACAATAGTGATAACAATCCAAACATGAATTAAGAAGTCAAATAAACAACCCCAAGACAATGGCACAAGTGCCTTTTCAAACAAGAACTCAGGCAAGGTCAAGGATGTGCATACAAGAAAAATCTCACACAAAGAGCCATTAAACAAATAGTAAAACAACTTCTAAAATCACTAAATTAAATATCAAAGTTGCTCAACCAGAGACAAACAACATATCAAAAATTCCTGCAAAAATTCAAGATGTTAGCCACTTAAACAATTATGCAAGGCTCAGATGAGAAATATGACTTAATATGCAAAAAAAAGGACTAAAATGCAATATGAAATAATTTTAAAAATGAAAGAAAAATATTTTAATGCACTTCAGAATGTCATCTAACAAATGCAAAAAGAACGGATTGAGAATATTTTATGGCTGCAGAGAAATAAAATAAACAAATTTAAGTATGCATGATATCAGTAATTCAAAAGGCAAATAAACAAATATTTAATTTAGATGATAAAAATAAAATAAAATTAAAACGTGTGGCAGCATATGGGCCACACAATCAAAGTCACGGACGGTGGGGATTTCATCTTCCTCACCCAAACCCTAATCTCGCCGGAACCCTCACCAGTCGCCGGAGCTAGGGCTCCGGTCACCACTTCCGGCCACCTGCAACAAAAAATTCACCAGAACACGCACACGAATACACCATTCTGACCAGAATTCCACGAGAATTAATAATATGTCATCAAAAGTCACAAATAACCAACACATAAGGCAACACGAATGAAAAAAGGTTAGGTCCAAAACTTTGAAACTCACGATACAACCATGTCATGCGTCCAAACTCAAAGCAAAACACATTCAGAATCATCAGTACACACCACAGACCATCATGCATGTCAAAAAATAGAGTTTTAGGATCATGGAAAGTGTTACCAACCTGAGATCACGCAACATTTGCCCTTGCTATTAGCCTCTAATGATGGTTGCTTCGTGCTCTATGGACTCCAAGGATCAAGACTGTGAAGAAATTTTGTGAAAAGCTCTAAGGGATTGTGAGATTCGAATGATTGAAGCTTTTAGGGTTCAAACTTTGTTCTCCTCAAAATCACGTGTCCTCCAATGAGTGTATGAGTTTTTGGTTTTTTGATCTTGTGAGAGTTGAGAAAAAAATTTGAGAGAGTTTTGAATATATAGTGGAGTCTAAAATGAAGGGCAAAAGGTATAATTTTGGCTTAAGTGAAAATAACACAGTCTTCGGTAAGGAATTTCGACTCTGAGCCTTCCACAACATCGTCCGCCTCTGAATCACGGTCGCAACGCAAAAAGAATGGACGTCATACGATCAAAATCGAGTGCGATCGATATGTTTAAGCTGCAAGACGTCATTGAATAAGTTGTTTTTTCAGCTTATTTGGTGTCCGCTACTCGAAAACGTGACGAGGTCAACCTCTTCAGAGCATAATTTCGACTCGACTTTGTCAGAAAAGTTGTAGATCTATGTGTCAGTGACCTCGTGTCAAAAGATGAGCGTGATCGGACAAAAAAACGAGTGAGATATGAATTTTCCCGTGAAACAACTTTCAGCCTTTTTCTTCGGTTCAGCACTTCCGTTTTGCGAAATAAACCAAAATGATGATCTTCGGAGCATCGTTCGAACTCGAGCTTGTCTTGGAACTTGAAGATGATAAAATTTGTGAACCAACGCTTAGAGAACAGACGCAATCCGATGAAAATTGGCCGAGTTATGAATTTTACAAAATCTGACAGACAGTGCACTGCATCAAAGAACCCCACTGGTAAATCACATTTTCGGGGTCCTTCCGCTTGGACCTGACCCAAACTAAATTCAAGGCACGAAGATGACATCTAAACGGAATTTTAGGCACCAGAACGACATCAATCTGACGTACGAGCTGAGAGTTATGAATTTTTTAGTGTCCGAAATACACCGGTTCAGCACTATTTTCAGTTGTTCTTCTGCTGTAACGACTCAGAGAATTCGCGTATTCGGAGATCTTCCTCAAAGAATTAGCTTTTGGCCAAAACACGAAAGTTGGAGAGGATATCCATACGGAACTTTTGGCATAAGAACCGCTCAAAAATGATGATCCAATCAGAAGCTAAGCCCTTTTGAATGCCACTGACGCAATTATCCAGCGAAACCGAAATTCCAGAAACAAATAATTCCCACCACTTTCCTTGATGAATTGACTTCCAAGCCGAACATAAAGGTTGTAGAGAATACCAAGACGGTTCTAACTGTTGAATATCCAGCCAAAACGAGTTCCAGAGCAAGAGCTATGAATTTTGCAAATTTGCACAGCAAACTTATTTTCTGCTCAAACTGTTCTAAATCGGCTGAAAACTTCAACTTCCTCTGAGATTCTTGACATGAAAAATTATGTTTGATAAGAGCTTTGCTGACCCGTTGATTACGTAACCCGGAGAAATACTTTACGCCTATGTCGAGTGACGAAATAAACGTCTGTTGCAACCCGACGATGCTTGAACAGAGAACCTTGATCCCATAACCACATAGCCAAATGATATGCATGTATGATAATGCAAAATGAAATGAAACATAAGCCAGTTAGTACTAAAGTAAGGAGGGAAAATTTTGGGGTGCTACAGCTGCCCCTATTCAATCTTCTTGGACCTGAAAGGATGATAGCAACGGCTTTCAGACATTCACGGTAGAAGGTGATTGAATACAAAAAGAACCACGAAATTTGCAAACTGTGGGGAGAAAAGATGATTGGAGCCCAGCCACACCTCGTCAATAAGATTTGACGGAAAGACAACATACCCAAGAAAGAAAAGTGAACCCCAAAGAATTGACGGAGAGAAAACATGAAACCCATGAAACCCATGTAAATTGTGATAAAACCTCACGAAATGGCACGTTCACATAAAGTTTTTTATCAAGTCAACAAACTTTGTGAACTAAATCTTTACTTTGGCCTTAATAATCCTTTGAGGGAAATGTATCTTGGGTTTGTAGGAAAGAGGAGCAACATATGGTGTTTCCTTCTCAACCTCTTCAACTACTTCCTTTTTGGGAGATGTCAAAACTTCTTATCTAACTTCCACTTCCTTTTCACTAACACACTCTTTTTCTTTTTCGACTGATACTTCAGAACTCTCTACCTGAACCTCACTCCTCTTAGGACTTTCTACTTGGTTTCCGTTTCTAGTGATAATAGCATTCACATTGCCTTTAGGATTTTTCTTAGGTTTCCTAAAAAAGGGTCCTTGAGGGACAGATATTGATGCTCGTTGTTGTGCTATTTGCGAGATTAGTGTCTCGAGCATTTTGTTAAGAGTGGTCATAGATTCGACTTTAGAATCTAGTTGACTTAGCACCTCATAAGTCTGAAGGTTCTGATTCCTAATGTTGTCATTATGTCGAGTTCGTGTCACCAAAAAACTCTCCATCATGATCTCTAAGTTCAACTTTCTAGGTGTTGCGCCTTGTGGGATCCCAGCTAGTCCCAAGATGTTCTGGTTATTTTCGTAAGAGAAGTTGGGATGGTCTCACCACACTGGGTTGTAGGTATTCGAGTACGGGTTTCCTCTTTGTTTATTCACATAATTAACAATATTCAGATTAGTTCCTCCTACTTGAACCATCTGACATTCTCCCATGCCATGCCCATTAATTTGGTAGACCTCACAGTAGGGTGTTGCTGGAGTGGCAAGGGTTACAACAACTATAGGTGTAGGTATTGATTTGGCCACAGTCATACTTTCAAGTTTTTTATATAATGCGTCAACTTTTGGGATCATATGGTCGAATTGGATAACCTCGTAAGGAATCCCATGAGTGGTGGTTCTTAGCCATTTCCTCAATTAGATTGTACGACACGCTTGTGGGTTGTTCATTTGCACACCACCAATGGCGACATCAAGGGTCATCCTTGTAAAGTAAAGGAGACCATTATAGAAAGTATGTATCACTAACCATTTGTCAAGCCCATGAAACAGGAAAATTCTCAACAAGTCCTTATTTGGGCAGTTTTACTTGGCGGAAAATACCGCGCAAGGAAAGCATCTTTAAGTTCTGTCAAGTTGTTATAAAGTTTGTGGGTAGAGGTTAGAGCCAAACTCACACTCGATCTCACAGAAAAAATGGAAACACTCTAAGGTGGATGGCGTTTTGGTCAATGTCGTTAGCCTTCAAGGTTCCACAATTATAGATAAAAATTAAAAGATGCAAATTTGAGATTTCCATAGGTAAACCGAAACGGATTTTATTGAACCATTCCTATTAGTGAAGGCTTGAGTTCAAAGTTGTTTTCCTATATGGGCGGGTATGCTATGCTATTATGTGGTTCCTCATACGTGGGAACCACGTAGTCTTTGAGGGGTTTAGTGGCAACCACGACCATCTATTATAAAGCATGGAGACAACGTCTTTCATGGAGAAAATGCTCGATCTCATTAACCGGTTCAACCAAAGTTTATGTCGAACGGGTCCTTCGCATCCAAAATTATAGCAAATAAAACAAAAAAAATAAAAAAGTGCCTTAGTTTAAACGGCGTTGGAATAAAAAAATTTATATCACAAAAATCTTCCCAGCAACAGCGCCAAAAACTTGACTTGTGTGAAATACAAGTGCACGATTATGTCAAGTAGTAAAAAGTATCGATCCCACTGAGAGATATGTGATTACCAATCTTACTTCAACAGTGTTTATCTAAGATGAGTGAAATGGTTTGTTTGATTGCAGATTAAAATTAAGAGTTATGAAATAATTAAAAACAGGATTGGAATTATGATTATCCATCAAGACTCACTCCTAAGACTATTCATGTTTTAATTGTGAGAATTTCTAAGCTTTATAGATAATTAGATAAATATGTGTGACACCCACTTTCGTGGCATGCACATCTAAACGAGTTTCAGGAACATCTATGTATAGCAATCAAGAGCGTGCGCCTTTTCACGCGACACCGCATTCTTGATTGTTTCTCAACTAAAATCAAGTAGCCTTGTCAGTGGCGCCTCAAACTCAATTGTTTAGTAATTCATGATCAGATGTCGAATCATTATCTTTCAATACATGGTCGACATATGTTTTGATTTGCTTTTGCAACCGAAAGAAACATATATTGACACTCAAATTCTAAAATAAATTAACTTAGACTTCTCACAACCTCAAAATAAATATCTTAGTAGGAATTTGTCATAAGAAGAATTCTCATAACCCCATGTCCCTAGGATCTACTCACTCATGGTGAGATGAACAACAACTATGAATAAGTTTAAGACCGTTGCATGAAAAATAAGTAAATGGAAAATAAATAAAGCAATAACAAACTAACGATGAAGATTAAGGCAAGATTACAATATTAGAAGTCCAGAAATTACAAGAAAATATACAAAACTTAAGATAAAATAAAGAGAAATAACAATTGTTTGGAGTAGTGATAGTGAAAAATGATTCAAAGATGGATCCTTAGGCACTTATTTATACTAATTCAAGGCCTAAGTCACTAATTGCTAGCACTAATTTCGTGCATACTTGACACTTAACACTAATCATAAAAAAAATGGGAGTTACAAAAGCCAAGAGATCCAAAGGGGGAACACGGTTTGGCCGTGTTGGACGCGGGAAATTTGTACTGGAAAAGCTCCTTTTGTGCAATCTTCGGCCTGTTTTGGCCCAATTCGTTCCACTGACTTCTTATTCCCTTAAAACAAACACATGAGACAAAAACACGTAAAAACGAACTCGAATGCTTAAAACACACTTGAAATCAAAGGGAAAACAAGCAAGAAACATGATACATTTACCGCCTATCACATTTCCTTATCATGACTATGATTAAATACATAGTTGTACTCTTTAATGCTTAACACGCTAACTATTAAGTTCTTGGATTTTAAATTGTGTTAGACGTTATAACATGCACAACACATAGAATTATAATGTGTCCCATATTCAAATCATTTTCTAATAAAAGACGTATTTAGTATTATTGGTTCCTTAGGTGGATCAACTCGCACATCCCAAAAGTAAAGGAAAGAATCACGACTGTTTGAATTCATACTATTTATGGATGCTCATCAGGTCGTTGTTAGCTTGACTTTCTAATAGATGATAATAATAATTGGTCTATGTTATTGAAGTTATTCTATATTGTAGGTGCATACGTCAAGCGTAGTCATGACCTAGTGACTGTAATTTTTTAGTAGTATTGGTCGTAGTGTCCCACTGTGCGCTCCAAATTTCTTGTCAAACTGTAAAAGTTAGTCAAAGATTAACTAATACCTCGAAACACTGATTCCGTCTTCTTCAAACGATTTCAGTGAGAAATGAACTATGTCTCTCAAATGTGGATTCTTTAAGTATTCCAAAGAGTATTAAATATACGTGTTTAAAATTGAACAATTAGTCAAAAAGTTTAATGGATGTAACAAATAATTTATAAGTTGTGGTATTTTTATAAAGGAAATTATCATATTTTTCGTAGAATCATTGGGTACAAAAAAAGTATCTCATTCGTCTATTTACTCTAATAATGCGTAAGTGTTCCCTCTATTTTTGAATATGTGATGCCCCACATATGGTTTGCAATCTTATGTTGACCTTATCCTTAAGTGCACAACTACCCTAGTTCATTCTTTACAATATCTGCCCTTTACTACCTTTTGGAGCTTCTCAAATTTCACGACAAAAAGGTTTTCAAACGTGCTTTTGGTGGTTGAGAAGTCAAACCAAACAGACACTAAAGAGTCTAATTATCCAATCGTATTGCGTTTTGATTGCATCTAAAGTCTTGATAACTGTGAAAAACTTAATATATTTTATACATATTTAGTTGACTTAAGTTCGATTGTGTTTATATTTGTTTACCTTGTCGGCTAAAAAACCTTATGTTCATGCTTAAATCGTGTATTTATCGATTTCAGGTGACGCAAATTATTTATAAGTATAAACAACCACTAACATATTTAACTATTCAAACAAATCTCTGAATAATTTTATATAAAAAATTATTTTAATATTAATATGTAAGAAAGGGGTTCTATACGAATCTTGCATACTTTCAAGACCCAAAGAATATAAAGTTATGGTCAAATTAAAGCACAAAGAACCTCTTGAATGATATAGGAGATTAAGAGTCTAGAAGGAAATTTGGCCCGGAGGAATCAGAATATATTTAATTTCGTTTTTTAGTGAGAATACTTTTGATTTCTTATCTTTACGTATAAGATGATAATATAAAAAATATAGAGAATATACTTGCACTTGCACATGTTTTTGATAATCGTTGATTTTAATAATAAATATTAATCCTTTCTTATCTTGGAATATTCTGATGAGGACCATACATATATATTAATGCCCGTGGATGACTTTTGCATATGCCCATGTGTTGTGTATACGTCTGTTTTTTTTTCTTTATTATTTACTAGCGTTCAGACGGGTGTCTGGTTTTTTCAATACACCTATAAATAAAAATATAAATGAGATTTGTTTTCTAATTTTGATTTCAGTTGTATAATATTCAAATATAAAATAGAGAGAATAGGTAATTTTTATTAGTGTAACTTTTACAAGGACAAAACAAAAATGATATGTATTGTCTAATGATATGGTACAAAATAAATATAGTTTTAACCGATGTCTATAACAATAATTAAAATTCAAACTATAAATATATAATTTTAAATATGTATTGTCTAATGTTCAAAAAAATAGAGTATTAAATAGTGCTATAATATTTGTTAACCATGGATAAATAAATAAAAATTAAATTAAATAGAAAAATATCTTTTTTTTTAGGACACAGAGGATCAAAAGAAGAGGACAAAATTATTTAAAAATATATATATTCTTAATATTTTGGTAAGTTTACCAAACCCAGAAGACCGTCATCACTACAAACAACCACATAAGACCGTTTCATGTCAATCCCCCTTTGTCAATGTCATACCTCAGTGGTGCTGGCTTCAAACACAACAACAACTTCCATCTGTTGGCTAATGTTTATGATGGAGAAGAATTGTAATTATAGATAACAACAAACATGAACAAGATTGTGTTATTTTCGATTTCTTTAGTTTATTCAAATGCTACTCATCCTAATATTATGGGCAAGTTTGACTACCAATTAACATACACTTTACTAATTGTAGTAAATAAAATATATTTAATTATTAAAATCAATCTAACTAATTATTTTCTTAAAATTGCACACAAATTAAAATATGACACAATGTTTTTTGTATTTGATATTTTCTAAAATTGTCATATTTAGAATAAAAAGGGAGAAAGAAGAAACTAAAACATGAGAAGTAAAAGAAATAAAAAATCAAGAAGAACATAGAAATTCTAACATACCTTAATAATTTTCTGATTTTAGAATAGGCTATACATGTAAGCATAGCATTTGTGGATGGAACTCTTCTACCATCCTTTATTCTTCTTGTATTGTGTGTCTCGAACTTTTTTTTTTTTGTGTTTATCATATAAGAACCAACTAATAACATGAGCATTTGGTTATTTAACCAGTAGTCTGTACGTATGTAATGTGATTAAAAATAAAATGAGTATAGTAACTGCTAAACTGTGCCATTTAAAAAAAAAACTACTAAACTGTTTTATTAATGTTGGTTGGAAGTTATTTAAGAGTAATTTTGAAAGAAAAAAAGGCCAAATCAAAAACACATTTTTTAAATATATATATATATATATATATATATATATATATATATATATATATATATATATATATATATATATATATATATATATATTTGTGATTCTTCTAAATATTTTATATTTAATTTTTAGTCTCTTAAATTTTTTTTTTTTAAAATGGTCTTTCCAAAATTTTCATCCATACTTTCGGTTCCTCTTACTAAAATTGTCAATAAAATAGTCGTTAATTCAATCCCTCAATCGCTAAAATCGTCGCAAATTTTGTCCATAAATTGCAGAGGAATAAAAAATATGGATGAAAATTTTCGAAAAATACTCTTTAAAATTTTTTTGAGAGATTAAAAATAAGATATAAGAAATTTAAGTAACTTTTGAGTTTTGTATGGTAGTTTGTTTTGTACATCCTCAATTACTTCTATAAATGAATTTATTTTCAATAAAACGATTGTGCAAATATTTAATAGTTGATGCATTTTCTTCCTATTTATTGAGAAAAAAAAAAAGAGAAATACAAATGAAGGACATAAAAATAAAATAAATAAATAGCTTAACAATTTAAACAAATCTGTTACCATTTGAACAAGTATTAATATGTAATTGCAATTTTTTGACATGTTTTCTTATTTGTTTTAGAAATCACTTCTATAAAATGAATTTTATCTTTGGTTAAACGATTGTACAAATGTTTAATGGCTGACGCATTTTCTTTCTCAGTAGTATATGTCTTATGCTCAACTTATGTTCTATGTCTGTAGTATTTTTACTCATCCAATTCATCAAAATCTTTGCATCATAAGCAACATTAGTATGTGTTCGGGACCTAAAGGCTCAAAATTGCATAAAAGCCCAACACGTGGAGGGGAGAAAGTTAGACGAAAGTAGATATATTTTACGCCTTGCTAGGGAAGCCCTTCTCTACCGTCCAGATTCATCTGAAAGTCCTTTGCATCTCACGCTCATTCTTACATTTCATTTGCTAACTAACTCGCCTATTTAAAGGAGTTAACGTGCCATTTTTCACATATGCATTTCATTACTTATCGATAATTAATTTCTCACTTGCTTACTGACTTTAGCGTTAGAAACTAACATTGCAAGTTAGTTCCACTCCACTGTATCGGAACCTTAGACCATCATTACACCACATCAATTCAAAATTTACAATCATCATTTCGTTTTTGAACATAACATTATGAATATTAATTGTATTAGCTTGTTGTTTCTTTGCTTTTTTCTTATCTAATTGTTTCTTAGACATTGTAGTTGTTTAAGAATCATGAACTTCATTTTTTTTTCTTACTCTTCTACCACATGATAGTTATTTTCTTCAACTTCCTACATAAATTCCTTATATGAACTAGAGAGTTTGCTCAATCATTCCACTAGTATCATCTAATATTTTTAATAGAAACACTATTACAAAACGCTAAAACAACAACGTCAGACTTACAACAGATTCGTATCCCCCTATTGTAATAGGTTAAAAATTTTGCAGCTGATTTATAATGTCATATTTAACGACGGTCGTATTAAAAACGTTGTAATACATGGTGTGTAACAAACTTCAATTCCCAGCAACTATATTTTTTTTCTATATTTTAACATTTTAAACACACTTGTATTAAAACACCGTTGTAATACATGATGTGTAACAAGCTTCGATTCTCAACAACTACATTTTTTTTTCATATTTTTAGATTTTAAACATATATTTTATTTCTTTTGTTAGTGTTACGGGGATTTAACCTCAAAACTCAAAATTCATCTTTGTTTTTCTATTTTTAAGTGCAAGAGAATAGGTTGAAATAGTTTGATCATAACTTCTTTAAAAATAAAAGTGAAAAAGATGAGTATATATAAAAGAAAACTTTATTAAGATTCTAGATAAGAAGCGTACATTGATAATCATATATTACATATATTTATCAATGTCAGAGCCCATAGCTGCAAATGCATCTTCATAATCCAGGACTCTCTCCTCACTTCCCTCATCAGAATCATAATAAACAGTCCTCCTTTTCGTCTTTTTCTTTTTCTTCTTCAGCTTCTTCTTCTTCTACTTCTCCTTCCTTACCCTTAACACATCCTTGACGTTGGCCACTGGTTGGACCTCCTCATTTGGTGGCTGACGTTGTTCATTTGTGCCTTCATTTGTGATGTTTCTAGCATTCTCATTTGTAGAACTCATTGTTACGAAGAATATATTATGAAGAAATATAAAATTGTCTATTTATAGATGAGGTTGAAGATAAAAAGTCTGATAGTTTAATGCTTGCAATGATGATAACTTGTAAATGGTTGATATTCTGGAACGATATTTTTTGAAAAACGGAGAAAATTTTAAATCATTATTATACTTGGCCAGAGTGTTCTCTATTCCGGGAAGAGTAAGGGTTATAATATTACAACGGTTAGTAATAATAACCGTAGCGATACCCCTTATACTTGGTACAAGGTTCGACTCCAGGCAACAACATTTTTCTATTTTACGTAATTATAGAAAAATGTTGTTGCCTGGAGTCGAACCTTGTACCAAGTATAAGGCGTATCGCTACGGTTAATATAACTAACCGTTGTGATATTATTAAAATAATATATATACTTATCATTACGGTTCTTTTAGAAAACCGTTGTGAAATATTTACCTATATAAGAGAATTAATTTTCCCTTATTGACAGTAGCGTCGTTTCCTTCACAACGAAACCCTAACACCCATTTTTTCTCTACATTTTTGGCAGCAAATTTCATCTTTTTTTAGAATCCGCGAAAAGAAATACAAGAAGTATGAAACTTTTGATTTAAGCTTTTTCCTCCTTGTATTTCTTCTTGCAGAGTCTAAAACTAGATGAACATGGTGATGATGCTGGCGGTAGCAAGCGTAATGTACATATTGTTTATGAAAAATAAGGTATTCTTCTACTTCAATCTTTTTGTTAGAAAGTTTCTATTATCTCGTTTGTTTCATGTTGTTTTTGTTGATTGTTCTCATTTTGTGCAGATTCGACTTCAACGCTTCACAAGCAAGGTGAACTTCATTGTAATGGTACAGTCCCACTTCTTAGGGTTTTGTTTTAACTTTTGCTTATTTTGTTTTGGATACTAACTAATTTTCTTCCTTGCTTCCCACTTCTTAGGGTTTGTTTCACATGGTGATGATGGTGGTGGTACATATATATATATATGTATTTATTCTGATAAAGTACATATATATGAATTCATTCTGATATTCTATATGATATTTAGTTTATTATATACTATGCATATTGTTTGTTTCACTATCTTTTTATTGAAAATGCAATCAGTTAAATTGATATAGAAACTTATAATCTGAAAATTAAGATGTATTTGAAAACCAAACTTTATCATGTCAATGTTTTACGAATTGCATCCATTTCATTAAGCACATTTAATGTTCCTTAACATAAAATTTATGGTTCAATGGTCTGTTTGCTTCAATTCATCGATATTTACAATTCTACTTTACCTTATCGTCGTCACTAATCATCGTGGTTGATAAGATCATGATTGTTATGATGATAAAATCGCGATGATTTGTGGCGATGATGAGGTAAACTATAATAAAATATATCGATGGATTGAAGGAAACCGACCATTGAACCATAAATTTTATGTTAAGGAACATAAAATGCACGGAATGAAATGGATGCAATTCGGAAAACAGTGGTGTGTTTAAGTTGGTTTTCAAGAACAGTTTAATTTTCAGATTATATAGTTTTTTACAAATTTTAATGGTTGTATTTCTTTAATTAGGTGTATGGTAAAATAAGCAATATACATTTGTATTTTATAAACTAAGGGTACATTCCACAACGGTTGAGACTCATAACCGTTGTGATAGTTAATATATATTACAACGGTTGAAATACCTAACCATTGCAATATAACGTGCGCTTTCCAGAATACAACAACGGTTTCCAGACCGTTGTAGAAACATTGAACTTACAACTAAAATCTACATAACAACGTCTTCGCCTGTATCATTATATGTCATTCCCAACCGTTGTTAAATGGGTTTTTCGTAGTAGTGAAACACACCCATAATCGAGTCTTTCTCCGTAAAGATTGAAACATTTCTTTGTAATTAATCTACTTTTATTATGGTAACTATTTTTTCCTAGTTAATATATTTTTTTAGACCATATAGGTCTTCAATGTTATCTTTTCCTTCCAAAGTTTAGAAATATTTTATGCACAACAACATTATGGTAAGTGACCAATAATGAACATAGGGAAGGGAATTTTCCGTACTGAGCATCAACATCAAAAGCATAAGCATCCCTTTCAACAAGAAGTAAATTGAGAAATAAGTTTAACAAATTAAGGCAAGAGGGACACGAATACCTCTTGCGATAGAAATCTATCATATAAGAAAATTAGGTGTTCTTAAAAACCCCTAATTGCCTTTTTAATCTCATAATGTGCCATGTGGCTATCTTAATCAATAAGAACCCAATTTTAGTTGCTTTTAACACCAAACAATTTGCAATAATAAATTCCAATAATAATAAATTCCAATAATAATAAATTTATTAAAACCACACTCTCTATTTTCGCATAACACACGTACATTTGTTGCAGTTCTCACTCCACGTACATCTTCATCAAAAACCACCCTTCACCCCCACGATCAAAATAAAACACCATGTATTATATGTTCTTCAACTTCTATGTTCTTCAAATTTTAATCACTATAAATACACCCTTGAAATACAACCTTGAAATCTTTTCCCCTCTGTATCAATTACGAATATGTACCATTCTCATTTGGAAAACATGTAATTTAGTTTTTCATTCATGCAAAATTGTCAGTTAGCACTTTTTTATATGATTATTACTTCTTTGTCGGTGATGTTACATATTTGGTTTTGTTTAATTTTTTTTAGGGTTATGATGGAAAGAGAGCATCAGCAAAAAGCACTAGACTTTCAGAGGACTGATTTTTTCAATTTTATTGAAACTTCATTTGTTTTATTTAAGTCACAGACTTGCATGTAGCTTGATATCATTTACAAGTAAATTTTGGCAGCTGAAGCAACATGAAGATGTGATGGCATCTGAGAGAGGTTACTTTTAGGTTTATGGAGATTTTCTCAATCATACAAAGGTAATTGTTTCTATCTGTTCTTATAGATTCCTTGCGGTTTGATTCCTTGCCCTCTTTATTTGATTTTCAATTTTGTTATTCTTTTCGGATTAACAAGTTTGATTATTTTCAGTTTTTGTTAGAGATGTAGGATTGATGTGTATCATCAATTTCATAGTGTTTCTGCATTGGCGATATTATTTCCGGCTGATTCCGAGTGTGGTGGTTAAGTCTTTCGGCATTGATGCGTAGGGGAAAGGCAGGGATTGATCTATTGAGCACGGTAAGGAAATGTTGAGTTTTTCATAACATAAACTTAGGCAAAAAGTGAAGCAACGAAATAACTGATAATGCTTTTGTTGACACTACTGCGTTTGTTAATTAGTGGTTATATTTAGAAGAAATATATGACTATTGGGATTGGAAGGATATTGTGTTGTTGCAAATGAAACAATTGGAAGATAAGTTCCCATGGTCTTTATAGATCATGTCAAGGATGATTTTGTTGAAGCAGCACACCATTGGATTTGAAGCATGTTGTGTTGGAAGCACACCATTCAATCCTTGCCTCCCCCTGTAAAAAATTGAAGCGCTCAATTGCTTATGTTGTAAATTGACATAATTGAAACTATATTTTCAGATGCTTGGAGTTAAGAGAATTGAACGTGTACTTCCTGTTGGAACTTCCTTGACTGTTGTTGGTGAGGTCGTTTAATTAGTTTCAGCAGAGGTATAGCTAGGTACTTTCTCAAGAATATCATACATTGCAAAAGTGTCATTCTTGAGAACTCCACATTATGCATTATCAAACTAAGATCATAGTCATTGTTGTGTTAGTATAGTTTTATTTGAGCTATTACTTCCTAATATTTAATTTATATACCCCGATGTGTTGTTGTCTCTATTAATATTAATCCTTTGTTGTTTCAAACTTTTATTAAAGGAATAATTTTAAGCTGTATGATCAGGCTGGTAAAGGAGATGTTAGAACCATTCGAAATAGTGACCCAGCAAAGGCCATATTTTCTTCATGTTCTTTCGGTTTATGCTCATGTTGAAGAAAAGAGTTATTATATAAAAATCATGGAAGAATATGGCCACACATAAAAAATAATATAATAGTAGCTTTCAACTGCACCTGGTTTTTCTCTGTTTCAGTATGTTTCTCCGTCTGATTCTTAATTAGGTTCTATGGCATATGAGGTGAGACAAAAAACTACGAATTTCAAGTTTTCTGCCTATCGGCATTGAGAAATTGAATGAAATTTTCTACATTTTATAGGTACTTACTATTTTTATTACACACCCGTGATTAGCCTTTTGTTACTACAAGATAGAGTAATGTGTAATCTAGCAAAGTAGAAAGAACGACCTGAGATATGGAAGGTAAAATTACGCTCCTATTACATGTACAACTATCTAGATGTTGTCTTGAACTTTGAAGTCTTCATTTGTACTTCAATTTAAATTTAGAATGCACCATCCAAATTTAAGTTCAAGATTATTACTTCTTTGGAAAATATTATTACATTTTTTTTCTTACTAAATTGTTATTCAATGCAGACTGTGAGCATCTATATCAATATGGACGAGTCTGGTTCAAGAGAAAACGAGTTTATTATCAAATGACGAATAGTTTAAAGTGTATTTAAGCATAATTATATTTACTTATTAGACTCACAGCTCAACTTCATTTTGGTTTGTTCTGAAATGATAAATGTTGAATGAATTGTTGTAGCACTTCTCTAAAACATTTACTATGTGCCTCTATATCATTTTGACTATACTTACATGTATCTGATGTATACAAATATCAGCTATGTAGACTGCTTTTATGGGAAAGGGGAGTACATGAAGCCATGAAGTTGCTAAAAGAGATAATTGCCAAGGGCGGTAAGCCTAATTTGGTTAGCTACAATGTGTTGTTGACTGGGTTGTGTAAGAAAGGTAGAACAGAAGAAGAATTGCCTGCAATAGGGTTTAAACCTTGTGTTGTGAGTCATATCATTTTGTTGAGAAATTTGTGCTATGAAGAGCGATGGGAGGAAGCATACTTGATTTTAGCAGAGATGGATATAGAGGGAAATACTCCTTTTGTAGTTACTTGCAACATACTGATCACTTCTATTTCTATTGATGGTAAGTCGATATTTGTGCATCTGCATTTGTTTGGAGACTTCCCATATGACTGATTTCTATGTGCAGAGTATAATTGGACGGCTTGAACACCACATGAAACTTCCCAATACCTTTGGAAATTATAAGTTGATTGATTGGAATGTTGAACCTCTATCAAAAAGGTAAGTTCTTTCTTGAATGGATAAACACTTTAAATTTGGAAAATTGTTACTTCCTCTTAGAATTGTGTTGAGTCTAACACAATCTCACATTTAGAATAGAAATTCTTACGTAGGCATAGTGGCATACAATTAGATTGGATGAGAAAAATCATTATTTAAAGAGAATGTTTTAACTGACTTTTCACATGTTTAGAGTAAGTTTTCTAATATTGAATCAAATGCCTATGGTGAGTAGTGTCTATCCCAAAATTTATCATCATTGAATTCAACATGTCTGCAATCACTTGAGATATTAACATGCTTTTTCTGAAACTATTCAAGAATTGGTGGTAGCGATATTACAAGGTTGTGGGTTTAGTTGTTCGGCTTACTTTTCTTCTAGGATTATGAACATATGGTATATTCTTAATTTGGAAAAAAAGACAGCAAAGTGAGCATTCATACAAGCCTGTTAATGTGGTTGTTTTTGAGCAAGAACTCCAGCCATTATGAGCTAAGTTAATGATATTGCTGCTTCATATTATGCATTGTTAGTCTCAGTAGCATATTTAGTTGCTATCAAAAGCAGATTGCTATTAAAGGCTGTTAAACCTGCTCGAAGTGGAAATGCCCACCATGCTCATCGTAAAGTTAAGCGAGGTCATGCAGACCAATATATAACATGAAGTTGGCTCCTATTTTTTTTAGACAAGTTTAGGTATGCTTGTCACTTTCACATTTAAGTTCTTTGACTCTTGATTGCATTAATGTATTGCGAGTTTTTGAAAAAGTGCTATATGAGTTTTATTGAAACGACTCTAAAAAGGTTAATTTAGTATAGTTGGAAATTATATGTTTTTGGCAATATATGTTTTTGGTACTGTGTAAATGAAAGTGTAGTTGGAAATTATTGTGTTCGATTTGCTACAGCTTTTATATCGACACCGATGGAGGTTTGCATTGATTCTTATTGGACTGATAGAATAATTCAAAGCTACTGCAGCAGGGTATTCATGGCAATTGCAACCATGGCTACTGCAGCAGGTGCAGCTGCTATTTTGTACTATACGTTGAATAAGAAATTGCAGTCTCAAAATACAATTAATGATGATGAAGATAGTGGTAGTGATGCACCGAAGGATAGGCGGTTCCGTG